>VYXC01006788.1:317973-519806 GCA_013397175.1 Platysteira castanea | reverse complement strand
GTCCCGTGGATGATTCGCTTTTACACTTTAAAGCTCACAGCTTTAAGTTTCAGAATACAATGGAAATTTAGTTTCAAAGACAAGCGTCCCCGACTTTTCTCGGGGCACAGAAGGGTATCCTCACGGTGACCTCCGAGCCAGCTCAGCATCGCTGTGAAAGGATTCTTTGCTGGTTCTCTCTCTGAGTTTTTTTAGCAAGGGTGCCTGGTTAGCACTGTCTCTGGGAGAACACCGCCTTGCTCACACAGAAATCATTCCTTGGGGTTGGCAATTTTATCAGATACATACTTCAGAGGATTCCTCAAGCTACTCCTGAGTTAATAAAATAACAGCAACAAGGCTCGGTTATCTCTCCTGATTACCTTCCCAGACACATCCTTTAGAAGAGTAACTGCTATGGTGCTGATTTAGCATTCCCAAATTATTAACATTTCTATTTTAGGAGAACCCTAATTGCTGAGCATGCATAAACAACGAGTTCCAGTCACAAAATTCTCTCATACTCACAGGATTCTTCATTTTTTAAAAATTGTATTTTATTGCCTTCATTTTGCAAATGGCAAAAATGCAGTGGCTCCCATTATGAATTATGCACTGGAGTTTGCTACACGGAATATTTTGGGATAGTCTTTGTGTAGATGTCTTACCTGTGGACCATCCTGGTCTCTCCACCCCCACAAATACCTCCATCCCTTGCAAAATAGCACAACAAAGCTCTCAAATATGCTGAGTTTTCCCTCCAAACCTTGCACATATTTTAGCTGAGCTTTCCCTCCTCATTTCCAAAGCTCTGTGCCAGGCTTCTCCTCTCTCTCATACCCCACTCTTATCTGTGCCTGCCGCTGCTGCCTCTGCTGCCCGTGCTGCACTTCTCCCTGTTTTTACATTATTCCAGTTGCCCGGAACAACCTTCTTATCAAAATGCAGCAAGCTGTCTCCAGCTCCTTTACAAACCATCTGAACATCCACCTGCTCCCCTGACAGGAACCATATGCCTCTGGATTTGTTCTGGAGCGTGGGAGGCTGCTTTGTGCGATTTGGGCAAGATCCAGCTCCTACTGAAATTAAGGAAAAAATTCCCATTGATTCCATGGCTCTTGTACCAAAGCCTGAGATGGGAAATTTCACGGGATGCTTTCCTTGTGTTTTAATTACTGCAGCACACGGGGCACATTTAGGATTCTGAATAGCCAGCAATGGTTATCACTTAATTGTAGGGATATAACACCAGCCAAAGAGATAAGGCTGGGTTTGCCATCTCAGAAGAGCAACACAAAATCACTGTAGAGTGATTGATATAAAGCCCCTTCACATGGCAGGGTTTCAAACACAGCACACAAGGAGTGAGAGGCACCTGAAGATCCAGACTCAGCTGGGGACAAATCCTCCCAAGTGCAGCTCTCCTCGGTGATCTGAGCACACAAACTCTCTCTGTATCAAAAGGACTCTGTCAACACTATTTGTGCAGAATCATAAACATAATAAATCGTGCCAACTCCTCTGTGAACTGGCTATTTATTGCACTCATCTCCGAGGCTTTCTGATACCGGAGCTGGAGGCTGCAAACATAAATACTGAAATGATGTGTTGCATATGCCGTGGCTTAATTTGCTGCGTTTGATTTGAGGCTTAGTTTTGGAAGCCCCTCAGTGCACAGCCTGCAGTGCTCCCTGCCCAGGCTGAGAGATAGCAGAGATAACAGAGCCCAGCAAACCTCGTCAGCCTCCCTGACAGCCACAGGAGGCAAAGTGACGGCGTGAGTGTGGCAGCACAGCCAGACCATCAACTTCCCCAGCCACAACTGGACCAGCAGGAAGGGCAAAGACAGAAAATCCAACCCCCAACCACGTCCTGAGAGCAGAGAAGGTGAGCAAAACACATCCCACCCTCACCATCTGTTACTGGTGGTGATGGGAGACCTCCCAGTGGGGCAGTCTGTGTGCAATGAGCTGTGGTCAGAACTTTTCTTCAACCCCGACACCAAACCTGGCAGCTGATTTGATGTGCTTAGAACTAGATCCAGGAAAATCCCATTTTTTCCCTAAAAATGCCATTTCTGCAATTTCAAACAGAAGAAGGCTTTCCAAGATGTGTGTCCCCCACCCAGGGAGACGATTCCCTTCTCCTGGAGGTCAGTGGTTGGAGCAGGCACAAGGCAGGGGGCAGATCCAGCCTCAGAGTGCTGGGGGGATGCTGAAACCCACCTTTTATCATCTTCCCCTGATTCAGTGACCATTTAAAGAAGTGATTTAGTAGAAGAGTTCCAGCAGGAGCTATTGGGACTCTTGGAAAAGACAGAAATAATCTGATGATAGAGGTGGTTTCTGAGGTCCAGCATTTTGTTTGCTCATCCATTTGTTTCCAAAAGGGAGCAGCAGAGATGGAGCTGAGCGCAGCTTTCCAGCATCTCTCCTACCCTGAATTTTGGACAGACAAGATCACACTGGCACCTCCAGCTGTGGGTTAGTTCCTGATGCTGGGCTTACATTTCTTTTCTTACAGAAGATTCTCCATGAAAAATCTTGTCTCAAAGAGCTAACAAATTTCACCAAGAACAGAAATACCAAATTCCTGGTTCCAGTGAGAAAATAAATGTATTTACCCTGGTTTTACCCGAAAAGCCCTTCTTTCTCCCTCCTTTCCCCACACATTTAAATTGCTGCTTGTAACCTGGATAAAATATTATAAAGTGGAAGCAATAGTTCCTTATATGTTATAATGCCCACAGGAATTCAAAGGAGGACTTGGTGTGAAGTCTCTTGCACAGTTTTGTGTCTACTTACATGATGCATCCAACTGGAAGTTAAATGCCAGTTAAGGAAATTGAGGAGGATGATGCAAGTTGCACTTGTCCTTCTATCCCTGGGATCCAGGAAGTGATGGTTTATCTGTCTGATAAACCTGAAAGAAGAACAGATAATTTCCTCCAGCATTCTGGGGGGGATTGGTCTGCACACCCCTTGCAGTGGTGTTCTTTTCATGTGAAATTCTTCCCTGCTTTTTACTGCTGCTGTCTGGCATCTTCTGTGCTTGAAGGATGGGGAGAGGTTTTAGGAAAGCAGAGGGAGGTTGCTGGAATGAGGCTCAGGGTGTTCATGCTGCCCAGTTTTAACAAAAGTCACTCCTGGGTTCTGGTGCTCAGTCTGACACATCCAAAAGAGGCTGTTTGTGCAATAAGGTAGAGACAGGATGCACTGTTTTGGATAAGACAAGAAGTGACTTCAGCTTTCACGGCAGCCGAAATCAAACCTGACAGCACATTTAAACATTCTGTTAATTTAGAAGAGAAAAACAGGCAAAACGAAAATCCACATTAGTGGATCTTTTCCCTGGGCACAAGGGAGAACCAAACCAAAGCTGAGCTGTGGGAGGGTTAAACCTTCACCTCTGACAGTCAGGGGCAGGCAGGAGCTCTGCCAGCTGGGTGCTGCACGGGGCACCAGGGCCTGAACAAATCAGCCTTGACTCAGCTTCTGCAGTGCATCCCAGGGAAATTATTGACTGCACCAAAACCATCAGTGAGGCAGATTCGTGTGCAGGGCTGGCTTTTCCTCTGGATCACTCCTGTTCCCCACCCTGTTCAGCACATCTGTTCACTCAGCACATCAAAAATCGCCAAATTATTCACTTTATATAGATATATATGTATTAACATACATATAGAAACCTCCCCTCTAGCTGCAATAAAACGGTTGAGCAGAATGTGAACTGTCATTAACATAACATGAGATGCTCTATAAAAACCTGGGAAAGGATGTGTAATACCTCAAATATATTTTTATTAGGTTTTTTGAGCGAAATGTTGTTTCTAAATCAGAACAAATGAAGAGATCTGTGTTACAGAATTGGTGCAATTGGTAACCCAAAATACAGCCTAGTGCAGAATTATCTAATTCTTATCTCTAGCAATTTCCACATTACAAGAGCCCAACCTGTATTTTACCTTTTCATAAAAAAATTATTTACTTCCTGATCTACATTAGATCTTCCTAAAAGTTCAAAATGCTGGATCTAAAATAATGAACCTTCCATAGAGTTTTTTGTAATCAGTTCAATTCCACCTGTGGACACAGCAGTGGGCTGGGAGCCACAAATACCTAAAGCCTTAATCAGAGCTCTGCCAGTAATTTCCTGAATTAAAATTGGTTTAAATCTTTGAAGTTGGGCTTAATTTTGAGCCCCAACAGCCCTGAGCAGCCTTTTGGAGGACACCAAGGCTGGAATCAAGCTCTGGTGGAACAGGTGCAGGTTTGCCACTGACCTGACCGGGATCAGGATTTCCCCCACAGGACTGGCCTGGAGATGTGCAGGTTTGGAAACAAAAAGGATGCTCCTGCAGTGACCTCGGAAAAACTGAGGAATGAAGAACTGAGATGAAAAACTGAGATGGAAAACTGAGCTTCATCCTCCTGTCTCCAAAATTAACAGCCAGTCCCCTGCACTTTGTAAAGCCTCTGAATTTATAAAACACCAGAGGAATCTGTCGTCTTCTAAGATGCATAAAGTGCAGAAACTGCTGATGTTTTCACAATTTTTTATGACAAAAATTAATTAAGTCCAAAAGCAGAAGATTTCACAGACTAACTGTGCTTTTGGTCCACTTTAAATGACGTCTCTGCCATTTGGTCACACAGGGCACATCTTGACTCCGCTCCCTTTTAAAAGTCTCACTAATCTCTTTGCCACTGCTGTTTCTCTGTTTTGTTTTTGGGTTTTTTTTCCCCTACATAAACTCCTGACAGCCAAAGGGCTGTTCCTGAGTTCAGACCACACAAGGAAACATCAGCTCCAAGGAAGATTTTCAGACATAGGAATTGTCTTCCATGTGTCCAGACACAGATCTGTGAGGACACGTTCACAATCAGAAGAGACGCATCCTCCCTCTCCTGGCCCAGAGAACACACACAGCAGCTGAATCTCCCACCCTCAACCCTGCTTTAGGATTCATCCAGTGCCTCCAAGTAAGATGTCAGTGTTATTTTGTCAACAAACCTAAGCCCAAGGTCCCCTACAGCCCTGTGTGTTACAGAGGGACGCTGGAGATGGATTTTACACGAACACACCAACAACTCCGCAGCTTTGCCTTGTTCAGCTCTGCCTGTCCCCAGTGTCTGAGGATGGGTGGCAAAGGGAATGCGTTTAACAAGAAGAAGACGACGTTAAACATCAAACATCCCTTTGCTTCTGACAATTAATTGAGAAGAAAACCTCATAATGAGTTGCAGACTCGTCTCTGCGTCGTTAGCGTGACTCCGCTCAATTACGGCGCCGTGGTCCAGAGCGAGGGGTTTGGTTCTCATCTTTGTGTTAGGTGAGGATGGGGAGGCAGCAGACAGAGCTGAGAGGTTAAAGGTGGCAGGAGGAGATCACCAAGGGTGCCACTGTCTCTGAGTTAACCATAAATAATAGGAACCAGTGTGGTCTTTGGTTTTTAGACCAGCTTTAAACCCTTGCAGCCAGGGAGGTGCTGGGAGCACGGGCACAGAGCTGCCCTGCACCAAGGCAGGTCTGACGGGGGCTGTCAGGAGGAGGAGACATCCCAAGAAACAGTTGCCCAGGGAAATTTGGCTGTCCCATCCTGGGAAGTTTTCCAGGTCAGGTTGGACAGGGCTTTGAGCACCCGGCCTAGTGAAGCTGTCCCTCAGTCTGTAGGTTATGTTTGCTTTCACCTGAAAGCAAAAAAGCCCTACAAGGAAGCATGCAGTGCTGTAATCTCTCAGGACAGCACTTGTACAAAAGCAAGTGTTTATATACATGATGCCACTCACTTCAGGCTGATTTTAATCATCAAAGGAGAAAAAGCACATTTTGTTTGGTCTTTTACTAGTCAAAAATGGCTGGCATTTAATAAGCCCTGGAGCCAGATCTCAGTAGGACAGGCTTTTTATGGGCCAGAGGCACCTACCACACCGTCCTCTCCACACACAGCCACTGACCTATGTCCAGCTGATTTGAATTTACTTCCTAAATCTGATGCTTCACCCAGTTAGATCAAAAAAAAAAAAAAAAAATAAAGAGAAACATGGCATTTCTAGACCACAGTTCTTGGTGTCACTACACATTACTGATAATTTAGGAATGCTACAGAACATCTCAAGTTTAAAGTACTTTCATGGTTCCAACGGAGAGCTAAAACAGATGGGGTTTCAGCATGACCTTTCAACCTACCAGACACTGTTGACCCAGATTATAGTTCAACAAAGCTGCTCCTGGATTCATGTTACATTTTGGGAGAAACACCAGGGTTGCAGTGAGAATGGATACGCTGCCCAGAGGCAGCTGGGACGGCAGCTTAGGGAGCCACGGGATGGGAATGGCAGGTCAGTCCTGCTCCCTGTGCAGATATCTTTGTGCACAGTAGGTGCTTGGAGAGAGCCTCTGCTCTCCGCCACAGAATGCTGGGAAAAGATTTCAGGAATGGGAGAAAGAATAGTGAGATATTTCACTGGGAAATCAAGGAGAGGGTTAAAAAGGAGTAAAATGGGCAAAGCGCTCCAGCTGGAAACACTCTTTCTCCAAGCTCAGGCCTCACACCAGAAAGCTGGAGCTGAAGACCTGGGGTAGTCAAAGAGGCTGGGTTTTAGCCCAGAGGTGGCTGCACTCCAGCAGTGGGGAGGGATTGCTCCAGCCCTCCTGGCTCGGTGGCAGGGGCTGCTCCTGCCCACCCAGGATCCGCCGGGCTCATCTGTCTGAGCTCAGCCCGTTGGGAACTGGAGTGGGACCATAAACCACCAAGCACTGTGGCTTCCTGTTGGAACTGATGGAGTTCCTGTCAATGTGCTGTTATTTTAGACACTGCAGCGCTAAAAATAGTGCCTGTAATTTTTTTTGTAGCAAGCTTGTTGTTTTCAGGAGCTCTGAAAACATAAAGGGTTCCATAAGTGCTCAGAACAAGCTTGTGAAATGGTCTCGCTGGAATACAAAACCACTTGAAAATGCTGCTTGTTGCATTTCCCAGTGAGCTCAACAACAAGACTCTGCAGACCATTTTGCTAAAACACTGGGCTCTTTACTTAAAATTTATTTTATTCTAAGAAAATCTGGGATATCTACCTAGTTTTTCTCTAATCCATGTGGCAGCAAGAAATCTGGATTCTCACAAGATCTTTCCAAAATCCTATCACCATGCCAAAAGCCTCTTCAATCTCCTTGCCTCCCGTGACAAAATGTTGATGATCCAGACCCTAAAGATGTCTGCTTGCAACAACAAAACCAGAGAAACAAACCTTATGTCCTTCAAGCTGAGATCAGCTGCATGAAGAGGACCAGGCTCGCCTTAATCCCTAAAGACTGACATCTGTCCTAATTGTGAAATCTGAACAGCATTTTTAAAGCAGCTTTCTGAACATGCTGCCCACATCTGTTGGTATTTGTTGGAGCTCTGTGGGAGCCTTTGCCCCGACAGCACCAGAGCCACTGTGGGGGCAGTGCCCCATCCCTCCTGTCCGGCACTCTGTCCTTGGGATAAAACCTCAGGGAGCCGGTGGGGAATTTCCTAATCCATCCTCCCAGGAGAGCTCGATGCTGAACAAGTAGGAGCTTATCACCAGGTCACTGCTCTGTAACTGCACCACGATGATGATGTGCTGGTACCTTGCCAGCATTTGGTGTTGTAACATTTCTGCAGATTATTCCCTGCGATAAAGGCGCTGCATTTAATGAGTTTTGCTGGCTCAGTTACCGCTTGCACATCGTGCAAAGCGAGTTTTGGGCTGGACTTTGCAGCCCCTTCCATCCAAAAATCTCAAAGTGATTCGTCCGTGTTAATCAAGTCTCAAAGCTGCCTTGTGAAATACCTGTTTAGGCTCCCTGAGAGCAGCAGGAAGGGATGTAGGGATCCCAGCTGAAGGTCTGTGGAGCTGTCCCTGGCAGCGGGCAGTGACGGCTGCCCTGCCTGGTGGGGGGCATGGGAATGCTGTTGTGTGATTTTAATTTGCTGAATTTTGAACCCACCTAAAGTTTCAGTGTTCAGAGAGTCCCCTAGCAGGAGTTTTATAGATTAAATACAGAACATGTTAAGAAGAATCTCATTTTCCTTACTCTCAGTCTGCCACCTGCTCATTTCTTTTTGATACCCTCTTGTTGCTTTCTTGGAAGAGACATTCCCTGCTCACCCCTCTATGCCCCTCAGGCTTTGGAGACATCTCTTGTTTTCCCATCCATTTTTCTCAAAACAGAAAGCACTTGGAGGTGCTTAAATACCTGTTTGCTGTGTAGGTACCAAACTGCCACTGAATCCAAAGTCAAGGACCTAAAAATCTTTGCAGAACTGACTCAAAAGGGTCTGACACCCAGCACTCACCATGCATTTATCCCAGCTCTCCCTTCCTGCTTTGACTAACACACACCTGCACAGAAGTCAGATCTTATATGGCAAAGCAATAATTACTCAGGCTGTGTGACATGAATTAATAAGGCTGACACTAATTGCTGGATCTGTTGCTTCCCCAGGCCCACACTGCCCTGTTGCCAGGGGACATGGAAGGACGGGGAGAGGCAGAGATCAGCATCCAAAAATAGAAGAGGTTTGTATTTAGATGACTGTGAATATGCACAGGTACTCCTTGTTCATCTTTCACCGCCTAATTTCTGGCTTTAATTACTTTAAAACGCCTCATTTTAAAAGACCATTCTTTATCTTAATCAATCCTTTTCTTGCCTCCCCAAACGCAGGTTTAACGTTACAGCAACGCCTGCGAGTCCGAAGGAGACAGATTTTCTGTCCCCACCCATGAAGAGCAGTTAATTCACCCCAAGCCTTGCCAAGGCCATGTGCAAATTGTGCTAATAGCAGCAGCTGCTGGCTGCACAGCCCAGGGGATAAACACAAGTTCTGCTCATGCTGCTGCCCCAGCTCACATCCCCAGCATCACGCTCGGCTGAACGGAGAGCACCGGCCCTGAGAGCTCTCTGCAGCCGTGGCAGGTAACTGCAAGAGAGGTGCTGCGTGCTGGGGATGCAGCTCAGGCAGACGGAGGGAAGCCTGAGCAGGAAAATGTACAGGAAAACGTGTCTGGGCTCTCCCACAGCAAACTGGCTGTGCCAGTCCTCGGGTGGCAGTGCCAGCCTGCAGCACATTAAGGTTTGGCCCGTGTTTTCTGTGGAGAAAAACCCTTCCATCTGGATTTCATCCTCCCGAGCCCCATGAGTGCATGTTATTTGTATACATCCTGCAACTGACAGGATGTTTTATAGAGTTTTAGGGTAAGCACAAGGATGGTACCTGGTGAAACTGTTCTGTATTAAACACAAATGACAGACTTTCTGCTTTGCTCTTTTCAAGCTTGTCTGGCACAGATATCTGGATGAAGCTAAGGCAAGGAAAGACTAAGCCAAGGCTGGTGAAAAGTAGGAGATCCTGGATGAGCTGAAGGTCCACCTCTCATTTTTCCCCCTCCAAGAGCCCGGTGTCCCTGCTGCTGCCCCACAAAACGCCAGGGCATGAGTCCAGCTTCTCACTTTTAAACAGTGATCTGTTTTAAGAAATCCTCTTAAAAATATTAGGAAATTCTCTTAGTACTTCCGAGTTCCTCTGGGGGACATCAAATGCCCCTGCTTTGTTAGCGGGATGTCAGGCAGCAAACACTGATTCCACTTTGTCATTTAGAAAGTGTGTTAATAAGCGTAATTAGAAAGGATTAAGATGGCCTTTGTCATCCAAGGGACATCACTGCCCTGCCTTCTGCTCCTCTCCTGTTCTCAATCTTAAACGAGTTATCCATGCTTTTCATTATTTAAATAAGTCTGGATTTTTGTAACATGTTTTGCTGTGGCCACTTTATCTTTTGATTTAATTATTCACTTGAATCAGAAACCAGAGCCAGATCAGCCTCTTGTGCCCTCTCATCCCTTGTTTGCTCACACAACCCACGAAGCAAAGGCAGCCCGACAGAACAGGACTGAGAGCATCCCGGGCTGTACCTGGTGCACATTCCCAGAGCTTCTCCCAGGATCAGCACCTGGAGGAGACAGGAATGCCCATCACACCCTGAGGGCTGCAGCTTCCCAGGTCAGGCAGGAAACAGCCTTCCTCTCTAGTGGTTAAAAATCAAACAAGAGAGAGACTTCCTGAGATTTTTAAGATTTCAGAGCTACTTCAAGGAACAGGACTTCAATGACTGTGTGCCATACAGCTGGAGTAAGGGTGAGGTTGAATTTCTTGGAAAATAAACAAACTCTTTTCAGCCCTGGAGACAATAAGATCATAAAAAGAAGCACATATCTCTATTTTTCCTTTCTCCCTGGATCATGTAAATTTGGGGGAAGAATATTAGCAGTGTGAGACACAGTGAGTAAAATACTGAATGTACAAATGTTCAGAATGGACAGTTTATTTGGGGATAATCTCTCCTGCTCCGACCCCATCACTCTGCTGCCTGTGTAATGGTTTGCAACCATGTGTCCAGCAGGTCTCCACATTTGAGCTTGAATTTAACATTCCACTTTGGGTGAAATTTTTAATCCCCTCGAATGCTTGAGAAGAGAACAAATATTCAACTTTTGTTTTTTTCTCCTCAAAATCCCTGCCTTTGGCTCATTTTTGGACTCTTCTGACCACCACTCTGGACTTCATCTGAATCTCAGGGCTCCAGAGTTTTGCCCAATTTTAGACTTTACAATAGAAGTTTTGCCAGAGTTACATTCAACTTCAGAAGATGCCAACCATCTCTACTCCCAATTTAATGAACAACCATCAGCCAAAGAAACCCTCTTCCCACCTCAAGGAATTACATCGTTTAAATGGAAAAAACCCTGTTTTTAATTAATAATGGAGTATGAAACGTATAATTTACAACAAGGGTACTGGGGAAAAACGCTGCTGCTGTCAAATTCTTTCAGCAAGATGATCCATAGGATCGAAATTCCAGTCACAGCAACTTGAGCTGTTCTAGAGAGTAATCAGGAAAAATGGAATGGCTCCACCTACTCACCAGTGAAAACAATATATCCTCTGAAAGAAATCCTGCAGCTTTCAGCCCTTCTGGGTCTTGTGCAATATTTTGTGGCTTTTCCTAGCACTGTTTTTATGATGTTGACAATCAGATCTCCAAGTGACATTAATACTGGTGGGACAAAAACAGAAATAAAATGAACTGGTTAGAGCATAGATGTTCTGGAAAATCAAAGCAAATAATAAATTTAAAAATGCACTGGAAAAACCCCATAGTGGATCTTAATTAAGAGCCTGCCTTTATTATGGCAAAGGCAAATCATCAACAGCTTGTCTTCAAACTTCTGTCAATATTTCCTTTTCAAACAGTCCGGGAGGATAGGTAACAAAATAAAGCGTGGCCACACA
This sequence comes from Platysteira castanea, assembly GCA_013397175.1. Taxonomy (NCBI): domain Eukaryota; kingdom Metazoa; phylum Chordata; class Aves; order Passeriformes; genus Platysteira; species Platysteira castanea. The sequence goes on along the minus strand of VYXC01006788.1, from coordinate 508,507 downwards.
CAAGATAAATGGCATCTTCACTGGACCAAAGTGCCTTAATGTCCTCGAGCTCAATACCAGCAAACGTCGACCAAAAAATGGCCACATAATTCACCATCTACACGTCAGCTCTTCCCTTAGCACGAACCAGAGAACCCAGTAATTGCTCCCAAGTGGCAAAACCACAAGCATGGAAGTAAATGAACCATGATAAGAGTCTCTCTTATTAAAAGCAGCATAAAAGCCTGAGCACAAAGCCTAGCAAGAGCTGCCCTTCTCCACGGGGCCCAGCTCCGAGCAGGCTGCGCTCACCCCCCGGGTGCCGCCTGTGCTCTCGGACGCTGGAATTCAGCTGCTCCGTGACAATACTCCAGACATGGAATTAACACTTCTGAAAGCTTTTAGGGATCAAAGGTTGCCCCCTTTGCAAGTTTTTCATACCGAGGACATGATGGAGTAGCTCTAGCTGGAGGAATAGCTCAGATGGCACTCGGGGGGCTGTGGTGGGAGGAGGCGGCTGGAGAGCAGGGAGCAAGGTTGGCATCAGCCTCCTCTGCCCTCGCACCCGTGCAGAACATGCCTCTGCTTTCCAGCCCCAGGCTCTGCTGCCTGTGCTTTGTAGGGATTTTGTGGATGAAGGCCCAGACATGGGGAAAAACTCCTGTTTGCTCTGGAGTTAACCCGGACTGCAAAAATTACCGGGAGTAACGAGGAGCTTGTTAACGAACGTGCAGCTCCAGCAGCAGAGCCAGCTCGGGGGCATCCAGCCTTGCCTGGGTGAGGCAAGGGCAGCATCCTCCCTGGGACTGACACAAAGTCAGCCTGGGAGCTGCGCAGGCAGACAATGATGTTTTTATAGGTGGCACAGCCAGAGCTAATGGAACTTTCTGAGTTCCTGTGACAAAACGGGCTCGTCACCGCTCTGTCCCTGCTGGGATGGGGAGGAGAGCTGTGCTGCTGCTGGCTCCGGCTGCTGGGAGGGCTGCGTTCCCCTTCTCTTTGCGCTGGGAATTAGGTACTCAACACAGCACTTGCAAGACCTCGAATGACTCAGCCACCAAAGCCATGTTTTCAGTGATTTTTCAGGAGTTTCAAAGCCCCTTTTGACAGCATGTGCCCAGTCCCTTTAGGCGCTATCAAAAATGCTGCCTCCCCTGGGGATGGCTGACTAAACAGAAGTCTGAACATTCATGTCATAAATATCTCGAGACAAGCCTGTTGATTCAGTGAAATGTGTGGTTGGCTCCTATTGTAAATGCATTCACAGAAAACCTCACAGCGCGCTGCCGCTTGGGATTACTTGTGAGCAAAATAAATGACAAACATTTTGGGGGGTTTTTTAAATAACATTTTGATACATTACAAAGTGGCTTTTCTTTTAATTTTACACCACATCGTTTAAGATGACATGAAGCAACATAATTTGCTGAGACAAGATACATACAAATAAATAAATAAAAAGGGATTAAAAGGAAAGCCAGTCCTGAAAGTCTGTGAGTTGGAAAAGGCTATAATTTAAACCAGAAGGGTCTGGATTAGATTATCCTGACAAGCTAAAAGGAGGCAAAATTTTGCTGCGCATTTATGAAGCAGAAATGAAATGGAAGGGAAGCGATGGCTTCAAAGTGAGAGGGTGACTCACAAAGCCATCTAAAATTCCGGATTTATACCCAGATCTGATAATGTTTGGTAGCTCCAACCAAGCCATGGACGTTCAAAATTCAGAATCAGTGATGGGCCAGGCCATGGACCAGCAGGACAACCACATCCCTCTGTGGCAGACCCCAACCATCATCCAGCAGATCATAGTTAAGATGATCTTTCCACTGGACAATATCTTGGACATTGGGAGGCAAACGCAGCCATTGACCACCTCTAGGAAATTCAAAGATCTTCAAATTCCACAAATGTCTCCACTATAATCGCAAAGCCATGGCAGTGATGGGACAGATTTATTTCAGAGAAAATACAAACCAGCACCTCTGACACCAACCAGTCAAGCAGAAATCAGAGTAACTGAGGCAGAGCTTTGAATTCTAGCAGAGAACAGAGTCAAGCGTTCCCAACCAGAGCAGGGCAGAGCCAGCTCATCTGAGAGCTCAAGAAACAGTTTATTTTACAGAGCGCCAAGTCCCAGAGCCTCAGCTGAAGGCTGTGGGCAGAGGTTGAGCCAGAGACCTTCACCCATCCCTCAGCTGTACTGGCTGGGATCTGTATCCTGATTTTTTTCCTGAAATTTTCCAAAATTTCACCATGGTGGAGAGAAGTGTTAGTGCAGCATATATTTTACAAGGAAAATTACACTTTTTAAAGTGTCAGTATTTCCCAGTGGAGACCTTTCTTTATAATAAAATTAATTATAATATGGATTTTGTGGAATACTTTGAAGAAAAAGAGCTTTATTAAAACAATACTCATCTAATACAAATAATATAATAAAACTTCGAGGAATAGATGATCATATTTACATTATTCTATACTTGATATCTGAAGGTATCCTATGCAAATTTGAAAAAGAAAGTACTGGAGAAGTTCAGTAACTTTTGGGTCTTAGCAGCTCTGTTAACCTCTTTGGGCTAAGCGTCAGATTAAAAATAAATCTTTAACTTCCCAGAGGCCCAGAAGTGTAAAGACCCAGTTTTTCACAGCAACACCCTCCTCACATTTGTATAATCTGGGTTTGTGGATAAATGGCAGCAGAACCCTGCTACTGGCACTTTAACCGGGTGAGCATAAATACAGCAATGCCAAAAGCCAGCCCTGTGCTGGGAACAGCCACAAATCCAACCTCCTCAGCAAATTCAGCCCCAGTTCTCCTCCCAGCCAGGGGCGAGAGGCCCTGGTTGTCCCTTCTCAGGCAAATAGAAATGTAACTCCCACTTGCTGAGGTTTTAATGCCATATTCTTGATAATCTTGACACATTGACATGAGATTCAGCCTCCTGCCCCATGCCCTTCAGCTCCTGCAACTCCTCTCTTTACAGCTTGCTTGCAGATAGATTTCAATTGGCAATATTCGACATTTCCAAATGGAAAATAGCTCCTGGTGTGTGAATACGGCCAAATCACAGGATAATTTTATTCCCACCAGTTGTTGCCACGCAGTGTGAAATTACAGCTCGTATTACTCCATACCATGGCTTGCAGAAATTTGGACCAAAACTTTAAAAATATTAATGTGCATGCAAATGGAGTCTTGCACATAAATCAAGCACATACACTTAATAATCTGGTGCTCTGGCTTTATGAAATGATAGATCAAAGCCGAACAAATGAGAAGATGGAACCCAAATTAACACATTAACTGAAACAGGGCCCTCTCAGATCCTGGAAACCACTCTCTGTCTGGGTGTCACATATCCAATTACATTCCTCGTAACTCAAATGACAGAACAGACTGAGAGAAGCGAGGATGCCTATTCCTACTCATCACCAGCTACTCACAGTAATTTTTTTCAGAGTACTAGTAATTATCCTTAAAGGAGAACAATTAAAATCCAGTGTAATTGGAAGTCTGGTTGTGATTACGGGTGAGTCAAAGTGCTTTGGAAAACGAACACAGAACTGTTTGGAGCTCCATTGGTATTTTGTTAATCATGTCATTAAAATGGATACATCAAGTGGGTGTAGCTATACAGTGGGGTGTTCAAAAGCTCTCAGCACTAGCCACACTCTGCGCCTAGTAAAGTTGGTAGGAATTTTATTCCTTGAGTTTACTGGGAGCAGAGTTACGCCAGAACAGGGCATTTTTATAGCATCCAAACCTTATTGCTCATAAGCAACCAGTTCTCTCGGCATTTCTTTAATTCTTTCTGGTGATCCCATAATCCTGGCGTTATTTTCCTGTCCCAATGGCAGCCCCAGGAATGGAGGTGCTGCAATACCTTGAGCCTGGGGGAATGTGAGGCAGAAGATCTCCTCCCGTTCCTCCCCACGAGGATGAGAACCAGGAGGAGCTTTGCAGATGGGGGATTTGGCCCCAGTTTGCTGCTGGGGGCAGAGTGCACAGACTTGGCCTTGCTGATCTCGAGAGTAACACAGCAATTGGGAGCAGATGGCTGGCACCAGAGAGCAGCTTAAAGAGACAGCGCTGAGAGTGGAGAGCTGAAAAAGAACATAACAGGAGATTTATTTGTGGTCTCTGGTCCAGGGCTGTCTAAGAAATGTAAGTGGTGGTTGGTACTTTCCGCTCGTCACAGCTAACGTGGGACCTTGAACCAAACAGATCTTGGCTTTCTGTTTTGCAAAACCAAAGTCTGATCTGGTAAGAATAGGTCTAAACAAAGCATGACCTCCTCACTCTTCCTCTGATGTGACTCCTTCAAGCACCAAAACTCCCAAGCAGGTCCTTAAGGGAGAGTGGGAACGTACCTCTAAACACAAAACTCCGGAGTTGAACACTTCCCAGGGTTTTGCTCAGGAATCTGTTTGCTGACACTGGAAGCATGGACTGAACCATGTTGGAAAGATGGGCAATTATTTGTGTGAATCAAAGGCCAAGGATGGATAAACAGGGGGAATGCAGGAGTAGCTGTCTGCTCTGCCCACTGCTTTGGCCAGCTCTGGAGAAATCTCTCTGCATGCATGGACAACCTGGAAAGACACCTAACAACACAGATAACTCAAAAACTCTGACTTCAAATTCTGCCATTTGTTCTATGCAACAAAATCTTCATTCTAAGAGCACACCTACTCAGAAATTATTTATCCCTGCCATACAAATGGTATTTAAAAGGTATCAAAGGCTCTCAAACAAACTCCAAAGAAGACACTGAAATGCTGTGCTAACAATTGAGAGGATTCTCTGAATAAGATGCTAAGATCTAAATTTTCATTTTGTAATTAGAAGGAAATAAAATCTGCTTGTAATCCTCTTGAAAAGCGATCCCCTCGGAATGAATTGTCTTAATGCTTTACATCTGAAGGCAGCAAGGTAAGGCAGTACTACACTGGGTTTTGTTCTATTGGAGAGAAGCTGGAAATAATCTGGAGGAAAGATTATTTCCAACTTTCCAGCTCTTTTTCTATAATTAACAGGATGTAAGACATAACAAACAGAGGCTGAAGAAAACCACAAACTCTCCATATGGGGTTCAGTTCCTGTTTACTAGTATCCTGTTTACAGCATAGTCTTTGATGGTCAGATAATCAGGCCTCTCATGTTCCCAGAATGACCACACTTATTCTGTACTTATTTAAGGCTGGGAAGACTTTTTAATAAAAAAATATGTCGAGGAAACAAAGCAGAGAGATTATAACAATATGCATCACTACGGAAATACCAGACTCATTGTTACAGAACACAAAATTACCAAATACCCTTTTGTGTGAAAACAGAAGGATGATGTGAGTTGCCAGTTCAAAGGGAGGCGAGGAACAAAGTCCTTTCCCTCTTGCTGCTGCCCTGGTCCCTGTCTGGGTCATGTAACTCCCCAGGTGGAGGAAGGAGAAATGCCCATTTCCCAGGGCAGTTCCCAGTGCTGGCCGAGGGCTCCCTGGGGCAGGAGGCAGGTGCTGCTTCCCCACCCGCCCTCCTCAGCTCAGGCTGGGCAAGGAGGACAAGGGGCTTTAGCTGCAGCTTTGGCTGCTGCTTCGCTCCTCTTTAACACAGGGACCAGTTCAGATCAGGGCCCAGTCCAGCACAGTCTGGAGATAAACCTGAGTGGCACTGATGCCTTAGGTTTTAATTTCTATATTTTTCAAACCCTGTACTGCCCAGTGTGTAACTCTGAAGTTTCTTGTAGCTCGTGAGCTGCTCTCTTAGGCCAGACAGACACAACAAAGCCTCTCTGAGCTGTTCAAGGACACTCGGGCTGGCCTAGGCCCAAAGGTGTAAACTGGGACCATGAGAGAGGTGGAGAAATTGAAGAGAGCTAAAGTTTTAATTGGTGAATTTATGCTGATATGCAAATGGACCAAACCTATATCAGTGTCAAGAACTCGTGACTCGTTGTCCACCTTGGGGTCCATTTGATGGAAGCAGCCTCTGGCTCCCCAGGGGGTGCCTTGAAGGCCTTCAAATAAATCCCTGCCTTTATTCCCTCACTCCTGTCTGGTCTCTGTTTCTAGGTGGCTGGGAGAAGGCATCAGCACCAGAATAAACAAAACCAAACCATTTTTATACCTGGCAGCACCAATTCCCACCCTGTTGTGCCCAATTCTCTTTTGGCTGAAGAGTGAAGTGCGTACAGAATGTATCCCAAATAAAAACATTGCAGTATCAGCTCCTCTTGTGATATTCCTGTGCCCTTGGGCATAAAGTCTGGCTTTGGAGAGAGTTCTTCTCCAGTTTTGACCTGAACTGGACCACAGCTGTACGGGCAGTTCTGAACGTGGGAAAACCACAGGAAGATGGGGCCACTGTTTTGGTGCTTCTTGCTATGATGTCACCTTCCATTGCCTTCCCCACAAAAGAATTCACCCTCTTCTCTACACAGCTCCTTCCCCTTCTCTTTGCAACACACAGCTTCTAGAAACTTCATTCTACTTGGCACAGATCAATTTTTTGTCGTGTTTTTGTTACAAATTCAACACCACTAATTTAATTGCAAACTTTTTTTGACACTGCTGGTGATGTACACAGTGTACAGAATGTACAAAAGTGGGGATTTATGACATTTTTTTAGTTGAAAGGAAGGTTTAGGTGTGGAGAGGCATGCTGTAGGAGAACTTCCTTTTTTTATTTCTTCTTTTGAACTTGGGTTATGAGAGCAATAATTTAGAGAAATTACACTTGGCAATAAAGATTTTCTCCTCACTTTGTGTGTGCTAAGAAAAGTTGCAAGTCTTTAAGTAAATAAAATTAAGAATGATTACTAGATAGTCGCTGAGAAAGCGTATTGTATAACAGCTTTTATCTCTGAGAGAACTAAGGTTTTGTTATAAATAAAACTGCTGAAATTACGCATTGCAAATAAATAAGGTGTTGCTTGTTTAGATTTTTCTTCTGATAATTTTTTTTAATAAATACCTTTTCATTTTGCTTTTAAATCTGTTCAGCCTTTAAAATGGTTTACATCCTAAGCCACGTTGCTATACCAGATTTACTGATTCAATTTATTTTCTTTATACCTTGAATGTCTAAAAGGACAACTCATCAGAAAGTCAGGGGAATTAATCTGTTGAGATCATCTGAAAGTCTAACCCTTACAGGGTTCTGCCTGTATCAGCTAAAATCTGGTAAATTTACAGGCTATCATTCTTCCAGCCCATTAGTAAGGCTCTTTGGATTCATTTATTTATTTATTCTCCCCAAAGAGCATCACTCATATCTTATGAAAGAAGAGGAAAGTCCCCGTGACTCATAGAAACACCTTAATTAGTGAAGTTGGAAAGGAGTGCTGGTCAGGATGCGCTTCCTCGGGGACATGGCCTCTTGGGAAAATGGCCAATGTTTAAAAGTTTCTTGGAAAAAGATGTAAAACAGATGGAAACTTCTTCAACACTACTGTTTTGGTATGTAAATTATATCAGTGCTCCCAAAGAGGTTGAGATTAAAAACTTCAGAACACAGTTAATTAATGGTGATAATCTTAATATAGTTTGCACCATAAATATACCTGGCCTTTAACCCAAGAATAAAAGAGATGTTTGGAGGGGTATCATGGGTGTGGGAGATTTCAATCTTGTTTAGCCTGAGGTTTATCTGAAGAACTGTCTTGGGCCAAGATCTCCTTTCACAGTCTCCTGGTTCATACGACTATAAACGAGGAAAGAATCTGGCCCAAAAATTTTATCAGGTTTAATATCACCGTAATTACAAACAGCCCATTACTCTCAGTAATTACACCATGGAGATGGAAGTTTAACTCCATCCTTACTCTGAGATGTTCCACTTCTAGGTGATGCTTGTGGCACATCCGTATGTTCATCCATTTATTCCACCCAATATTCCTCAGGACAAAGATGACTTTGTCATGTTATGGACATCCCTTTGGAGCAGAGCCCCTCCAGTAGCAACAAGAACTTGGAAAAGTAATTTCTCAGGAAGAGTTAATAAAGCTGGATTTGAACCCGTACCTGAGGGCCGGGAAGCTCCATAATCAAATAACATTCCCAAGGGCTTTCCAGCCTGCAGGAAAATCATTTAATTTCACTCAATTCCTCCCTCACCATGAGAAAGTCTTAATGATGTGTTGGTCAATCACTGTCACAGGGTTTGATAGGTCAAACACGGGCGGAATTTCATAGAGCTGGCCCAGGGCTCAGTGAGCTCAGAGCCATGTTCATTACCCAGGTGCTGCTCACAGCACCTCAGTATTGTTCATCAAGGTAAAATGAGTCACTTGACGCCTCTGCAAGACAGATGGAACAATAGAGCCCAGTCCCAACTCCCTTGATGCAACCAGATAAAGGCACCTTCTGCACCACAAACACACCACAGCTGAGAAACCTCTCACCAGCCATTAGGACAAGGCTGTGAGTTACTGTGAAAATACAGTTCTTTCTGGGGTATTTTATTCTGGGGCACTGGAATACTGAAGATTCCTCATTATTTTTAAAGCACAAGCTATTTAACTTTGCTGTTCTGAAGGCTGTAGAATCCATCTTACAAGTTCAGCCATCTGCCTGCCACGGGCCATGAGCTGCTGCCTTTTAGCAGAAAGTGAGGATTGGTCATTGTTTTATTATTATTGAGCACCCTTTATGCTGATAATAAATCACTTTAACAACTTTGTCACTGGAAGGCTCCGACAAACCCGCTATTGCACAAGCACATGTTCCACCCTCTCAACCCAAGCGTTTTGGGGACGCTGCTGCCCCGATTTCAGCTCGCTGTGCTCTTTACAGCCTTGGACAACAGAATCCCCTCACCAGGAGCTTCCAGGAAGTGCAAAAACCTCCTCAATACTCTTTTCCTGAGGGGCCAAATAGCCAGGTCTGCATTTGAGAAATTCATAATGGAGCCATGATTTTCTCAGTGAAACTGCTCTCCAAGAAATCCTTCTTGCTGAGAAAATTTTTCTATTCTCTTCAGTTATCAAAGAGCAATAAATATTAAGTAGAATTGGTCAATACTTTTTAATGTGGTTTCTTTTTATTGCTGGAAAATGCTGCTTTGCCCAAACAGATATAGTTGGGAGGGGTGGGATGGCTTCAGTAGATTTTTTTTCATTTCAATTATTCTTCTAAAAACAATGGCTTTGAAATGGTCAAAGAAGCTTTCTTTGACATTTTCAGTACTGAATAAAATCTTCTTTATTTGAAGCAGCCTTTCATTTTCAAATATAAGTTGACTTATCACCCAAAAAAATCTAAAGATGGAGATGAGTGGTTTTCTGCTGTGGCATGGGAAAAATATTTGAAATCCTAAAAGGTCTCAAGGTACAATGAACCCCTTTTGTGCTGAATTGTAAGACCAGCTCTGAACTGTATGTACTTGTGGATTAACTGACAGAACTACGTTTTCTACAATATACCACCAAACCAAAATCAAATCTACTAACTATGAGACATATTGACAGTAATAGGATTAAAGTGAAATTTCCTTGATTGAAATTAGTGCCAAAATGCCCCCTGAGCTGAAAATATCGGTCTGGACACATCACACCCAGTGTTTGCTGAGGAGCAGATCTTGCAGAAAGAGCCACTGTGACGAATCTGATCTGATTCTACTCTCACCATCATTCATGGTTCCTCCACTACAGCTGAGACAACTTTGCCTCTAAAAAGCCCAAAGAGAAAATCTTCAACTGTGCTAGGATGATTTTGAGGACACTGAAGTTAGAACTGGAAAATGGGCCTTTTTTGATTGAGAATGTGACCAAGAACAGAAATTAGGAGTAAGAAAAAAAAAAACCCACATGTTTCTCCAAAGTGAGTGGTGTTTAAATATAAACCATCAGCCTCTGCTCATCAGTGGTGTATAAATGGCTCACTCAAGTAGTGCAAATATGCCTTTTAGTAAAGCATTAACCCTACTAGAAAGGGGTTTACAACAGAGAAGTGGTCAATCAACCCCAGTGCTCAGATAACAGGTCTGCACCACACGCTCCCTTGGGAGCAGCTCCTAAACAGCTCACCAGATCTCCTGGGCAACTGCAGCCCTGGATGGGAGCTGTTTTATGAGGTTCCTAATTAAATTTCACAAACTTCACAGCAGTGACAGACTCTTGGTTATCTCTGCTGCAGAAATTCAGATGGGATGCCAGAGGGAAAGGATGGGGCCGCTCGTCTCATGGCCTGCCAAGATTTTGTGCTACCGGTTACACTCGTCAATCTCTGGAGCAGTTAAGAGCTATAAAGAATTCATTAAAAGGGCTGAGATTTATTAGAGGCTCCTCAAGCTCATTAAGGATGTTGATGAAATGTGAAGCCCTTGAATCCACACACCATCTAAGAAACGCTCAAGTTGAGCCCATCATGTTTTGGCAGAGAGGAGAGACAATTTTTTTTTCAGAGTTTTTCTCCAAAAAAATAAAATCTATGCCGTGGTTCTAATTTTTTTTATCATTGTTAGAAATCATACTTTTCAGCTGTGTCTCCTTCCTCCACCCCCTTCACGAATAACAAAATGACAGCAAGATTTGGGTGTTTCACAGCCAGAAAGACGAGAGGAAGAAGAGAAATATTGGAATTTAGTGTAAAATGTGGGAAAAGCAATAGAAAGTGGGAATTAGAGGACTCAAGTAGCAAGAGCTGTGGTAAAACCAACTTCCCCCTGGAAATATTTCCAGTGAAATACTGGAATTACTAAAAATAGTGAAAACACGTTTGTTTTCCTCCATTCTCTGCAGGAATTTCATCCGTTCAAACATTTCAGTTGTACTCAAAGCTCAGAGGATGCTGGACTGAATAATGTTTTTATTTTCAACTGAACTGTTTAATTTTCACTTTTTCCATGGAAAAAAATGCTTTTGCAAAAAAAAAAAAAAGCAGATACTTTTTGCAGAATTATTTTTGTCACTGAAAAAACCCCAAAAACATTTACCTCTTAAAACGCCAGATATAATTGAAAGAAAGGAAAAGTAGAGACAAAAGAAAGGAAGGAAAGGGTAAAAAAGGGAAACGTGGAAAATTTTCACCCTACTTGAGCTGTAAAGAACGGTGCAGAGGAGATGCCAGGTGTAGATTTGCCTTTAGTCCCTCTGCAAAGCTGAGCACCCTCAGCTCGTCCCTCCTGCACATTACTCAGCTCAGTCAACAAAGGCAGAACAGGCCCCAAATCAGCTTCTGAAAGGAGAGGAAAAACCCCAAGCTGCTCTCTTTTCAAACAAGCACGGGCAGAGTTGAGCTCAGCAGTGGCCTCCAGTCCAGCTTGGTGTGAGATATTTTCTGCAGGGTCTTGTGAATGCAGCAGCTTTGCCTCAGATGGCTTTTCCTCACAGAATACAGACGGAGATGCCAAAGGCACAGGGAGTTTCTGTGGCCAAATGAAATTAATTTTGTGCACAAGGCCTCCCCCCTCAGGGAGGGATTATAGCCCAGGTAATAAGAGAAATTCTCTGAGGAGTATGCATGTGAGAAAAAGCAGAGTCTGAGCGCAGGGTGTTGGGTTTGGGAGTGCTGTCACCCCATGCAGGGGCAGCCCAGCCCACGGTGGCACGTGCAGGGCTGGAGATGAGGATGCAAACCACGGAGACTTCCCTGAGTGCCAAACGTTTGTGTTTTCCGTATTTTGTATATCTCGGAATGCAAATACGGTTGGGAAAATTACATTTTGCATCTAGATGGAGATTGAAATCTGAAGTTCCCACAGATCTAGAGGTGTTCTCATCCAGGCTGTTCTAGAGATATATTGAAATACCCCACAGACTTATGCTGTAAGAGAAAAATGTCAACAGAAACCTAACCAGAGAACAGGAGGCTACAATGCCTTGTTTTCTTAGTCCTCCTCCACCTTTTATGTTGAAATAGATGCCTATTCCTCTAGGTTTATGTTAATTCTGTTTTTTTCTCCCTTCATAATGAGTTCATAGCAAATAACAAACACAACTAAAACACCCAAATCAGTGTCAGCAGTACAAATTACCTCCCTGACCAACGCCTAACAGGTCAACACCTATTTCAGGAGGATTTCTTCAGATCACCAGCAGCAACCACAGAGGAGTATTTTGTGTGCAGAGAGAAGGAGCCCTGTCCACGTAACCTACAAAGCAAAGTCAGGGCTGACCCAAGCACATCAGCACCAAAACAAACCCAGAAAACATCTGTAGACCATCCTAAATTCCCAGTGTAATCAGTGCTCGTGTGTGAGATCTCCCTGAGCAAGGCAGACACGTGTCCCTGCAATCCCCACACAGGCACACGTGAAGAGACAGTGCCAAATAAAACCATAACAAGTTTTTGCAATGCCAGTGACTAAGACTAACCTGAGTTAGATAAGGCAGGAAAGCCTAACTTGAACTTAAAACCCACCTAAGGAAGGGATGGGTTTGTAGTGAGCGTTTTGGCCTGGATCACAGAGCCCAGCAGTCTGTGGAGTGTAGATGTTAATAAATTCCTGAACTCAAACTGCTCCTTGAGCAAGGGTTTATGCAACAGGTCACTGCAAAGATAAGGTCCTTTCCAACCATCTCACACAAAGTCAGCCCACAGAGGTCTCATTTTCCAGTTCTGTGCTTAAATTGCAGAAGAACCTTGAGTCCTCATGCTGCAGGGTGGGTGGCTCAGATCCACAGATATTCATGAATTTCCTTATGCCTTTTTAAGTGTGTATGCCTTTCTTAGAAAGAGCATGATGGAAAAGGCACTGCTTCATCTCCCCGTGCCTCACTGCTGAAGGAAAACAGTGGCAGCACATTAAAGACTAAGCTGAGTTGCACTGGGGACCCAGAAACCCTTAAGCAATCAGGAAAACTGTCTGTGGTTTTGTGCCTTCAAGTAATACTAGCACCAAAACTTAAGCACTTCTCTAAAAAGAAGTGGAACTCCAAACCTCTGGGCTCACTTCTCTACCAGGTTCAAGACATTTACCTCTAGGACCACCTGGAAAAAACTGCCTACAAGTTACAGCTGTGCTTTCCTCAGGAAAACAGACATCAGCCTTTGTCCTGCATTTCTCTTTAGCAATATTAGTAATCTAGGTGAAGACATTGTTATGCCAGCATGGATTAGTTACACAATCACCACTTGTGGAGGGTGTGGGAAGCTCGTTACATCCCTACAACACAGAGCAAAAAGATAGAGAGGAGGATTTTTAATCCACAAGACTCCAAACAGTAATAAATACAGCCAGCTCTGGAGCCCACCATGCAAGCAGGTGAAAATGCATTAACACGAGCATTTACTGTAACAAGTCTCTTTTATCCCCTCCAGACATTTCTGCTCATTCAAAATGTGCAGCGATAAATCAAATTAGATCAAATACAACTGTCTGAAAGGAAGCCACACAATAATCAGTTTTGAATTTTCCCACCCTTCTCCCATAAAAAGGCAGTGCAGTATTACAGAAAGTTAATATGTGCATCTCGCCCATTATATCTGGCTTGAAACGGTATAAAATGACATCTGATAGCAGCTTGTATGGACAAGCTCTTATTAAACATAATTAGTCAACAAGGTCTATCCTAAATCAGTTAATGATCGGCAACAGACAGAAATTTACTGGTATTCCCTGACTTTGCATATGATGGGAGCAGTTTTTAATATTAAAAAGCTCATATCATTCCTACTCCGCTTTGATTTACTACCGATGAAGAGGATGTAAAATCTGATTACATTAATTGAGCGTGTTGTCAGATTGTCACTTTTCTCCCTTTTAATTGCCTCCCGTCTCCTTCATTATCCCTGACAAGCCGCATTTTCAGCCCAGCATCCCGCTTTGCATCCCGCCTTTCCCATGTGCAGTGCACAGAACTGGCTGCTCCCCGAGTTTCCCGCTGGGGCCGGGGGTGCCGGGTGGAGCCCCGAGCTCCCTGGGAACGGGCAGCAAAGGTTTGGATTTCCTGCTGCAGGGACACAGGAAAGCAAAAGTGGGGAATTGTTAGGAAATGTGAAGGGCAGCATTTCGGAGCCTGGGTGTGATGATGGTCTGTGCTGTCACAGATCCCTCCTGGATCCTGATGGGAGGAATTAATGATTCCTCACATGTGTGTGTGTGTGTGCTTCAGCTGTTCCAACACAAAACAGCATAAAAACTGCCCAAAGCTCCGTGTGGCAATTCAAGGGGTGGTTTTACATTCTCAGGGGTTACTTAGAACTCCTCTTTCCAAGCTGCTGAGCAGCTTTTCCCTGCTCTGAGGAGTGTTCTGTGTGTTTCACTGTGAGCTTGCTCCTGCAACGTGGGAATCTGTGCAGAGCTGAGCTGCAGCAGGCGGGAGCAGACCCAGGAAAGCATTTCACCTCGTGGTCTCCTCCCATCCTCTCTGACTGCCCAAACCACATAGAAAAAATTCTCCCAGTAACTGAATTTTACTCCAAACTTACCCAACACCGTCTTAAGTTTCTTGAGACCTCCTTGATTTCCACAAAACGCTGTAATCTGCCTGGGACTTAATCAAGGGGTTAATTAGTTAGGTAGTCCCCTTACACCCCCGCTGTATTCATTTGTTTTAGGTGAAGTTACACCTAGTTTTAAACTGCCACTGTAGGAGAGTCCCAACTTGTTTTGCTATCAGTTGGCTTTGATAATTTGCCAGGGAGTTAATCCTGCCTGACGTGCAGTTTACAAGATACACCTCACCTGGGCTTTATCAAAGCAGCTCCCCTCTGCTTCAAGAGCAGCCAGTGTAACCCTGCCCAGAGTTGTTGCAGCACTGGAAAACACAGTTTGTAAATGATTCTGCATGTTTTTTTAATATTTTTTTTCCTCTAGGAGTTTTGTCTCTCACATTACAGCCCTCGCTGTGTTTATGGAGTCACCTTCTGTCCTAGAAATTTGCCATGTTGCCATGCAGGCTCCCGGCAGCTGTGGGACTTGGAAGGGAACACTGTGAACACAAACACATTTGCTGACAGTGTAATTACTCCCTTCCCCAGATTTTTTCCTTGTTTTCTTAAATGCAGGACACCTCCAGTCACAATAGCAATATATCACTTGCCTGTAGCACAGCTTTCTTTCCCCTGTAAAGTGTTAATGAAGTTCCTGTCCTTGTTTCTCGGTAATTGTGAAAGCATGTTGGATAATGCACTAGCCACACTTTATTAAAGCACCGGCCACACTTTATTAAAACCTAACAACCCGATCCCGTGCTCCCTGCTAAGGAGACCCAACTCCAGTTCCACTTGGAGTTCATTTCAGAGTGCTCAGATCACACACTTGGTTTTAATTCTCCCAGAGCCTGATCTGAAGACAATGTGCCCGGCTGCAGCACTTTCAGCTGGTTCGCATTTGGCCGTGGCTGTGTCTGCACGACTTTCTAATGCAAGGCCTGATCCTGGAAGGTGCTGGGGGCGCAGAGGGCTCACTGAGAACCCCTTGGCTCCTGCCGATGTCCAAGAGGATGCTGAGACAGTTCTGTGCCCCTCGGGATGGGTGGCTGGGTCAGGGAGGTCCACGCAGACCCCGCGGGGTGCTCTGGGGACAGCGTGACTCAGCAAGGCAGTGATTTGAAGGGGACAATGGAGGGGGCGGTGGCAGCTAATTATTCGACAATTATTTCTGTTGAATAATTCTTCCAAGGGGCAAGGAGGGGGATGAGTCCCCACATCCTGTCTTTTTTTTTTCCCCCTTTCTTTTTTATTCTTTTTTCGTGATCTTAACGCTCTTAACACGTTAGTCTCGCGCAGAGAGAGGTGGGATGCAGTGGTGAAATCCAAGGGCCAAGTGGGGTTGTTTTTCTCCTGCTGGCACTGCCACGGTAGGACAGCAGATGAATGTTTGGAGCAGATGTCCTTAGCACTGTTCACCCAGAGGCCTTGGGTGAGGTCGGTGCAATGACCCATCCTTCCTGCAGGGAAACTGAGGCACACGATGCCTTCTTTGGTGTTACAGACCCGGAGGTGGAACTTCCCTAAGACTGTCCTTGAGACTTTCAGTGTGCAAGTCTCTGCCCAGAATAACCACAAATCTGGTGTTGCTGTCAGCCAGATAATTTCATGTCTGCGAAAAGTATAACATCTTCATTCTCTCATGTGTGTTTCTACCTATAAAGCCATCACAAACTGAGTGTGGAAGCAGAGTTGTGTCTGTGTACAGAGAATATCTTGTTATTTACGAGAAGCAAAGTACATTGTATTATTTATGAGGTAGAGATAACAAAGCCATCAAACTCTTGGGTGCTGTGGCATAAAAAAAGGAGCCTCTTGTTCGAAATCTCAGAAGAAAAAAGCTTTAGTGCAGGTTAAAGATGTAAAGTGCAGACTGAAGTGGTGTGAACTTGGACAGGCCCATCTAGAGCACATGAGGCAGAACCCCTCGGCTTCTCATCTCGAGGCATCACCTCTACAAATAACACACCACATTTTCTTATGTCTCCCCTGATGACAAGGCTCTTTGATTTTCTGAAGGAAACATCACTGAAAAATGTGTGGTTCCTCCTGCGTGTGATGAAACCATTAAAAGAATGGCCACAGTGTACAGAATCACTCAGAAATGTCATGGCAGATGAGCACCCAAATACTTCCTTGGCAGAAAGTGATTAGCTCAGCTGGATTTCCTGGTTAAATACAAGGTTAGATAAATACTTGAATAAACTTCTTTCAGCACGGACAGGATTAAGGAAAATGTCTTATTCTTGTGCTGACAAAGTTTTGCTGCTTGCAGACTGATTTTATCTTTAATTTAAGATGATTATTTTCCATTTTTGGTGATTCACGAGGGGAGAGATTCCCTCACTGTTTGTACTGCACGAGTCATCGGGAAGAGCAATTCCAGCTGCCCCCGGAGATCATGGGGAGGCACTGGGTCAGGAGTGGAAGGGTCCAGGTGACCTCTGGTGCTGTTTTGGGGAGATGCCCACCCGGAGAGGTGCAAGGATTGCTGGCAGCTCTCCGACTGGGCAGCCCTGGGCCCTGCTAGGCCTCTTCTGGCATCACACTGCCTCCTCCTTTGCACATCCCTGCTGCAGGGGTGACCTGCTGTGGAGCAGGGAGCCAACCTTCCCACCAGTGGTGCTCCAGATCGTCCAGGCCATGAGCAAACTCACTATTAAAGCAACTTTCTTATTTTAGCTTCCCCTGAGGTTGTGGTCCACAGGCAATGCAGGAGCTGACAGCGGGCTTGAGCTGCACCATGTGTTAGTTACAAAATATGATTAGTATCTAATTTTAAATTAGGAGCCCTGCCACGGCAAAGAAAAAGGGAAAGTTTTTTTGTTCTCACTTAGGGGAATGAGAAAGATTCTTGCAGCATTTTTATTTTCCTGCACGCTTGCTGCAAATACGAATGGAAGTAGTGGTGTAAATACTCGTGCAGTGAGTGTGTGTGCTTAATGAGTGCTGGCAAATGGACACCACCATAAAAGAATCACAGAAGCACAGGATCACAGAGGTTCCAAAGACCTCCCAGACCATCGAGTCCAAGCTGTTCCTGGTCCCCACCTGGCCCAGAGCACTGCCTGCCACATCCGGTTGTTCCTTGGACACCTCCAGGGATGGGGACTCCAAACCTCCCTGCACAGCCCCTTCCAATGCCTGGCCACCCTTTCAGTGAAGAAATTCTTCCTGACATCCAACCTGAAGCCCCCAAGAGCTCCCTGCTATTTATTGCCTCTTTTTAATCACAATGGTCCAACCCAGAGCAGCTGACACGGACAGTCTGGGACATGAGATGGATCCCTGGTTCTATTCCTAATCTTTTAATTTAAGGGTCAGGAATCCACAGCCTGACCATCGAATGAAAGGTGTCATGAAGGAGAGTGCTGGTAAGACTGCAGGGCAGTTTAGATTTGCTCACAGACAATCCTAGACTGGCATATTTCCCTGGTTTGTAGGACCTGCAGCTAGGACGTGTTACAGCTTCGGCATGTAAGGAGTTATTCAGTATCCAGGGCAAGGAAATGGCAGAGAATGAAGCCTCGAATCCGAGTGAGAAATAAAGAAAAAACACTGCCATAAAAATAGAAGGCTCAAGAGTCTTCCACATTGCATCTTTGGAACAGATTAATTGGTTTGGCTGCTGTTGTGAAAGCTTCGATACAGCACAAGGCTCCAGCCAACTTCTGAACTCAATGGAGCCACAAAAGGGCTGGGTGCTGAATAACTTTGAAGAGCACAACATCAAACCAGCCTCAACTTGAATTTGAGAAACATCCCAAACCAAACCCAAACAATGCTGCTGAGTGAATGATTCAGGGCTCTGGTACG
Source organism: Platysteira castanea (assembly GCA_013397175.1). Lineage (NCBI taxonomy): Eukaryota > Metazoa > Chordata > Aves > Passeriformes > Platysteira > Platysteira castanea. The sequence goes on along the minus strand of VYXC01006788.1, from coordinate 490,342 downwards.
ACCCTCCACATTTTATGTGCAGCAGTGGGAAGGCTGACGATAAAGTGCAGGGGAATACTTCTTTCCAGGCCAGAGCAGAATCACAAAAAATAAGCAGAGAAAACATAATTGTCCATGGTTAGGCAGATTTAAAACCACCTTATTTGAGGCAGATATGCTTTGCTGTCCCTGTTCCCTGAATGAAAATCTACACCAGGGTATTTAATTTTCTGGCACACACAGATTCTGAATCACTCACAGCCTGACACTGGGGAGGGACCTCATGGAAGGCACAAAGCTTCTTCCTTGTATGAAAAGATTCAGAGAGGCAAAGAACCTGGCAGTTTGCTCCTTTGCTTCACCATCTGTGTTCTCCCAAAGGTTTAATCCTTGGACAACTTTTCCTCCAACACAGAAAGCCTTTACAACAGCTGAAAATGGGATCCAGGCCTGCTGAATTCTGGGCCTGTGCAGTAGCCAGCAGCCCACAGTTCCCAGGTAAAGGTAAATGTTTGGCTGGGAGAATATTTACTTAAAACTGGCACTACTGATATAGGACAACTTTTTCTCCAAGTGCCTTGGGATGTTGGATTAAATGAGAAGTGTTGCAACAAAGCAAACTGTTCATAAGAGTGCTAATAATAGCAGTCCCTGGAGTCACTGCTCCCATAAATAGAGACCAGCAGGAGATAACTCCGTGCATTTACATCAGATCACCAGAATGTATGTTTGCCTTAAGCAAAAATGATATAATGCCTATTTTATCATTATCGATGCTTGCAAGCATAGGCCATGTGGAAGGTGTTTAGGAAGGTGTGCAGCTTTTCCAGCTGTCAGGAACAACAGAGTGGATTACTGTGTCATGTGGAGGAAGGCAGAGATAACACTCACCTCCTCCCTATTGTCTCACCTGGAAAAGATCAGATCCCGTCCTGTGATTATCATCACACTGTGAAGCTACCAAAGATAATGAAACAGCTCACTCAGGAAGTAACATTGTACATTAATCTTATTTTTTTCTATATTAATCCTACATCAAAGAGAAGTCTGCCCTGGCTAATTATGAGATTCAGTCCCAGAAGATCACTATAACACCCAGGTTATTCTCACTTTTCCCTCCAAGCCCTTTTCCTTCTCTCAGCCTCTCTGGTCTGTGAGCTCCTTGCTGGAGGCAGGTGATGATGCTGGGCACCTTTCCTGCTGTCACTTGGAAGGATGTGGCACACATTTTAGTGTGGGAACATTGTATTTATTGTGCTCTGTGGCTTATTCAGGAACCAAAATTACAAGCTGCTGGATGAGGATGGAACTGCAAACAGGATTTTTAGATCCCATCTAAAGGATGGACCTGGAAAGAGCGAAGATGAGTGAGGTGCCAGTGGGTTTGGATCACCTTGCATCCTAAATTTTACTGACCATAGAAAAGAGAAAAAAGAGATTGGACAAATAGATTGAAAGACACTCAAATCCTGTTGGGTACTGATAGACCAGTTTGTTCTCCCAGAGTCCCTAATTCCCAGGTAAGCCATCCTGCCATCACACCACAGGGTTTCCTTGTGCCAGCTGAGGACACTTTCTCCTTAGGGAAATTCTATCCAGGTTTCCCCAGATGTAGTGGCAGTGCATGTGGCAGCCAAGTCATGGAAAGGGCTATTTTGGCCTTAAAACTTCCCTTAGTTCTGCACTCATTGACAGTATTGATATCACCAGGCCTTAAACTCTTCTTTCTCTAAGAGTGACTGCTGTAGTGCAGTGGAGGAAGAAAGAAATAAAATTTATTTGACCTGAGGCTCAAGCTCTTTTCTTTTAGCAAGTCCCAGTCAATGTAAAATACCACGGGTTTTCTGATTTTTCCTCTATTTTACCTTTCTTACCCACATACAGTGTTTTCTTTCCTCCCTCCCTTCCCATCTCTCTTGCCTCCTTTCTTCTTCCTTGTCATATTTCTCTCCGGGCTTTTCTCCCCATTGCCTATTTCTCCCCACTGCACTTCCGCAACCTCACAACAACCCAAACTCTCAAAGAAGTCCCTAATCCTCTCCTAATCTGAGGCATTCCATAATTAGCTGAAAATTAATATTTTTGCTGCTCTGTGCTGCTCAGAAACAGGGAAACCTCCATCTCTGCCCTGCTGGGGGAGCAGCCACTACAGCGCAGCCGCTCTGGAGGAGCGCCAGATTTGTGGATTAGCTGCTGCAAAACACAGGGTGGGTGAAAAGCTCTGCTGGGAGGTGGGGAAATGAGAAACAATCTGCCTGCTCAGGTGGGTTCAAGATTCCTCTCTGCTTTTGGAGATCTGCCACGCTGTCAGGCCAGAAGGGCTCAACCCAATCCTTGGTCCAGGTGCTGCCTCCCCACTCCAGGCGGATACAGACGAGCGTGGCCGTCGCTCAGAGGGCAGCCAGAGGAGGTTTTGTGTTGTTTTACATCCTTTAGCACCTGGAAGTTGAGTGGTGGGGCTCAGAGAGGGCTCAAGGAGACTCAGCTGGGAGAGGGGGTGTGTGGGGTGACCACTGCTCCCCGGCAGGCACAGGCAGTGCAGAACCCCAATATTCCTGCAGGAACGGCTTGAGATGAAACCACTCCATGTGAAAGGCTCAGGGACACACTCGGACTTTTGGCTAAGACCAAGGGGGAAGAGATGCATTCACTCAGTTCAAAACCACTTTTTCAGGAAGAGATGGGAAACTCACAGAAACCAAAGCATGAACTGAAACAGTGCATTCACTTAAAAACAAAACCCAGTCTTTATAAGGATTGTATTCCCTCGTTAGGGTTTTTCTTTACTGCTACCTACTGACTCATTAACAAATTAACATGTTTTGATTCCACTGTGAAAGTCTTGAGATAATTGTTACAGCTATGGTCCCGGGGCTGAAGAACTGTGCTTCTATAACGCTTTTATAGACTACAAATTGGATGCTTTTCATACAGGTTATCTAATTTTAATTACAATTTCCCCTCTGGCAAGTCTTTCTTCGCTTTGAAGTTGTTAGAGTTTTGTCATCCTTGGGGAGTGAGCAGTTTCAGATTATCATCATGTCAGGTTTTATGTCCATAGAAACACTCTTTCAACAGTTCTTTTACATGAAGCAAGCTTTCATCTGCAGGAGTTTTATTGGTCTGAAAGGTATGACAAGCAACTTAAGTGTAAGTGATGTCCTACTTGTAATGTGAAAAAAAAAATCTCTAAGCATATACATTAGCCACTGAAACAAACAGCAATTACTGTCCCTACAGACACAACTGCAGAATGTAAAAATAAGACATTATTTTCAATTCGCTTTTTTTCCCTCAAATAATCATTTACCACTCTCAAGCAATATTTTGTCTGCCTGAGTCAGGAGCAGCTGGGAAGAAGGGAAGGGGAAGCGAAGGAATACTGAAATGAGGAGATCATCTCTCAGAAAATGAGCCAGTCAAGGTAGAGCATCTGTCCACCAAGCCCTGACAAGACACCCCTGAGCACCAGCAGGGGTTTTGACCACCAGGCTGCTGCTGGGTGCATTTCACATGACTTAATTGCACAACACTCAGCGTTCTGCTTTCATCAGGAGCAGATACGGTCCCTCCCTCCGCTGCATGAGATGCCTGCCGCCCATCTATAACGTGTAATCTCTTGCTCTTTATTGCCAAGATGTTTATTGATGTTTGCCAAAGCCAAGGAAAAGAAGGATTTAGCACATAAGCATCTCCTTATGAAAGGTTGATCTGTTTGTGTTTGGAGCCTCGGGCACTATGTCCAGGGGACAAGATGCTGAATTCTAAGTGTATCAGCCAGGTCTGTGTCAGTGATTTTTTTTTGACAGAATTTTCTTGATGAAGCTGTCTGGGTTTGCAGGGCCAATAGCAGTGCTGGCATTGCAAGGTTCTGCATCCCGAGTTTGATGGGCTGCCAGCACGCTTACTGCTGTAATGCTCTCACAACTGCAAGAAAACAACCAGCAAATCAAGGATGCTTAAACCAATCTGAGTATTCAGACCTTTAGCCTGCATAGTTTTAAAGCAGTAAGAGATACAAGAGCAAATAGTTAATAAAAATAAACAAACCAACACAAAGCTTGAGGAGTTTGCTGGGGAAGATGAAAACAAAGTGTATGGGGGAGTGGAAGACGTGTGCAGGTTCTTCTCTCATCTCTGACATTCCTGAGCTAACAAACAACCAGCCCAAGCTGAATCCAGAAGTGACTGGGAGGAAAAAGTTCTGTGGGATCAGTTCTCACATACAAAACTGCCACTGTCTTCATGGGGATTGCTGATGATGTGAGATCATATGAGAACTTCAGGTTTTGCTTCCCTTCCTTCATCTCCAAGACCCTTTCCTCATACGAGAGATCTTGGATCCTGTTCACTGGAATTAAGTCAGGCATTTTCAACTGAAGAAAATCAGAGGAATTAGCCTGAGTTGTTTGAAATCCCTCTTAAATTTATGTAGTCCTTTAAAATCACTTGAATTCAGGTTGCAGCTTCAGCCACCTGTTTTTCAGGTAGAAAAATTATGGGTTTTGCTGTCATAAACAGGATTTATTTTTTTGAAATTATGGATATTGTTCAGAGGATTGCAAATCAACAAGATCTCCTATGAACAACAACATCAACGACAACAAACGTTTAAATAAAATAAATAAACGGAGTTGGTATTTTCTGGTCTTTCATTTGACACACTACTTCAGGTCACTGCTGACATTAGAAGAGCTATTCTAGATTTATTTCTGGAGCTCAGTTTAACGATTTTTAGCAGTAAAGGAGTGATACAGAAGACATAGTTCTTCATGACCACCAATGATTCAAGGGATTCCTTGATTTTCAGAAAGGCAAATTGGAAGAATAGGTCTCGGAGCTGCAAGTGGAGTCACTAGAAAAACAGGTTCAGTTACTTTGGGCTAAATCAGTGTAAAAGAGTGTCGAATCTGTGAGAATTTGGGTTGGCCAGAATGCCTCAGTTCTTTCCAATGAGAGTCACTTGCCTTTCACCAGCTGGTTCAAGTGTCACGGGAGCTGCTTTCCCTCTAAAAAGTGTCTGGGAGAAGGTCTGGCAGAGCCTGATGAGCACTTCCAAAGGGATTAACACTTTCAAACATCAAAGTAGCGCTCACTGCTGAACTATGTGAGGACATCAGACTTTTCATGACAAGGATTTAAATGACACAGGTTCTTTGCAGGTTTGACCACGGTGTCCTCCTTTTAACCCTTTCCTCTGAGCAGGCTATTCCAACCAAGGAGAAACCCACCTAATTTTGAGCTGCAGGAAGCACAAAAACCCCAATTATTTTCCTGTGCCTTCCCCAGGGCAGACCTGCAGCCCTCTGGGGACACTCCAAAGGGAGGAATGTGACAGACTCTCCATTTACAGCCTTCTGGAGCTACTCCCATCATCCTGCCTCTCCTCAAAGTAGGAACATGACGATTTTCCAGGCAACCTCAGCATCTGCTTCCTCACAGAGATCTCTGACGGATAACCTGGTGCTGAACACTCCTAATTATGAACCCAATTAACTGTATCCATACCATGGCCCACAGCTGTGTCAGAAACACAGCAGCAAAAAAACCCCCAAACCTCTGACCATCCTTCATCATCTACACTGAGACTCGTGTCCTGTGCTTCAGTCCCCTCCACTCACTGCCACTGAAGTAAAGAGGAGCAAAAAAAAATCCTGTAAAGTCAATCTTCCCTGCATTTGTTCATTAAAATATGGTCAGCCTACATGAGAGTTTTATTTGGAACAAAAGGACTGTTAGAGAATTAGTCACAGCCTGGGAGGCAGGAGAGGGCATTGTTTTATGGAGACAAGAAAGGCTTGGGGAAGCAGATGATTCTAATTTACCTTCTTGACTTTATTCAGCCACTTTCAAATAGATTTCTCTTCATGTGGACTGCAGTGTTTATAGCTGTAAAGAGGACAAAAGCTCACTTTTAACCCCTGCAAAAGAACAGGGCTAGGAAATAAATCCTGCAGAATTCTGCTTCTTGCTCCATTAGCAAAGATTTCAGCTCAGGTGACCTTCTCCAGGGAACACCAACTAACACCAAAAATTCCCTGTGAAACCCAAGTGGGGTGTTCTTGTACTTGGAATAAAATGAAAAGATCTGTTTTAAAATTAAATTCTTCTATCTTAGGTATTTAATTGAACTAAAATATTAAAATTACTCAATTTAAAACATTCATGTATGAAAATATTTTAATTTATTTCTATTTATAGGTTTATGTTCTGTTCTAACATGCAAAATTTTGGGGGATAGAGTTTGAACTTTTCAAGTTTTTTGGAGTGAGATTTTGCTTTACGTATCTCAGAAAGATTTCAGGGTAGGAAAATCAGTTTTTGACCAATCCTAGTTAAAAAAGACCTTCTGAGAAACCTTCAGGACTGAATTTATAGCTTAAAATTCAACTCTGAAAGGGGCAGTGGAAAAGGAAAAACCACCTTTTATTCTTTCATTTATTAAATTGTGATACAAAGCCTTTCTGTATTTACATGTGTATATATTTATTGAACGTACATTTTCCTTGGCTTCTTAGTTTCCTTCATTTGTTTTTGTTTCCTTAGAGCCTAACTTGAAAGGAAATGGTAAAAGAGAAACTCACTGCACGCTGACCTCTCGGAATCTCACTTTTTGAAAGGGGAAAGCTGAACGAGCAGAAGGGAAGGTGTTTTACTCTGTGTTTTCAAAGCTTTGTCTTGGCAACCTCCAGTAAAACTCAGGTGCCTGAAGAAATGCTGGAATAGGAGAGGCCTTTGCTGAGATGCACCAGTTACATTTAAGTTGTTCTTTGCCTACCAAAACATTTTATGCAGTCGTGTAAGACCTTCCCAGAGAGAAATCCCACACCTTTCATTTTCATACGTTTAAAAAAAATAAATTACTTAAGTAAATCTTTCTACTTTAAAAATTCATAGAAGGATGAAAAGGCACAAAAACGATTTGTGAGGCCTGTTCTCAGTGCACATGTAAAGAGATTTCTCTCTCCCCCACAGAAACCCATCCCTCACGCAAACACAAACTTGGATTGGCTCCGTCCTTCATCCATTTCCAATCACAAAAGCCACCACTCCTCCCAATAACGATCAAAGGCATGAACGCAGCAGCTCTAACAATTGCTGCCATGGAGAAACAATTCAATGAAAACATGTGAATATATTTTTAGAGCCTCATAATACGACTTCTCGACTGGAAATGAGGGGAAAAAAGCGTCTCATGACCATGGGTTTGATGAAGCTCACCAAAAAACGCTCTGCAGAGCATAATTGGAGAACCATTGTATCATACTTGAATCCACCAGCTAACCAAATGTAACAAATTAAGGCAAGTCAATTTAGAAGGGCAAAAATATCACTCCTCGTTAGTGTAGTAGTGATAGAGCACTCAGTGATGAGCTAAACAAGCACATCCACAATCACTTTAGTTTCCAGTAATGTCATTCAAATTAGAGTGTTCAGGGGATGCTCTAAACCAGTGCTGAAGCGTGGGCTTGTGCTGCTGCTTCTGAAATGGCTGGAGAAAGGGATGAATGTAGTTCACAATATTTTTTCTGAAGATTCAGGGAAAAGACTGGGCTACACTTTTTTTTTTGTCATTTGGAAGTGAAGAGCAATTATACATTTTGCTGAGTTGTTGCCACTTTACCTGTGACCCACCTCAGTTATGTTTGAACCCTTCTTAATCAAACCTGACAGAAGGGCAGATAAATAGTAATTTAAATTCCTCCAGTTTTTGTGAAAACAGTTGGGTAGGTGCAAGAGAGAGGTCCCTGCAAATACCCAAGCCCAACAGCAGGAAAAGCTTCATTCAGAGCTCCCCTTTTACAGATACAAAATTAAATCAACCATGAAATATGAAGCCAGAGAAGAAAATCTTTGTTAGTCCTGGTGCTCATGCAGTATCTTGTACTTTTCTTCCATTTTCTCCCAATTTTCTGCCTTGGCTACAGTGATAATTCCCTGTCCCCAGTGCCTTCACTGGGTGTCTGCAGGAGATGTGGGAAGCTATAAGAGAGACTCATCCTTCAGCCCTGATTGTGATAAAAGTCCTTAAAAATGTGGCTTAAAGTAGAGAAAAAGCAGGAACTTTAACACTGCAGCATAAACTCCATCAGCTTTGCTCCTGCCATGAGCTGCCCCATCCCGTGGCTGCTCTCAGAATGAGCTCCCGGGGCTCTCCCAGTTGGGAACTCAGCACTTTGGTCTGGGAGTTCCCTGAAATCAGTGTAATTGCTGCTCCTGTGATCCTGACCCCAAACATTTCACATGCACGTTCTCCCCCAAAGGAAGCACTGCTGGGATTTTTATGCTGCACCACTTCAGCTGTTTAAAAATCACAAAGTCCTTCATTTAAGATCTAAATCTACATATGACTGCAGACTGCTTTTTGAGCAGCATTTAACACCCAGTGGCTTGCCCTTTCCATACTGCATGGGCTTGGTGACCTCCGATCTGCACATGCCAAGGAAGGCCCTTCTGACATCAAAACATTACTCAAGAAAATTCCTTTCAACAGCAGGTACTTTACTGACCTAGATTAAGTTGCTTGAGACGTCAAAGCCCTGAAAAAAAAAAAAAAAAAGAAGCTAAAATTGGCCTAAATGACTTCAGGCATAAAATCTGACCAAAGGAATTATGTCAGATGCTATAAACAGAGAGGAAAGCATGTAGAGAATATGAGGGATCAAAGGGAAAATCAAGTTAGTGTGATTTTTTTGTTGTTTTCTCCCAACTAAAATAGATGCTCCTACTTGTTCTGATGTGGAAGGAAGCAATGGCTGTTGGCTGCCGCACAGCTGACTACAGAATGCTTTTATGAATGTTTTAAGAAGGAAAACCAAAAATGTGTTGACTGGAACACTCCATGCAATCCTGGGCTTCATTTAAACTCCTGAGTCTCCCAGGAACAGGAATTACAAATTTACTCAGGCTCTGCAGGGCTTTTTTGGAAGCAAGGCTCTGCCCAGCAGAGTCTCTGTGGAAAAGCACGTGAGCAAATCCCAGTGAGGTGCGAGGGAAGGGGCTGACCTGGCCCACACCCCCAGCCCATGTGCTGTCATGGGGGGGTCGTTTCTATGCTTCCAAAATTCCCTCTTGCCTTCATATCACAGGTAAGGAGGGCAGGAGGATCAGCAAAGGGCAAATGTCTGTTGTTGCCCTGGTTTTTGTTAAAACCTTCTGTTTTAACTTTGGAGTCGGAATTCTTTCTCACAGTTTCATGTAAATAATGGCCAATGTTTACTTAACGGTATTTTCTGGTTTTCATTCCTTTTGTGATAAGAGAACTTTAATGAGCACCTTTCTTCTCCAGTGGGATTGAGAAGGAAGTGACATGTCCTCCAATCCCTTGTGGAGTTGAGAGTTCTATAAGAAAGTGACATATGTAAATAAAGTGGCTTTTTCCTCCTTTCTGCTGAACCTGGCAGGTGTAAAGGCATTTTTATTGTGTTTTCCCAGACACAGTCTGTCAAAAGAGAAACTGGCCCAATGCCTTGCGCTTTCGGCCTTGAATTACCTCATATGTTCACAGCCACACGGTTTTTAAGGAAAACCTTCCTTACTGAAATAATCCATGCTGGTTTTTGACCTCGAAGCCCTATTCCAGCACCAAAAGCAGTGGCCTGACTTTCACAGGCACTGAACAGCTGAAGCACATTATCCCCTTCAAAGCACCCTGGCCCTGCTCTCTGCCTGCTCTCCACAGCCCGGGCTCCAGCGGGCAGGTGTCGGATCCAATCCCTTCACTCGGACAGGGAGGGACCCTCCTGTCCCCCACACTCACATCCAGGCACTTGAGAAAGGTCACATTTGCTCCATCCTCTCGTGGTCAGAGGCTGCAGCAGCACGGACACGTCTGGGCCCCGAGTCCAGACAGCTTCATTTTGAGACAGCCAGGACAAACGTGGAGCAGAATTTGCCTGGCACCTCTGCCAGGAATCCACTCAAACCAAACACTGGGACAGGTCCAGCTGATAAATGATAGAACTCTTAGAAAGTGTAAAAATACGTGAAGCGTATTGTAAAGTTCATTTTTTGGGTGTATTTGGCCAGCAGTGCCAGTGCCTGCAGTTTCCCCAAATGGGCACTTTAACACAGCTTTGGAAAATAAGGTTTTTAATTGGTTATTCATGATGAAAATGTTACAGTGAGCTAAGAGTGCCCCACAAGATGGATACTTAGAAACTCAGTTATTTTTGTAATGGACATAAATAATCCACTCGGCAGTACCCTGGAAAACACTCCCAGCTTGGTTTGCTGGCTCTCCAAGTTTTGCCACCAGAGGATACAGAGACTGAAAAGGAAAACAATGAAACTGTGCATGTCCTAGAATAAAGGAGCATGGCTCTTTCTAAAATGCAAAACTTCAGAAATTGTAGAGAGGAAAGCAGGAAAATCAAAAAGAATATCAGCTAATTTATGAAACCAGGGCTCCTTGATTAAATCTGGAGGCCCCTTTGTTAGTGGAGACCCCTTTGTCCATGAGGTTTGTAAAATTTCTGGGTGGAAATGAGCAGCTGTTGGAGCTCTGGTTGGTCCCAAGCCTGTACTCAGCAAGAGGTGAGTGAGCTGTGAACCAGCACAATGTTGTTGGCTACAGAGGCACTGCCAGGACCAGAAAGCAAAATTGTGACTCCTTCCAGCTCTGTTGGCACTTTTAGAAAGTTTACAAGGCTCAAAGAAGGGAAGCACCTCTACAGTGAATTCTCACTAACAATATCTGTAGATTTTACATGTCCTAAACCCCCTCAAACGTGAATGCAAGCAGCATCACACCCTTCCTTTGGGATGATGGATTTAAAGTGATCTGCACGGGTGCAGTGACACCAAGGCAGGGCTCATCAGAGCCATTCCTTGGACCACTGAATTCCCCATTGCAACAGCGAGGCACAAACAGCCCAAGGAGCAACAGGATTTCTGCTTCTCAGTTCCCAGTTGCTGAGCTCATTTCTAACTCTTGCAGAGTCACAGTGCTGTTCCCATTAAAAAGAAAACAAATGGATCCACTTAAATTGAAATATAAAATCCTTCCCTTGACATAGTTGCTTGTGCTGCCCTCTTTGACTGAATTATATCCCAGTCTCCTGACAGTCCTCAAGGAAGTGCTTAAAGCCTGAGTCTGCGTAACACCCACTGTGAGGAAGGGGTCACCCAAACTCCTATCTCCTACTGCTCAATTTAGTTAAGAAGAAAAAGCCTGTGCTCATATTCCAACACATGTTTCTGCTTTTAGATCTCTGGGAACTTTATGTGTCTTTTTTTTTTTTTTTCCAATCTGTTCTCAGAGCAAATGTCAGTGTGTTCAAAGTCCAGCCAGGTCCTTGTGACCACAGATAAACCCCAAACCTGTGTGTGGGGGGACAGTGCTGGGAGCTGGGGCTGTGGGGGGCTGCCCCAGAGCCCCCTGGCTCCTGCTCCTGCAGGGCCAGGTCTCACTGCAGCTGGAGAGCTGCTGGCTTAGCCCCCAAATCTACTGACACAGCCCAGATTTCGGACACAGGCAGCAGCTACCCCAGCAGGACAGGAGCACTGTGCCAGGCTGCTGCCAAGGGGTGACCACAGGGGTGACCTGCAGCCTCGGCAGGTGCCAGCACACCAGCAGGGACATCTCCTGCCCCGCCTGCCCCGCGGGCAGCTCCCATCCCGAGGTGCTGCTCCTCACACCTGCATTCGCCCCTCACACCTGCATCCTCCACCCCAGCACGCTCAGCACCCACGCCAGATGAGAGCAGGAGGTTTTCTCCTGCCTAGCTGCCTTACTCAGATGTGAGGATGTGTGTAAAACAACAATTTATTTAGTTTTACCCTTACACAAACTAATACAGGAGAAGAAATTGCTGCCTGTTGATGCTGCAGACCAATCTGGTCTCAATTTTTCCCACCATTTTATTTTATTCACCTGCTGTCTGGGACCTGCCTCTGGGGTGGGAACAATCTTTTCATTCTACATGTTGTCCAGCTCTCTCGAAGTAGAGTTTCTAAATGTTCTAATGAATAAATGATCCGGGTTAATTAATTTGGAATCTAGACCTTTTCATGAGCCAGTGCATCCCTGAGAAGGGCTGATTATTTTGTTGTTGATGAGTGATAGAGATGGGCAAGTTGCTTCAGAAGCTGTTACACTCTGCTGGCACTGAAACCATATATAATTTAGGGCTGCCTAAAGCTTCTATATTCAGTTTCCATCTACTTCTGCCCCAAGCATGGACGCAACTTTTTAAAATGGACATGAAAACATCTGCAGCTGCTTCATCTGAAGCAACAGCCAGTGCTTTTTGTGTCACTGAAATGTCACAAACTCAATATAAACAGGAATAGAAAAATACTTTCGAGTATTCTGCATTTTACGGCTTCCATTAAAATTAATGAAAATGAGATCTAAGACTTCCAGAAGCAAATCAGCACTGGAGTGCTTAGAAATGACACCTTAAAAAATTAAAATACTCAAAGCACATGAGAAAATAATTTTTTCAAAGGAGATTTAATGAGCTCTGACAGTTATTTGTATAATGTTTGTTATGTGGCATCACTAAGATTTTTCTGCTGGGGAAGATTAGATGAAAGTGTTTTGACAGCTCTCACTAGAGGGATGATATTTAATATAGAACAGTTTGCAAAACAGTATCGGGACCTGGGAATACCTTTTTGGTTAGTCATGGTGACCTCCAGCCCTGTGAAGGAAAAAAAAAATCCTAAATTCTGTAATCTCTGGTTTTAGCAGCTCATCTCGCAAAGGAAAAACGACCTGAGATTTTTAAATACCTCTCTAAGGCAAAATGGTGCATCCAAACATGAATTTTCATGGCTTATATGAACTGAGGTCTTGAAAATGAGAAAGCCCAGAATGGAACCTGAGCAGGTTGGCTTTTCAGGGAAGAATAATGAGCAAAATGGAAAAATCTCTGAAATCTGGGCAGGCTCAGACCTGAAGTCTCATCCTCAGCCCTGCACAGCAAAAGAACGCAGAGCACAAGTGGTGTCACCCAAACTCCAGCTCTGGAGATTGGGGCTCTCCGAGCTCATTTTCACCCTTCCTGGAGAGCTTCACCCTCAGCTCCCAAATAAAGAAACCCTAATGGCAATTACATGGAAAGAAAGCACAGTGAACATAAGGAAAAGATGTGGGGAAACAGCACTGCTGTTCTCTGGTCAAAGCCTCCTTCTGGAACCTTCTCCACTCACAAAGATTAATCCCACGACATTTATGCCGGTTTCTACCAAGGGTGGGATTTTTCCTTCACATCCAGAGGAGGCTCCTGTGGGTTTCTCAGCAGCCTGAGAGTGATTTTCCTTCGAGGAAGTTTGTCCCTACAGAGCAAAAGGAAGGCCCAGCCACACGGAGGCTTTAGACACGCAGCTCCTGCTAATCCAAGCGGGAACTGTTTGTCCACGTTGGTCCCACAGGGAACGCAAGGATGTGTTTGTGTGTTTTGAGGAATCCCATGGAACACAGTGGCAGTTTCAAAACTGTTCTCCTTTGGATTTTTTAACAAAAACATCTATTTCATAAAGCTGCTTTGTAACAAAGTCAACTCTTTTTTTTACACCCAAGTAGGCAGTTAAAGCTCTAAAAGAATTTTTGATTTCCTCACGGAAGAAAAAAAACCCCTGTATCTCCTGGAGAAAAATTGTGAAAGAAAATTCTTAGAAGAATTCATGGTTAGCCGAAAGAACAGATTTTGGCCAACAAGAAATTTCAGTGATAACCTGCGTGTGCTAACTCCAGCCTTCCACACAGTTAATTTTTAGTGTTTCTCAAGCCTTGATGCATGAAAGATTCCCACNAGACACGCAGCTCCTGCTAATCCAAGCGGGAACTGTTTGTCCACGTTGGTCCCACAGGGAACGCAAGGATGTGTTTGTGTGTTTTGAGGAATCCCATGGAACACAGTGGCAGTTTCAAAACTGTTCTCCTTTGGATTTTTTAACAAAAACATCTATTTCATAAAGTTGCTTTGTAACAAAGTCAACTGTTTTTTTTACGCCCAAGTAGGCTGTTAAAGCTCTGAAAGAATTTTAGGTTTCCTCATGGAAGAAAAAAACCCCCTGTATCTCCTGGAGAAAAATTGTGAAAGAAAATTCTTAGAAGAATTCATGGTTAGCTGAAAGAACAGATTTTGGCCAACAAGAAATTTCAGTGATAACCTGCGTGTGCTAACTCCAGCCTTCCACACAGTTAATTTTTAGTGTTTCTCAAGCCTTGATGCATGAAAGATTCCCACCTCAGCCTGTGCTGCTGTGACTGTCTGGGGACAGAGAGCAGGAGGGAGCTGAGTCCTCATCTGCCCCTGGTTGCTGGCACCCACTGCTGCTCTGCAGCCTCCATGGGCTCTCCCCAAATTCCATTTTTCAGGCCCTCCAACAGCATTAAAGATGACAAGACATTAGAAAAACAGAGTAAGAAAAAACAATAGCAATCAAACTTGTGAAAAATCAGGAGGCGACAGTTTAAAAATTACTAATAACTGCAGGCTTGTTTTGTTATAGTTCAGCCTAATCTTACAGAATGTGGGAGAGGGGATTTGTTGGGAGAAGTAAAGGACTAACAACATTGAGAAAAAAATATATATTTGTCATTGGGAGCTACTTTTCAACTTCAAAGCATCTTTAGTCTCTTAAAAGGATTTACATTTGAGCTGAAGGGAATTTAGGTAATGGGCAGCTCTGAGAGACATCCCCTCTAGCACAGTTTTCACATATCACACGGCAAAGGAAACAATTCCTATTGAGTTTCACAGGATGATTTATCATCTCGCCTCTCCAAGCCTCTCACTGGCTCTTTAACATTCACTGCACACTTTGTGAAACTGTCTAGAAAATGATAGAACTGACAAATGGTGCCCCTGTCCCGTCTGGAGCTCACACCACGCCCGCAGCCTCTTCCAAACCGAAACACAAATGAAGGAATTCCCTGTTCCCCACTAAGTTACATCCATGCTTTTGGTGCCATTTTCCAAGCACAGGAGCACAAGCATGGGTTTATAGGAACTGGGGGAAAAGATGCAGGGATTTTGGGACAAAAGGATGTCCCAAGGAAGGAAACAAACCACTGAAAATACTTTATTTAAGTAGAAATCCAGACATTTTGCTAAAAGGAATGCCTGAGTCACAGCCCAGACTTCTACCAGCTAGACTACATTTCAACAACAGCTGAATAACTCAGCAGAGGGACATTAGAGGGGATCTCAGACCAAAATATGGAGTCAAACTCATCCGTACATAGAAAGCAAATCGATATTCCACAGCTCCCCAGCCTCACATCCAGACTTCTCATCTGGGCTTGAACCACGTAAGTGTTCAACCAGAATGAAACTCCTCAAAACCACCACAAAACCAAGTGGCACCACGTAACAAACCCAACAATCTGCTTTTAGAAACACCATCATGAGAATTTTTTTTTTTTTTTTGAATGGAGAATACTCATCCTTATAGGAAAGGAGGGCCCAAATTTCATTTTAGGTTAGTGGCCAGCTGCTGACCTGGTGTAAATTCAGGATGTCTTCACTTCAAAGACCTTACTCCAGGTTGCAATCCTGAATATAAAATTAGAATCAGCGTGATTTGTGGTTAATCATTTCACCTCTGAGTGCTTTTGTGGAACGATGTCGTTCTTCTGCCTCACAGAGTTTATGGATCAGATAAAAGGTGCTATAAAAATACATTTCAGAAGATTTACTGCTGTGATACACCATTTTCTGCCAACTCTTTCTTCTCAGCAGACAGAACTTTCGATCTAAGCAAAAAATCACCCAGAGAGAAGCCTCTTGAGTAGAAAATGTTCACTATTTTAGCTAAAACCTGAAGATACGTGTGTGCTGACAGTTTTATCCCAAACTTGAAGCCATTTTATTGGTCACGGGGATTTTCTGGCTGGAGCACAAGGGGCTCTTTTAGCACTTTAAGGCTGCTCTGCAGTGGTGTCTCAGTGCCTGCTCCTGCCCCATGGCAAGAGCTGGGCAATTTGGGGTGGGGTTTTCTCCCACCCCTACTGCTGCCCACCCTTCACACAGGAGGATCATAACTTAGTTTGGGGTTCTTTAGTGTCTCATGGGCTCAGACACAAAGTTTTTAAATGCATTACAAGCTCAGATGAAGGCTCATTACGTAAAGTAAGGAGTGAGTAAATTAGAGAGTAAATCCATATTTTTCCTACTTTTTTTACAACCACTAATTCCCTGTCATCCTAACTTCAGAGATTTTGGTGGTTCTGAGGATGGTCAGAAAAATACTTTCCACGAAACCTAAAATTTGGCGAATTCCTAATAACTGAGCCAGAATGCAGCAGACGTTTTCAGCTCCCGATTTCTTCCGAAGGAATACCAAAAGGCAACTTTTCCCCAGCTACTGTTTCCACCGGCACCCACAATTATTTGTGTGAAGCACTCCGACAAAGCAGCGAGCTTTAATGTGACTTAAATGCTTAAGTGTTTAAATATTGCGGATTAATTCTTGCGGCTTAATACCAGATTAAAAATAAATGTGCTCTTTGTGGTGCTCCTTGAGTGTGACAAAGACTGGTTTGAGTCTTTCTCGGCTCTTTTGTTTCTTGTTGCTCGTAGATAGCACTTAGGAAAACACATTCCCAGTGGCCCCATAGACCTAAATATCCTTTTGAAACGGAGGATTCCCTCCTCCTTTTTAGCCCGGGGCAAATCTAAGTGATAATGTGAAATACCTGCACAGAAACTGGCATCTTTGCTCTCGCTAAACTGCGTGCTGCACCTGAGGGCAAAACAGAGGTGTGTGCGCAATGCAGAGCACTTTGGCACGGATTTGGGGTTTCAGCCTCATCATGTGATGAGAGCGATTGATTAATGAGGGCAAATTAACTCTCTCCCCTCCAGAATGACATCTCCTGAGCACCGGGACGATAATTCTGGGTTTAGGACCAGGGGTGGGTGGAGGGATGGGCAGGGGAGCTCCTGAGATTGCCCCCCGGGATCTGGAAAGGGGGAAGGGACTCTTCTGCACATCCTTGGGGATTTGTGCTTAACTCTCTTGGGAGAGAGCGTGAAGCACCGCTTAGTTTGAGTTTACAGCCAGACCTTGTCCCACACTGCTGCCAGCTGGGTGTCGTGCCCGGGGCTCCCCTGGGACACAGGAACGCACGGCCTTGGGGAGGTGCTGAGAATTTTGAGATCTTTGGGGGCTCTTTGGAAGAAAAAAGCGTCTTGGGCAGGTCCTTCCCAGGCCCATGCCCTCTTCACTGCTGCCAGCCCTCCTCCCCACATCTGCAGGGGTTTCTGACACGGGCTTGGTTTAGCTCCGGGGAAAAACCCAAGGAAACAACTGAATGGATTGAAAACAGAAATAATGAGAGTTGTGGGTAAAAGCCACTCTCTAAAGCAGTGCTTCTGCTCCAGCTCCCTCACTGCAGCTGTGGAAGCACCTGATGGAGATAATCTTTGGGAGCTGTGTAAGACTCCTGCAAGGCAAGAGAGATTTTCTGCTGGGTTTTAGCCCCCTTTAGGTGTCCCTGCGCCCATGGCAGGGCATTGAAAGTAGGTGATCTTTAAGTTCACTTCCAACCCAAACCATTCTATGCCTCCATGATTTTATTTCCCCTGCCAGGATGTGCCCCGCTGGTTGCGGTGAAAACGGAACGAGCGGTGAATTCAGACACGGGGCTGCGTGTGTTCCAGGGCATCCTTTTGCGCAGAAATCTCTCCCTTTTTGTAGGGCCACTGATGTGTTTGGATTTCTGAGATCTGCCTGCAACCATCTGAGCGCGATCTGAATGAGAAAGGCTATTTGCAGTAAGAATTCCATGTCTGTGAATGATAAGATCTCAATCCAGTGAGGGTAGTTCAGCTCTGTTAACTCAATGGGCCTTGAATCACCGCCTTGTGGAAAGAGCTCCGCAGCCAGGGATCCCATGGGAATACCAAATCCAGCGGGCGGAGAAGGAGGATTTCACAGCAGATGGCTTCCTTGAGGCATTTCTTCATTTTCCCCAGTGGCCTAATTCACAGAAACACTGGGAGCAGCGCAGAGTCGTGGCAAGGGGAAGATGGGATTAATCTCACACAGTGAAGGCATTGAGAGCAACAGGAGAGAAAAACTGGCAAAACCCAACCGGGCTGACCTGGCAGAAAGGCAGACCTTGAAGCCAAATTCACCTTTAAACTGTTCCCTCTCCCGCCTTGCTTTCACACCCTTTTTTTCCTGCTTAACCCTCACTGCAGAGAGCAGTTTGGAGCAGAATTCCTCTTTGCCTTGGTTTTACCCAGAGGACCCAAAGGTAGATGCCAGCCCTGGATGTCTGAGCTAAAACTGGGGGGTGTTGTGTTTTCTGTGAACAAAACTAAGACACATTTCCTTTTCTTTTGCAACATAAGACGGCTTCAAATGCTGCTTAGATCCCAGTCCTCATAACCCAAGTCAACTGGTCTTTTCTTTCTTTTCTTTATGAAGTGATAATTATGACAATATGCAGCATTGTGTCTCTGTGACTTTCAGATCCAACTGCAGTGTTTCTAATGTAGCTTCAGATTCATTCTTTCTCCCATCCACCCAAGAAGCAACGGCAAAGATAACTTAGAAATCTTTAGGGCTGTTTATGTCTGGAATGTTCATGGGAAAACGGCTTTGAAATGAAAATACATTTTAACAAGAATGTTATTGTTTAGATCTGTTCTGCTAAACATGACTTAAATACACTCGGAGTTTGTGTCTTTATTTATGGATTTGATTGGCAATTTAGGAAACCACCATTGGTTATTTGAAGAGAGTGTTTATTTAGTGTTACAGTTTTGGGTCAGTTCCCCTCAAAGGAAACTTCAAGCATATAGAATGGCAAACTTGACAAATCGTGTCAACACTTGGAATTGGACACTGCTCTCCATTAACTCTTGGGTAAACTAAATAGATCTACCAGGGACATTTTTTGTTAAGTGGTTATCAACTTTGTGCTCCACCAAGGAATCTTGGCATTTTCAGCTTTAAAAAACCCACAAAATTAAGGTGGAATAAAGATAGAAGAAGTGCACTAATGTGGAGGGCAGAAGATGCAAGGCTGGCTTTGAAAAGCTGTTTGCCCGTGTAAATCCATTGCAGCGAGAGCGGGGAGGGCAAGTCTGCCCTGGATTTGAGTTCAGAGGGATTAAAGGACAGTTTCACCTGGTTTGTTGTAATCAGCCAGAATCTGGCATGCACAGCACTCACATACTTCTGCAAAATCTGCTGTCTGACTCGATTCAGCTTTCAAAACCTGTCCTTAGCCCATGTGCCTGGCCTCACCCTGCCATTGCCTCACCTCTGACTCCTCCGCTGGGGCTGGGATGGGAAGGGGTGGCTGAATTTTGCAGGCAGTGTGTGCTGTGCTCTGAGAGTGCTCCTGAATGCCTCTCTGGGAACAGAGGGAAGAAAACATTTAATTTCTGAGCCCTGGATATGCGTTTCACACCCGTGGTGCAAAAAAGATGCTGAAACTTGCCAGAGACATTCTGCACCGCCCCTGGCAGGACACGCAAGATGCTTGGACAACTCAGAGGACAGCAAGACCTCTGAGGGCTCCAGGAGCTTTCAGGGCTAAACACAGCTAAGATTGAAATGTAATTTTGGTCCACTGCTCATGTTTGTCTTGGACAAGCTGAGTAGTCCCTGACACTGCACAGAGAACGTCTCTGGCCAGCGTAGCAGGGCTGAGGACCCAGCACCAAATGCATTTTCTAGATTTGGTTGTCATTCCATCAGCAGGAAAAGGCTGGCAGGGCTCTCAGAAGTGGTAGGAAGTGTCTAAATTTACTCAGTCAAGAGAGTCACTCCTGAGTAGAAGTGAGCTCTGAGCCAAGCCCAGAGTGATCTGACAGAACATCACCGATCTCCAAAGTGCCCGTGCTTTGCTGGACTCAAGAGCTACAAAGCCCTGTGTGATACAATTGGTTTGGCAACCACAATTCCTCTCCCCCCATATTTAACCTTGGGAGAACTTTGGAGAGCTTTGGACGTTTTGTTGGAGAAGTTACTAATCCAAGTGTCCAACTCCTGGGTCGCACCATCCCCAAGTCAATCCCAGTTTATCTGGAAATCTCAGCTGGAGGTTTCCCAAGAGTCTCTCTGAGATCTCTGTGGTTTTCAGCTCCATCAGACTCAGATAATCTTTCAGACTGTTTTTTACAGCATTTAGGTACTTTCCACATCTGGCCCTGAAGCTGGAAGTGTGTGAGGCTCAGCTCCAGTAAAACATAAACTGAACTTTTACGAACCTCGTAAACAAAGAATAAAATAAAACATAAAGCCTCTGTTGGTTTGCAGATTGGCCAATGCTTTTATTTATTTATTCATTACCCTCGCATTAAAAGAACAAAAATTATTTCAAGTTCAGTAACTTCCTGAGAAATGTGGAAAACCAAATCACGGGTTTGGTTTTGAAGCTGCCGTTTATCTCCTAACATCCAGCACACGCCACTGCAGACATTTTCCATATTGCTTAGCTAAGTTATATTCCTTATTTTTCAAAAAACGGTTTTATTCTGCCTTTGGCAAGGTTCTTGTAAATGATTAGAATTATAATTCAGGCAAACTCTCTGTTGGAGATGGATCTTTAGGTCCTCACAGTGGTCCCTAGACCCCTGGGAATCCCCACCAGGTTTGTAAGTGGTGCACACAAACCATGGCACTTCCCTCACCCATCAGGAGGGACACGTGAACAACTGTCCACGGGCAAATGTTTTAAGCCTTTCGACAACAAAATCTCTACAATTCAGCAAATCCTGTACTTTTCCCTCCTAAAATCTCTCTCTGCCAGCACAACTGCTGTTTCCAGGTGCTGAGGTTTCCTACAGCTCTGTCAATATCCATTGCTTCTGGAAGCCCTGGTTGTCCCAGCATCTCCAGCTGCTAAAAGCCAGTACGTGGAGCTAAAACTCCTGATTTTTTAAATACACAGATTTGCTATTGACCACTCAGTGGGTTTTGGAGCCCAAAATGTTTTGTCATTTTTGCCTGAACTCCCTGTCCTCTTCTGATTCACCTTTCAAAGTCTGACCCTTACATAGGCAGCTCCTGGTACAGAGGTTTCATTCATTTGTGTTTGTTTCTGCACAGAAATCCACTCTACCTCTCTACAAATAATTCGTTTTTCCTTCTGTGTCACACAAAGGAGAGCATAAACCTGCAAGGCAACAGCTCTGCACTTCCCAAATTTCCTTCCCGCAGACAGGCCCAGAAGGGATCTCAACCAGCAGCACTTTGTCCCTCTCTCAGCACAAGGACACGCAGGTCCACAAAGGATTTGCAGGAATCTGGGAGCTCCATGCCCTGCTGAACATCCCCAGCCGCCTCCTGGAGTTCAGCTGGAAGTCCCAGCACTTTCTAAGGATGAAATGCAATTTAAAATATCTAGTGCTTTTCACAGGGATGTAAAGATTCCTATCATGCAAATTTTAAAAAGTCCCAAAAGGAATTGCCTGAAGTAGTTAGAGAAGCTGCTGAAGTGTAATAACCGTGGAGATTTTTCCTTGCTCCCCAGTGGTTGCCTGAGCTCCTCACAGCGCCAGGGATTTCAGCAAGGACAGGATTGCACTGGAAATCACCTGCTCTGCTGCTGGGAACAGAGACTCGGTGTGCCCAAAAGGAGAAGGCAGTCCCAAGGGTGTCACAGCACGCCTGTGCCCGCGGAGCTGCGTATTGCTCAGTTTTGTGGCCAAGGCCTCAGGGATCCATCTGAAAATCTTCCTTGATATTTAAAGCAGCAGCAAATTAGCCCAGAAATGTTGGTCCAACGAGGTCTAATACAGCAGAACGTTTCTCACAGGTTATAAAGAGCAGGAACATTTTTGCAAACAGACTAATCTTAGCTCATGCAAGGCTAATTTCAGCATAAAAACTGGGGGGCAACAAACCCTGTCACCACTCAATTCCATTTTGATTCAAAATGACATCTCCTAAAGAAAGATCACAACTGACCATAACAAACACAGGACAGTAAAATAAATAATGCTATTTCTAGGAAGGAATTTATAGTCCTGAAGTCACTTAAGAACAGAAAGAAGGTCAGGAAGAAGGATCACATTATAAACCAAAAGCTATTCTGATCTAATGAATGGCAAGGAGACATTTTGGCCACCTCCTAGGGAGCACTGATTATGGCCACTCAGCCACCTCTCTAGGTGGTGGTTAAAACATCTTGTTTCTATTCATTAGTTCAGCGGTGTATTCATTCCACAACAGAGTTTAGGAATCCCTCCCTCCTCCCCTGCAGCACCCCTGGTTTGCAAATATATCGTCCACAAGCAAAAAAAAAAAAAAAAAAAACCAACCAGAATTGTACTTCAGCACACCTAAACCTTCATTTTTGTGCTTTTTTTCCCCACTCTCTCCACTCTTCAAATATTGCAGTGAAGTCTCTGTGTCTGAGAGGAGTGAGGGGATGCTGGAAGAGGGGGCTGAGCCCCCAAGGGCAGGAGCAGGGCAGGAATGCGAGTGAGGAGTGGAGGCACTCTGCTGCTTCTTGGCCCTGCTGTGACTCTGCTCGGGGCTGGACACAGGGCACCAGAGAGGACAGGGCTGCCCAGGCTGCTGTAGGGTCAGAGGGGGCTCCCAGGGGGCTGAGAGGCTCTGCAGCCTGGAGTTCTGTGTCTGTGAGAGCTGATACAAGCCCAGAGCAGTGAGTGTGTGACACAGCCCTGCAGCGCTGTCCCCTGGTGCACAGCCCGTCCTAGCCACTGCTCTGCCCCTTCCTGCCTCCATCTCCCAGCACATCCCACAGACCCATCCAGGGCATCCTAACAGTGCCCTGCGGAAGGTGTAGCTCCTGTTCCCATCCCTTCTCTTGGAAGAAAACCTCCCTGCCTTCATGGCTATAAATCTTTACTTCCAGCCCCGAAGTGCCTTGGCTAGGCCCTGCTCAGTGGCTCTTGCACTAACATTTGTCATTTAGCTTAAAAATACTCCCTCCCTTTTTATCTTCCTCAGTCAAACCCAGAGATAACGAACCCACCTCCCTTTCACATTCATATTGCCAAGACAAACACACCGAGCTCGCTCCTGCAAATAAAGCACTTTGCATCCCGTGAATAGCTCTGATCCAGCTCGAATCCATCTTCCCGAAATCCGGGCCATCAGAAAGGTGCAGAGCATTCACAGCTGACACCGATAGGTGACAACCTCCTCCTCCCCATCATGAATACCCCGGGAGCCGGGGCGCAGCCTCTGCTGCTCCGCTCCCAGCCCCGGCTGCAGGATTTCCCCTGGAAGAATGCAGACAGGCGCCAGGCAGCAGGGCACTGCCGCACAACTCCCCAGCCCCTCAGCTGAACCTTTAGAGATGTTAAACAAGGCCTTTGAAAAGCTGCCCTGCATGGAATTATCTCCAATTTCACAGAGATTTGGGGAGCAGTGTTGTTGCACCTTGTTCCAGTCAAGCTGGCGTGTGCTGGCCCTGTAGTGGCTGGAGGTGTGGATTTAGTGCAAACACAGGCAGATGCTGCTGTTCTGATAAAAACTGTGTTTTAAATAGCATGTATAACACCTCGACTGCTTGTAAAAAAACAAGCAAGTTATAAAATCTACATGCCTGAGACACATCTCCATTTAAAACTTGTTTTTCCATGCCTGAAACCAGAAGATTTCTCTTCAACCAGCAGGAATTAAAAAATACATTTTTTTGGATTTTTTTGTGTGAGACCATCACAACCACATTTCCACAAGGTCAAGAGACATTTCTGTCTGCAGTACCACCTGCCTGTCACGATAAATAATTTTTGTTCTGATTTGTGAAGTTTGCTGCCACGGGAATGAGCCCATTTGCTCCTTAATGTATGTAAGATGTGCAGCTGACACAGAACTGGCAACACGCAGCCACGGTCCGAGAGCTTCTACATCTGTCCTCAATATTCCCCTCCTTGGAGATGTCAGCTTTCCAAGTGCAAGGTTACCACCAGAATGATCCCTGACCAAGGTGTTACCTCAAGGTCCAGGCACTAAAGAAACCTCAGCACTTACACCAGGGTTTCTCTCCAGCACAGACCACGTCTGTCGCTGAGAGAATTGCAATCAGCGCTCTTGCTTTTAAAATAGATGTCCCAAACCCATTGAATATTGTAAAATCTCGGTCTCACACACTTGTATGGTCATGCAGAACCTTCATATCAACACTGATGGACTTAATGAGTAACATGGGCCAGAGGACTTTTGTAAAGAAAGTATTTGTAGGGATAAGGCCATGGAGTTGTGTGTGAGAGGAATGAGGCTGCCCAGTTCTGCCTTTGGGGGTGTGCACCCAGCTGGGAGCACCACAGCAGCCCTGGGGAAGATGCATCAGGTTGGGATTTTGGTGAGGCCATAGTGCCAACTCAAACTTCTCTCCTTATGTTACTCAGTGCTAAAATTTCCAGTAGAGACACTGCTAGTCCAGGGCTGAACGTCTGTGAAAATGCCAAAATTAATGTGTGAAATCACTGTGTGTAACACTATTTAAAAAAAGAGCAAAGCACAAAAAAGTGATTGCTATCATTTTATAACCATTAAATATACGTGAGCAACATGGAAAGATTTTATAGTCACTCTCATGGCTGTACAGGTGTTTGCGGTGGGTTTTCAGATATATTACCACTATTTATTTATTTTTTCTCTATATTACAGCTACAGAGAAGAATTAAGAACTGCCCAGGCTGCTCTGTGCCTTACAACGTCCCCCCTGCACGTGGAGATCTGGCTGGTGTCTCACTGGGTGCCACAAAGCCCAGCAAGACCCCAGCCTCAGAATCCCTGAGACTCACCCAGGATTATGTACAAAGGTCCATCTGTTCCCATCTTAAGCAATGTTGCCTCGGGGATGTTGGAAAAGAAAGGTTTGGAAAACCTAAGCAGAAATATTCCAAGTATTGCATCTGCTTGTGTAACCTGGCAAAATTTTCCAAATGTAAATCCTCTTAACAATGATCTCAAACCTTTTTTTGAGGTTTGGGAACTGTCTGTTTTTTCCACTGTTCCCTGAAGATCAGGAACACATTCACACAGGTGAAGCAATCCTAGATGTCCCGATCCACCAAAATACAGGGCTCAGCACGTTGTTTTTCGGACTGTGGCTCTCCCTTAAGTGGGTTTGCACAGAGGTGCAGCAGAGTCAGACCCATCCCCACTGAGTTACCTGTCCCACCCTCACGTCCAGCACTGGAGTCTTCTAGGGCTGACAGAGGAACACAGGATGGGGTGAGAATGCAGGAGATGCTGGATAAACCTTGCTGAGCCCCTCCCATTCACTGATATCCCGATTGCTGCCATCCCAAAGCCTTTCCTTTCCTTCTTCCCAAAAACGGAGTCCTGAGAGCAGGATTTTCACTGCAGCTGCACGCTTGGGGTTGTGCATTAATAGGATTTGGGTAATTTTATCAAACCAATAATATTTTTGACACATGCACAGTGATTTTCTATTTGTGCCTGCCTTTGTCCCAGCCCCATCCCGCAGTGTCCATGCCTCCCTGCAGGCAGCACGAGCCGTCCCACGAGCCATCCCGTCTGAACGCACCACCACTCACTCGTGTTCTCTTCCTCTCCCTCCCCCAGACATTCTTTGACATGATTAGTGGCTAAATCAGATTCTTTAATTGAAAGAAATATAACTGAACTTTCTTCTGTTGGGAATGTGCCAGAGGCCACATCATAAGCAATGTCAAAGAATATTGGAAATGATCTAGACCTCTGACATTTGTGTTTAGCGATTCAGCTCGCCCCAGGTGGTTTGTTTGGGATCGGAATTTGTCACTGCTGTGAGGAGATAGTCTTTGGTGGTTGGGGCTTAAGGATTGCTGCAAAGAGATATAAGAAGATATGTTTAAACAAGTCACTGGAATGCTCTGCTTTAATCTCCTACAACGTTTTGCACAGCCATGTCCAGGAGGATTTCTCTGCGAGAGACGTCCAGCATTGTCTTATTCTCTCTGAGATGGCAACAATCTTAAAATATCCATTTTTTAGAGCTCCTTGCAGCTCAGATAGAAAATATTGGAATGTAACCATCTCAGTTAGTGTTCATTCCTTTGTTTTTCCATCTCGTCTTCCAAATACCAGAACAACTGGCAGTTATCCATTGAACCTTCTCCCACAACTGTGCAGAACCTAAATCATGTATGGGATCCCACAAGTGGGCCTCATGTTACACTTTTCATGTAAGATTTGCATCTTCCACTGTATTTGTCTTCTCAAAGAATCACTGGACTGGAATGAGTCTCCAGAGGTCACCTAATCCGTGCCCGTGCCCTGAGGATTCTCATGTACAGCACGGCCTTCTGGAACCATCTGAACTTCAAAATGTTTGAAGTGTAGACCAACCTTGTTACGTTTTCACTTCATTTACTCCTCCAATGTTTTTAAATTTCTCAGAAACATCCAGTTCACACTCCTCAGAGCTGGCAAATGGCTCAGCCCTGACTTTCCTAGGTACATCCCCTGCCTGGAGACCTGTGTGGGGCAGAACCAACACTTGAGGATTTTCAGGTCACTGGAGATTCAAACCATGGTGTTTGCTACACTGAGGACTACTGTAAAGCCGAGCACTTCAATTACAAAAATATTAAATTCTTCCCGTGTTACACGAAACTCACTTCCCAAATCCATGCACGCTTTGGTCACAAACTGTGTTTCCCAAGAGCCAAAGTCTAGAGTTCGCTCTTGTGTTCCTGTCTTTTGGGGCCTCTACTGTCAGCTTCAAAGGAGCCATTGTTAATTGTTGGAATTGATTTCCAGCTATGTTTGATTTATTGCCGTATGATTTATTGAGCTGCTGCTCTCCCCGTGCCTCTCAGGTGCTGGCTGACAGGCAGGGAGCTGCCCCGTGCTTGCACTCGCCACTCCCCCGAGAGAGGGAGATGCTCCACGGAGACAAAGAGGCTTTTTCTGCACAGCAGCTGGAGACCACCGACTGCCTCATGGGGGAAACCCTCCGACACCTCCCCATTCCCTCCAACAGCTCAGAGAGGGATCTTCCCCAGATAAAACTTTGAAATGGAAATGCGAATACACGCGGGGAAGACGCGGAGCTGCACACCCTCACCCTGTGCACACAGGCCGAGAACTAAAAAAAAAAGGGATGAAATATTTTAAAATTTTGCTGAAGTATTTGCAGTGTTAACTTTTGTAGCTGCGTATTCATTTGTAAAATGAGGCCGCAGGTGAAAGCACGTCCCAGGCAGGAGGTTCACAGCTCCCCTCACACCAGGCAGGGCTCGCTGAGTGCTTGCAACACCCCCGAGTTTGCCACCTCTGTGCAAATCCCGGCTGTACCCAGCACATGCCTGCTTGGAGCTTTGTCACCTTCCACAAGTACCCCCTATTTTGTAAATCCTTAGGAATGCCACTGGATAAACGCTTTGCATTCGAATCTTGTGGGGTTGTAGCTTGTTACAGCTGGGATTGTTCTGCCTTGGGAATGAGCTCTGGTCTGATCTGGCAGCAGCTGCTTAAACTGCCCTAAAATCATGATAGCAATCATTGGAAATATGTATTTTGAGGAGTCTTTTATGACCACTGTAATTACTTCGCATTTGCATTATCTGCTCTTGTATAAATCTATGCTTTTCTCTCTTTTTTTCCCCCCACATAGTCAAACCACTTGTGACTGAAGTACAAAACACAGCTATGACAATTTTTCTTGCAGGCATCATCCCATAAAGTTTTAAAGACAGATTTAAAGTTGCAGATTTAAACGCTGTAGGTTACTCATGTGATTGTCACCCTTCACTTTCTACCAAACAAGTCCTTATTGAAGTATAAACAGGGGCAAACAAGAACACATTTTTTCTGTCCTGATCAGATGGAGAGGGGATGGAGTAGAAATGAGCTCCTCTAGGAAAACGTGTACAGAGAGGAATTTCTTGCACAAAACAAAGAAAAATTGCGGGAAGAGGGTAGGAGACCATGCTGCAAAGTCAGTGCAAGACAGCAGACCCCAGAAAAGGATTTACCCCTCTTTACATCCACTGCACTAATGGAATTATGCACGTCTGGTGGGTGAGCCATGGCAAATCCAGCTGGGAACAATTCTCGTCAGGATCCTGGAACAACTGGGGAGTTCATGATAATGGATAAGCCCCTACTTGAAATTAAGAGTGAGGGATGAAAAACCTGCCTAGGTAAGCTTAGATCAAACCCTTGGTAGGGGCAAGGGGTGAATGCCCAAGTCTGGAGCAGTGGGATTTGGGGGCTCCAGGGTGGGAAGCTGAGGCAGTCAGAAACAGAGCCCCAGAAACGCTTCAGTCTTGGTCTTGCAGTGCCACACAGTACCCCAGCCTCCCTCTGTTAGCTCGAGACTCCTTTGTTGTCTTGTCTTATTACCCCTCAATTCTGGAAATACCTAAAGATGAGCGTCTGCCATCGCAAGCAATAAATGCAAATAAGGGCACACAGCGGCCCTGAGCCCCGGCTGCTCCCGACTGCGGTCTCGCCCTTCCCAAGGATGACTCCACATGCCGAGATGCCAGTCCCTGAAAACCACAATGTCCCCAGGACCCCAGACCTCGATCTCTGCCCTTGTCCACTGCTATACTCCTCACGCAGCCGACGCGGCCGTATGGTGTGAGCCTCGCAGCGCCCAGCGCGGGGGACAGCCGGGTGACAAGGATAGCTGTGGACAGGGGCACTGGCTGTGCCCAAGGGACGTCTCCATTTAAAAGATAAAAATGTACAGCTTATGCTTGAGATCACCACAGTGGCATCTGGTAACAGGGAGGGCCGTGTTGCTGTTTGTAGGTTTGGGGTTGTTTTTTTTTTTTGAGCCCTTGTGCCTTGTTTTGGTGGTTAACAAATGTGGGCTGGGCACAAATGTGTCCAGGTGGGGGTGGCAGCATGGGGCAGTTCATGAAATAACAGCTGGGCTGGAGCTTCTGCCAAAATTCAGATTATTTTTATGAAAATGAAAGCATTTTACAATTCTTCTTCAGCCCAGATTGAATACCTCTGACAACACATAAAGCTGTTGGAATTCTTGCCCAAACTCATCAGTTTAAAAGGAAAATTGATTGTGGACTTGGAAGCACGAGTGTGGCAGTGAAAGCTACCCCAGGGCAGGCCAGGGCTGACCATAATCAGAGAGGAGAAATGTCCCACAGCACAGCCAACCACCCCCAGCTCCGTTCTCCAGTCCCAGTTCGGAGCTGGACACCTCCAAGGACCTCTGAGCACTCAGGCCATGGCTTTTCTCCCACCTCTTGGGCTGTGCTTGGACACCTCGAGAGAAAAAATTTACAGGGAGTGCTCGGTGATTCTCCTCTGCTTTGTGCAAAATGTTGGCTCTTTCATGGATAAAGAATCTCCACAGAAGCCAGTGTGGGCAGCAAGTGGATTTGTTCACCCATGTGATCACAAAGCTGGAATTAGACTTGGAACAAGTTCGTGAGAAACAAACTCAACTGCATTTATCCCAGCATCCCTGTCAGGCAGCATCTGATTAGGAACACTTCAAAAAGGTGTCAAATCCCTGTCATGCTCCAGCCTCAGGTGGTGTTTAGGGAAGAAGCAGTCTGGACATCCTATTCTGGCCGCTCCAGCCTGCTTTTCCTTTCTTTTGCTCTTTTGTAACAAGAATAGGATGGGAGTTGAGAGTGTGCTCACTTTGCCCATGTCCACACCCAACACAGATCAGGAACAGGTTTGGCTGCAGCATAAAGCTGGTCAAAGTCAAGAAACTCCTGTGCTACCTCTCTTGATGATTCTTCTGCACTTATTTATCAAATTATTTAGGAATAAATGCTGCTGCAGATGCCTATAAAAGACAGGCTGCAAAAAGACCCTGCTGGACCAAATCACGTCTGTTGAAGAGTGAAATGCTCTTCTGTGAAGAGGAGGAATCAGATCTGGCCTTGTCATAAGTAAATAAGTGAAAGACACCAGTAATGCAGCTTTAATTGTGTGTTGCTTCAGCAGCAGAGGAAATGCAGCCTGTAAAATAACCAGATAAAAGTCAAGCCTCAGCTTCACTCACAGGCACCACATCTGCAAGTTCTGAGCCTTGGAAATATTGGAAATCTCTCTCTGCAGTTCTAAGCAGAGAAGACTGCAGGGAAGCACTCAACATTTCTCCTCACTTCTGCCTTGGGAACAGGAGATTTTGTTTGCCACAAGGCTGCATTTTGTTTCAAAATCACCTGACAAACAGGATCGCTGCTGTACGGTATCACAGTGGGATGCAAAAGCAAGATCTTCAAAGCACAGCTTAAATAACTTTAGTCTTAAAAGAGGAGTGGAGGGAAGGTACTATAAGAATTTTGCTATGCATGAAGTGTTTCTGAAAGAGTGCTCATGATTAGTGTGGCCTATGAGAGGCCACAGCTCTTGGCTTTGCACCCTTCCAGGAAGGGCACACTCTTCTCGGATTGCTGGTACGAACTTTTTGGAAAGTGGCATTTGTTGCTCTGAATGCTTTGTGAAGCTATTGTAGCCGGAGGGGCAAGAGGAATTTTTCCCTTTGTTTGCAATGCTTCCACAATCCTAAATAAGCATTGTCTATAGCACTGCCTGCATCTCCACGTCTTGTTCCCACCCCCTTCCATGGCAGAGGATCCGAGGGCTCAGAGCAGGATCTCCAGCAGCCAAGAAACTTTAAACTTCGTGTAAAATGAGAGCCACAAATCACAGCCCAAACTCAGACACGTCTCAGGCAGTAGATGCTGCCGAGCTCCTCTGTTGCTGAGCAGACAATGGATACCCTTTTCTGAGTTATGGCCATGGGGCCTGATCCTGCAAGGTGCTGAAAGCCAGCAGAGGCCGAGGGGGCTGAGCACTCTCTGGGGTCTTGGCACTTCGTGCTGCTCAGCCCCAGAAAGAGAATGGGAATGGACAAATTTAACTTTGCCCTTAGGAGTTTTATCTCGCCTCCTCCACTCCCTGACCCCCTGAAAGGCGTCTCACCGGCCATTGCTCCAGATCTTGTTTTAATTATTTAAGTTGAACGAGAGGACTTTTTGTCATTCCTTTTTGTGGAACACTCTGTACTTGGGGGGCCTCAGCTGGATATCCTGGGTTATGCAACCAATGGTTAAAGCTATTGTTTTCAGAAAGAAATTGCATGAATCTCATTAAATGCACTCTGATCAGGGGAGGCGGGATGCGTCTTTAAAACTGCATTTGGATCCAATCCTATTGTCCCAGATAGGCCTGCCTGCCTGCCCTCTTTTCTGATTTAGTCTTAAAGAAACTATTGTGTAGCCTTAATTAATATCATATTGGATCACATTATCACACTGCAACCGGCATTTGCTTGGGGATGCCTTCAGCTGGTAGAGAATTGCTTCAAACCAGGAGAGGGCAGCAATTTCCCTGACAAACCGAAAGTGCAGCACCATGGTTTATTTAAAACAGGTTTGACAAGGTATAAACAATCCAAAGGGCACAAGACTCGCTGCAGTGCGAGCTAGAAATGGTAAANAAAAAAACCCAAACCACACATGCAAGAAAAAGGTTTGTCATTCATTACCCAGCCATTCAAGCCACAGGTGTATAAATACTTGGGGGTTTATTGGCCTCTTGACTTAGATAGTGCTGAGCATTTGTTATCAGCCCTAGACACTTTAAAGCCGCTGTGATGGACTGCAGCCCGCATTCATGGAGGAACAGAACCAGTGTGTCACTTCTCCTCCTCTCCAACCCCCACGATTTATGTGCATAAGCAGAATTGGTACTGGAAGTTCTTGTTCTTCAACACATCAAAGTGGACCAAAAACTAGCCTTCAGTCAGGAGCCATCCTGCAAGCCAAACTCATTCCTGATGCAATTTTATTTCATTTTTGCCTGCTGTGAAACACTTGCAGAGAGGCTCGATGACAACCAAAGGTTCTGCCCTTGCTCCTAATCTCTCTGTCTCAGTAATATTCACCCTCTCCCTTCAGGGACACAGGCCATTAACTGTCTCTACCCCAAGCAGATTGTTCCATACAGAAAAGCGGAAAATTATCCCCAAAATGTCCTTGTAACCATATTGATTTGTCTTTGCTCACTGAAAAGAAAACCAAGTTACCCCACGCTGTGACAGGTAAGGCACAGCTGGTGACAGCAGGCCAGGGCATACAGGGGACATTGGCTGGCTGTGCAGAGCCAGGCCTGGCAGCCTCTGGATCCCATCCAGGCTTCCCCATCCCCAGATCCCTCCTCAAAGGCACTGCAGGACAGGGGGAGATCCCTCAGCTCCTTCCAAGAATTCATTTCTTTGAGATGTCTGAAATGAAGGGAATCAGGTGTGTGATGGCCACAAGAAAATGTAAGGCTGGAACAGCTACAGAGTGGGGGAAAATGTTTTGCGTTTTCTCCAAAAAAAAATTGTTTTCTTGTTTTTCTTTTGGTTTGTTTCATTATGCCCAATTTTCCCCTCCAAGGAGCTGTTCAAGGATTCCATTTTCTGCAAAGAGCAGACAGCAAGTCCTCCTTTATCCAAGAAAAAACGAAACCAAGCCCGGGGTTACTTGGACTAATGCAGAAACATGCTGGAGTTGTCTTTGGAGACAAGAGGGATTTGGGGAATCCTGGCAACTGTTTCTCACCATTTTCCCTTCCAAAAAGCAAATGAAAGGCGACTGCCAGAGCTGAACAGGCTGAGTGCTGCTAATCCAACATTTCCAGAGAGGCCAAGAAGTCTCCAGGGTTTGTTACTGAAATGTGAGGCAGCCACAGCTCAGCACACAGGTGGGGAGGCAGATCCTTCTCTGGGGTAAACTGCTGATAAAATCCATCCCCTGATGCCAGTGACAATTTTTAATATATTTTTCTTAAAATACTCTAAAAGTTTGGACACTGTTTTACCTTGTGCAAAAACAGAAACCAAAAAAGGAGTGATAAATTCAAATAACTCCAGGAAAAAAATTAAAAATATCTAGGTATTATGGAAAGATATTAATACACCCTAATTAGGAATCCACTCTCCCTTTCAGAGAATGACCCATCCAACCATTTTAATGGTTTATCTTCTTTCATGGGGTTTAGCAAATAGTTTGAGAAACTGTCTTGGTATATCTTGCATCTCTGCTATTTAGTATTAGTCATTTACAACATACTCTAGACAGGCTAATTGCTCATTAGAAACTGGACTTTTAAATAAGAATCCCAAAAAATTAAAATATGGAATAAAAATATAGAGTCTGGAATCTGAAATGTATGTTTTTCTCATGTTTATAAACAATTCTCTAAATAATTGAAAATCGTCATTACCTGGAAATTGTGGAATCACAACCCAGACAAACTGGCATTGCTATCCACAATACCATTCACCGTTAATTTTATTTTAAAATGCCACCTCTAATCATCTTTCTCCCATCATAACATTGCCCTGTCATCACTTTCTTTCCTTTCCTCCAGGCAAATGTTGATGTAGGAAACACCGGGAAAAAATTGTGCTGAAAAACAGCTGGGCAGTTTTCAAGGTGTTGGTTTGGGTTTTTTAAACAGCATCTTTTATCTCCTGATCGTTTGTTCTATCTTTGACCTTTGTGATATCCTTTCCTATGTTTTTACTTCAGATGAATATTTTAAAAAATTGAAGTTTGAGAGAAAATTCTTAAAGGTGTGTATCATGAGTTGAGAATACAACTGAGGTTCTTTTCTTGCAGATTTCTAATTTAAATAGGTGACCGAATTTCCGTTATTTTTTCATGCATTTCAGACATGAGAACAGCTGAAATGTTGCACGTTTTAACCTCACATTAAGATTCAGCATTTGATATTAGACTGGGGAAAAAAACCCATAATTATTTCATTCATATTTTTTATCATCTGCGAGAGTAACAAGTAACTTTCGGACCGATGCCTAAGGAGAACGCTGCCTTCCAGGATGCTGGGATACTGTAATTTGGTGACTCTGGGAACAAGCCCATCTGTGAGAGCCTTCAAAGGAGAGCAAGTTAACATTTCACCCGGGGAACAATAGGCACAGAGGCAGCTCGAGCTGAGATCAGCCGGCCAGTGGCTCCTTCCCAAAGTTTGATTATTTGGAGCTTTTACGATGTCTGTAACAACACCCCCAGCAGCACGAGGGTGATGTTTATCAGTGAAATCAGCTGCAAAGGTAGCAGGAGAGAGAGGAAAAGCGACGCTGCTCGCTCTGCTCTGATGTGCGCCCCGAGGGGCTTCCCCAGAAAGGAGAGGGGATTCCTAGAACCGCTCCTAAACTCAGGTCTGTGCTTAGAGCCACCCCACAGCCTCCGCTAAATCACCGCGGTTGAAAAGATAAAGCCAGAACAGAACAAAAACCCCATAAAATGTTTTCGCCAGGAGCTCGCATAGCGGCATCACGGATCGGGAATCACTTCAGATGCTTTAGCTGTTACTACGGGCTGGCAAATTAGTGGTTATACAGGGGGAAAAAAACCCTGTCCGGTTTTCCTCTGGGCTGGAAGCCAGGCGGCAGGTCTGTAGGGAGAGGTGACATTCTCCGGGCGGTGCTGGGCTCGGTGTCCCCGGTGCCGGGGGTCCGGTGCCGCCCGTCCCTGCCCGGGGCAGCGCAGCGCTCCCTCGGCATTACCCACGGCAGTCACCGCGCCTCGCTCAGGCACACGAGGCAGGGCAGCAGGGACCCTGCGGTGCTGTTTGCCCTGCAGGAAGAAGCGAGGAGCCCGCCAGGGAGCGGGCAGGGAGGGCCGGGTGCCCGCGGGGCTGAGCCGCCGCCCCGGGCTGCGCATCCCCGGCCGGGCAGCAGCGGGACCCGGCCCCTCCGGGAGCAGCCTGACCCCGCCGCCGTTCGGGCCACCAGGTTTTTCACCTCGTGAAAGCCCCGCTGCCCTCGGGGCCGCTGAACGGGTTCGGATCGGGGAGGAGGAATCGGCCCTGGGGCCGCTCCGGGGCTGGGAGGCTCCGGGGATGCAGGAAAGGTTCGGCTGCAACACAGCCTGGGTGAGAAGAGGAAGGACCTTGGCCTCGGAGCAGGTGCCTGGGGCTCAGCCCTTGAGCCCCTTTCATGCTGCTTTTGCACCTATCAAATTTACAGCACTTTGGGCTGCAGAATTTGTTTGCAGAGATTGGCCTCTTCCCGAAGCAACGCTCACTTCGACACCGCACTCACAGGTTGCCAAATAATCCTTACAAATTTTGTAGGTATAAAAAAAGAGCAGCAACAAAGCCCTCACCCCTCCAGCCCCAAAGCAGCACAAAATCTGCGCTGTGCAGTCACTGTAAAACTTCCCTCCTCCCCCTCTGCCTACCCTGAAAAGAAGGGGAGAGAACATACGTGGTGACATGAAACACTTCAGAGAAAAGCAAACAAATATTGGCTTCTCTGGAGAATCAGAAATGTAATGATACTATAATGCTAGCAGTTTATTTTTCACTGCCTCGGGCTGCTTGGCAGAACGTCACAGTAAAATCATCTAGGCATGAGAGATTAGCTGATGTCTACTTTGCTGCAAGGCTCCGTGCCCTTCTCTTGAGGGACTTTTACACCTGCTGAGGAATGCTGCTTCCCAATCGCCACGGCACCAGCAGGGAACCCCAGAGCCTTGATCAAGTCGGAGCAGGCGTGTTCCCCAGCCAGCTCCAGGGTGCAGGCTGGCTGCAGGAACTAGCCAAGCACCAAACTGAGCTCCAGCTGCAAAGATCTTCATCTAAACCATCAGAGCAGCAAACCGAAACTCACGGCAGGGCAGCACACAAGGGCTTAAATCACACTGCACACACAGGCTCATTGCATCCTTGGGCTGGGGAAAATTTTGTGGTGCAAATCCTGGGCTTGGCTGAAGACAGTGAAAATTCCCCCTCTGAGCTGGGGTTTCACTTCAGAGCAATTACATTTTCCAGTTTGAGTAGTGAATGCTTTATGGAACAGGTGGATTTGCTGTCAGAACGGTCTCATGTCTTTGCACAGACTGAAATAATTGTTCAAATACAGAACTTCTGTCCCCAGGTATGACCAGGCAGCACCAGCATCACGTAAAAATGATTTTTTTGCCTCTCCTTATCATGCAGGCAAGTGTGAATTTAGTATTGGTGAAATGCATTAACACTGGGAGAACAAGAAAGACAAACAATCTCAGTGGAGCTGTCAATCAGGGCTCCTATCCCATCCCCCAAAGTTTTCCTTAACTTTAAAAGCAGTGGGGCTGCCTGCATCTGAAGTTCCCTCCCTGCTTATTTCAAGGCCAAGCACTGGAATTTTATTAGCCTGTACCAAGAACTGTTTCTGTAAACTTCTCCCCAAAAGAACATTGAAACCATTTGCATCAGTTTAATTAGCTGGCTGCAGAAGAGCTTTTAAAAATCTACACTAAATTAAAAATGAAAAAAAGAAAAAAAAAAAAGAGAACCCACTATAAAATTGACTCACTAAAATAGGATTACTTTCCCCCAGGCAAATGAGCACTTGCTCCCATTTTGGTGGCATCCTTTGCTTCTGCCATATCCTGGGATTTCAGTTTCCAAGGTCACTAACACACCCTGGCATGGCAGCACAAAGCCCACAGCTGGCAGGGCCACACAGCTAAGTACTCACATAGAAATCTGGAAGGAATCATGCCCTGCAAAAAATAAACACTATTTATATCAGCCGTTATTTAACAACAGAAAAAACACATTTCTAAAAGTGTCCAAGACTCATCAGGCCCCTGTTGCACGTGGTGTTCAGGACCTGCTGGAATCCACCCCATGACTGAGCCAGACATCATCTGAAAAGCACAGTAAAAGTAATATTTGTATAATATTTTTTTCACAGGTTTTAAGATATTTTTGTTCTTGATAGGAGCTTCCAGGTGCATGAAATATCTGTACCAAACACGCTTCTGAGCCATGCTAATTTCACAGGTTCCCTGCCTAACATGTGGTCCACGCCGTGGTGGGGGAGCTGCTGTGCCACCCCACAGCCCTCCCGCTGCAGCCACAGCTGCCCCCGGCCCCAGCAGGCTGGAAACCATCCCAAATACAGCTCGGGCACCTGGAATTAATATTGCAACACATCCTCACGTAAACTAGGCTCGCACGCAGAAATCGAGCGGAGAAGCCGCGGTTTTGCTCAGAGATGAAGTTGGCAGCGCAGTTTTGTCTCAGCCCATCCGACTCCCAGGGCTGCCTGCTCCTCTGCCCTCTCATGGATTACGTGAGCTCCCTCGATCCTGCTGCTTTCCTGGCTTCTGATGCCTCTGGGGCACGAGCAGCGCTTTGCTCTTGCTTCACACGGCACCCAGCACAGCGGTATAAATAACCAAAGTGAATGAATCAGTGCCACAAACAGCCCTTGTCTCCAGGAATCTGCTGAATCAGCGAGGCTTCCCAGGGGAGGTGCGTTTTGTAAAGGCTCCAAAAAGTGTGGAAAGGCTGAATACGAGGATGCCCTCGCAGATACTGCTGCACGGATGTTCGGAGCTGTGTTACACAAGGACTGATCTCGGGGAGAAATCTCCTCCTGCCCTGTGGGTTGTCAGGAAAACGGGCACTCTGCCCACACCCTCAGGGCAGGGGCTGTGCAGACCCTCAAAAGCTACCCTGGGACCCACCCAGCAGAGATGTGGCTGGCACAGGCCCAGCTGGTTTTGCTCTGCCAGCCTGAGGCTGCACCCAGCTGGGAGAGGCCTTAGCTGAGATGTGGAGAAAGGTTTGAATTTACTCCTCTGCCCCCCAGCAAAGAGCCCTGTGCAGCCCCTGTGCCAGGGCTCCTGCCAGAGGTGGGCAAACCCACAGACAGGATTGGTGTGTCTGTAATAGGAAATGGGAATTGAGAGCCAAACTCTCCTTGGGAAATCATCAACCTTGGTTCTTGGTCAAATGAAGAAAAAAATAACCATTTAAAAGGAAATAAAAGGAAACGAGCAATTCCACTGAAACTGGATCAAGTTTTCCTTAAGAATCTCTTTTCCTCACTGTTCCTTATCCTACCCTGAACACAGACAAACCTCTCCCCAAAGCCCAGCAGGCAGTGCCATGGAAGTTTACTCTGCAGGAGTCTGGGGGCTGCCCTCCTGCAGCAGGTGCACACCGGGTTGGAGAAGCACTGCTGTGCTCCAGCCTGCTCTGGCAATCCAGGGAAACTGAGGATCGGGCCCTGGACAGCTTTATTGCTGCCAGGAGAGAAGGTTTTAACACAGGTTGTCCTGGGAGACTAACAGCATTCCTAATGTATGCAAAAAAAAAAAAAAAAAAGGAAAAAAAGAGGAAAAAAAGCCTGGAGAGAGAACAGAGCTGAGCGACAAGCTGATTTGTCACTCCCTGAAATGCAAGAGTTCTTTAGGACAGGATTCTTAAGCCGTGGCTTGTAAAAAGCTGTTTGTTTTGTACTGACCTTCCCCTTTTATGTAACATGAGAGGCATGCTTCAGCGAGCCCTGAATGCAGCTAAACATATGTCGTCAGCTGTGCAGTGCTGCCCCTCCGATTAAAGTGGATTTTGGGAGCATATGTGGGAATGGGCTCGCCACAGACACTCAAGGGAAATGAAGGAATACAGGGCAATTAGCGAGAGCAATCCCCAGACCCCTCCCCTAAGCCTCCGTAGGAAGTACAAAGACTTATCTCGTGGGCATGGAAACAATTAAGGTCAACAAGTAATCGTGGAAAAGGAAACTTTAAAAACAAGGACATGGTAAATGACCTAGTAAACACCCCTTTTGCCCCCCTCACAGAGCTAGGACGCATTTCATCTGGGGTTCATATGCACAACCTAGCTGGCTTTTGCCTCCCCAGCCCCCCTCACATAATGACTTCCCTTTGCAATTTCCTGGAGGAAGTTGCTGGAGCGATCTTTTAGTGATAAAAATAAGCCATAGTGATTCTTAATTTTCGGTCAAAGAATTCTCCTAATCTCCTAATTAGGGAGCGCATGGCAGCAGTGTCCCTTAGAAAGCATCAATGGGACAAGCAGCCTCTGCAGAAGAATGCAGTTATTCTGGAGGAGAGAAGCATCCTACGGATCATTTGGCCACATGGATAATATCCTGTGCCTCGTTCCTTCTCAGAGGTACATGCACAGAAGGACTATTTTTGACAAGAGAGTTTCTTCACAATGATTTTCTTTCCGTACAGGTCATTAGCGTTGGAGAGGAGACACTGTTGCGTCCTTTCTCCCAATTTTAGAAGCATTAATTGAATCCTGAAGCCTCAGCAGTAATTGCTAACCCAGGCTCTGTCACTCATTTTCTCACTTCCCTCCCGAGCGGGCGGGACAGAATTTCTGAGGTTGTGATGACACCAGGGAGTTCTCCAGGGTTTTGTGTATTTGTTTTTATCAGTCTTACTTAACATATGGTATTTACGTGTCCTCTTCACAAACGCTTGGGAGGTGACCTGGAACAGCACTCGAGTGACTGCTGCCAGCTTGGAACTCCTGACTTACATACGGAACAAGCAGCGTTGTGTCAAGCTAAAACATGGTTCTCCACCCAATCAGCTGCAGTTTGATGTGGGAGCCCCTCAGCACAGCCAGGGAAGGAAAGGGAGAGGTTTCTGGTGCATGTAGGTCACCAGTGGC
This sequence comes from Platysteira castanea, assembly GCA_013397175.1. NCBI lineage: Eukaryota > Metazoa > Chordata > Aves > Passeriformes > Platysteira > Platysteira castanea. The sequence goes on along the minus strand of VYXC01006788.1, from coordinate 451,021 downwards.
CCCCAAAATGAGACACATGTAGTGGAACACAGAACCTGTTTGAGCTCCAGTACACGTGGTAACGCCAGATCCTGTGTCTATAGCAAAGCAAATACTGATTTCTCAGTTTCTTGTCTGTATTTATGCACTGGCCAGACCAAGAGGGTGGTTTGAGTCTTCCTAGCTCAAGAACAAATAGAATTAATGGCTGAGTTGGACTCTGGGTCTCTGACAACAAGCCATGCTTATTTGTGCCTTTCTTACTCTCATCATCAAAATTTACCTTACCTGTCAATGCAGCAGTTTGAGCCGTGAGGAAAATCCAGATAAGAAAACATTAAACAACTGTAACAGTTTTGCAGCATGACACAAGAACCCCTTTAAGCCCAGACTAGCAGGACTCGACTGCTATTAGTGCATCACCTGAATGAAAGGATGTAGTCTAGAACCGGTAGGAAACTGGTTTTGTGCAAGTATCTTCTGCTCTTTGTTAGCCTGCTCACCACATCATAATCTCATCCTAAAAATGCGTCCATTCAATGTCACAAATATATCTGAAGTCCTTGTCACTTGTTCCTACTGCAGGGTACTCACAAGATGCTTTTAGAGGAAGTACTCAAGCAGTGCGTGGCCGGGGGCTAAATCTGGCGTACAGTGACTGTAACAAACTCTGACATCTGTCACAGCTCCTCTTGGATAGGCCTGTAATGATTGCTCTGGCCAGAGAAGAAGACATCTGAAGTCAGTAACTGAATAATGCTAATGATACTTCATAAACATCACAGTTCGGATATAATGATGCATTTCTCTGAAGAAAGATGCTGAGAGCTGAGAGGGGTCTGACTGGCAGATATTTACCCCCCATCCATTTTTCTGCCCATAAACATCCTTGTGAAGTGCTGCAGGCAGGGAGCTCTCATTTTATGCATCCCAAACTGCAGCAGAGACCGCAGCATCTAGCAGAGGGAATACATGTGTCAAACATGTCAATAGAGATGAGAGAATTTCATCCATGTATTTCTGGCATCAGTCTGTATCTATTAAATAACGGCGCATGGGAATCGTCTGGTTGCATATGCAGCACCACTCTAATCTCAGCAGCAACAATTCTTGTTAGTTTAAGTCTGTTAAGTTCTCTGGGGCAAGGAATGTGCCTTCCTCCCCACCAGGATCAGTGATTAGCTGTGTTTTTGTGACGCTGCAGATTACAGCAGAGCGAATCAGGTGTGCCAGGTGTGCAGCTCCCCAGACGGGTCAGGCCATGCACCAGTGAGCTAACAGCCTAAACAGGCAAGACAGACAACAGAAATATCATCCTGTACTCAGAGCTGATGTGCTCAGAGGTGACACATCTTGCCCAGGGTCACAGAGAGGGCTGTGTCAGAATGCAAAGCCCCGTCTCCCTAATCCCAGTCCAGCCTCTCTGTTAGAAATTGCTCCTTAACCACTGTACTGAATATGCTTGCAATATTTTACACATGGCTTAGCCTAATACTGCTGTATCACAGCTGTCTCCAGCTGTTTAAGAAGCAAATGTTTGTACCATAAATTAGGATTTTTGACCATGAGACTGTTAACAGCTCCTACTCCTTCCCAGCAACCGCTCCCCATTAGCCACAGCCGAACCTCAGAACTGGCCGATGACTGACAACTGTTACACAGGGCAGCATCCCCGTGTCAACATATTCACAACACCTGTCATCACTCCTTGTCGGTAATCTTGATCTAGTTATGATTTAATTTATGCCTTGTGTGTCATAAGCCAGCACTTAATTTTTTTTCAAAGCAATCAAGCGAACTCTTTTGTTGAGCAGCTTCATTTCTTTGACAGATGCTGAAATTAGACTTTTTTTTTGTGAGCAGCTCGTATCGTTCTGGCAAATAAGCAGTGCACCAGTGTTACCAGCTCCCAGTGCTGGGGACTCTCAGTGTAATGGGAGCAGTGATACAGAATTCCCTACAGGAAGGCAAGGAAGCCTGGCAGCGCACACAATTCACACTAGCACTGAGCTAGTGACAGAGAATTTGTGACAACACAAGACTGGATTTTGAACTGTTGCTGAGCGTGCCAAGCTTTGCTTTAATTTAAGCAGATTCCTAATGTGAACTTTGCTCGCGTGCTTTGGGCAAGATTGTCACCACACGTCGTCTTCCTGCAGTGACAGTCACCAACACACACCAACGTGTGCCCCGGAACACAGGTATGGAGCTCGTCTCCTCCTTGTCAGCATCATGACAAGGGAAGCGTGATTTGCTTCCCAAATGGAAAGGTCATTGCAAAATTAAAAGCTGGGATGGAGTGACAAAAAAAAGTCACTTTGTTGGAAATCAGTACTGACTGCTCTTTTGTCTGCAAGGCATCGCTGACAAGGACGTATCTCAAGACAAGGACGTATCTCAAGACACAGAAAATTCCAAATTTTAAACACCTGACTGAAAAGGAAGTAAAGGACCCTCGCATAGATTAGTTTTCCTTGCTGTAGAAACTAATCACAGCAAGAGCCACATCTTAGTAGTATTCTCCTACTTCATAGACCACAATCAAGAGCTTCTAACCGAGCAGGAAAACACACCGTCCAAAGTTTCCAAGCAGAGAAAACCTCCAATCAGTTAAACAAGACTGAGGATAATATACATTTTAAAGAAAATAGAGCAAAATCAGATATTGTAAGAAGCCACCTGAGCTGCCCATTTTCAGAGAGAAAAACAGCAGCACTGTTTTCCAGTGCCAGGCAGGATTCTCCCTAAACTGCCATGAGCTTTCCAGGAGGAACCCCATGACCTCCAGATGTTCAGGCTTCATACGGTTTGTGATTCTGAGATCTTTGAGGCTGACATCACAAGGACATCAGTTAGTTCCCTCAGGTCTCATTGGCCCATTCCTTCAGGTCCTGTGGACTTGTGCATGCACAGTTTGCTTAAATATTCTCTAAACTGATTCACCTCCATCAAAGGAAGGTCTTCCTTTCCCTCTGGCCTCAGGACCTGTGATTTCAAAACTGAGCCAAAGAATTCATTGACTTCCCTGACCTCCTCCTGCTCTTTGTCACCAGGTCCCCTTCCCATCCCTCTCCAGATTCAGCCCCAGAAGAGCTTTGGTTTTCCCAACTCCATGTAGTGACAGTGCCTTGATAACCCTGCTGGGTCACCTGCTCCTGCTCCCACCTCTCGGGTGCTTCCGAAACTCACCAAAAAATTGCCAGGCTATGAACGCAGGAATAATCTGTATTGATTCAGCTCCACAAACTGCCCTTAGCTTGGAATCACCTCTTTGGTTGAATGCACTCACAAACTGGATTTATTTTTCAAATACCTGACCCAGTGCCAAAAGAGACAATCCATAAAAGCTGTCATTTGAGGGCTGTACCAATTACAGCTGGGAGTGCCATAAAGGCGTCACAACACAGCTGATCAGATCCCAAATGAAATCCACAGTTACAAATCCCACAGCAATTGCCCTCGCTGGGTTTGTAACACCACAGCTTGGGAGGGAACAAATACATCAACGGAGTCATCTTTGTGCTGATAATTTCACATAACTTGCATCGTTTGAAAAGCAGCTCCAAATTTAATCTGAAATATTCTTATGACTGATGAACTACAGAAATCAGCCCTGGATCTGGATTTGAACAGCTCAGCTGGGCAGCCTCTCTGGAGCAGGACAAGTGCCCCCAGTTCTCAAATGCAGGTGCATCAAACCTTTTGTACAAACGCTTGCAGCTCTTTTCCAGTCATCATAGGCTCCATCAGCAGTACAAAGAAACAACCTAGTTAATGAATCTTTTTCATATAACACACAAATCAATGAGCACTTGCTCTCTACCACATCTAAGACAGGCAAAACAATGGGCAGATATTTGGGACAGAAAATGAAATCTCGAGTAAGAGAGATTTAAAAGCTCTCTTACTTCTCAGCTGCTATTCTCCTGTTGTGTTAGCACTGAGACCTGTACTTCATTCCAGCACCACTCTGTGAAAACTTATATTTATTTTAAAGCTACAAGCAAAGATTTGGATTTCTGTAATGGCTGACCAGTGAACAGATGTATTTAAAACACAAGAATGAATTAAGAAGTAAAGGAAAAGACCGTTTTTCTGTGTTTTAATTTGCTCTAGTAAGACTTAGGAATAAAAAAATTGAACTAGAACTTTTCCTGTGATTTCACATTCATCAAATGAGAAAAATGCATAATTTCAAACACCAGTGATGAGTTTGAGCACAGCTAAAGGCGTGCAGAAATATTTGTAACCAGAACTCATCCATGCTGAACATAACCCAATAAAGCCAGTGATTGCATACATCAGCACATGCTCACACACATCCATACTGGGACCACATTTATCCCTCTTGCTGAACTACTTCCTTGCAGGGTGAAAGGTCAGACTAATCAGACAGAAATTAACTGCAGCTGGAAAAAAACTTTAGCAAGAAAATGCTTAAAATAATTGCGTTGCTTTTTTTAACCACGTTATTGCTCCTCTCCAAGCTGAGCACTTGGCATGTGTGCAAAGGCTGCAGAGAGAGCAGAAAAGGAGAATCAGAGAGGAAACATTGACTCAAACAGCCCAAACCCATATCTGTACATACATGGAGACAGGGAATACTCTGATGTTCAGGAAATACTCCTGTCTGGGTAGCCACGTTAGCCCTTCACACATGCTGAACAGAAAGCAGCAGCCTGCTGCTTTTTTGTGCCCAGATAAGTGAGAGGTTTTAAGTAAAAGAATTTCCAGCACCACCCACTCGAGCAGCAATATTGTCATGGTTTCATTTTACCACGCCGAATGGCAGTGCAAGTTTTTGCCTGTTTGGAAATGTAATGTCGAAGCAACTTGTTTTAATTTAAGCAAGCAGAAGCTGCCAACCATCTTGGCTTCCCAGCCAAGAGGAATTTATCTTACACATTTATTAAGTCATCATCTAGTTAATTACGATCATTTTGTAAATAGTGGAGCAGAATGAAGACAGCCATCCAGCACTGTTGAGCTAAAACTGATAAGAGACACAAATGGGCCAGTGCAGAGTCACTGTCACTCAGTGATATCACTGGAAATACCCAAATTTACAGCAGCTAAAGAAACAGCCCACCTACATTTCCCCTGTTATAAATATCAGGTTGTTTTCTCCAGCCAGCACTGTCCCAGCAAAACTCCATCTTCCAAACTGGTGTTTCCACTTGAAGGAGCTGCTCTTGGGGGTGTTTTCCTGTCCATGGGTGTTTGGGTAGAGAAGGGGAAATAAATTACAGGGTAAATAAAGCACCAGGGATGGAACTTCATTCACGGAGATCAAGTGTAAAAAGAAAGCTTTGTAAACTAAAACTTTTGTTATGCTTGGGTGAAACCCTCCCTGCCCAAAGCTTTTAATCTTAAAATTGTTCATTTGGTTGTTTGGTTGGGGTTTTTTTTAAACAGACTGATAAGGGAAAGCATTTTTCTTTGTAGGATGAGATCTGATTTTATTGACTCGATAATAACCTAGTTCTTATTCTTCACACAACACTGCAACCCTACTGAATCAATGGGTTAAGGAGTTATTTACTCCAGGTTCTAAGAGGAGAGAAGAAAGAAGCAAAATTCTGCTCTTAAATGTAACTGTAAAGAAAGTTCCTCCAAAATTCCAGCGAAGCAAAATCCCTGACAGAGCAGATTTTGGCGCCCTGTCAATTTTCTGAAGGCTACTTTACATATAAAAAGTTACACTGGATTAACAAAATTATGTGGTTTTAAAATAGATAATTAAAGCAATACAGCTTTATGTGAAAATACCCTTGAAATAAACTTAACCTAGTTTATAGGAGTTTAGCTGCACTGGTAAATTTACAGCACAGCTGTAAATTGCAGTGAAAATGGTTGGCAGCAGCAGCCTACAACATACTTACTTATATCAGCACAATGGTTTACATGAGCTGAGTTTAAAGAGAGTCTTAAACCACATCAATATCCATGCTGAGTCAAGCTCTTGCATCCTCCTCTTCTTGTTTTGTTAGTTTTTCTGGCCCAGTTGTAAAAACATCAAGTATAATTCAATAAATAAAGGTATATCATAACAAGGCAAAGCTAGGACACCTGGACACTGGCTGAAATTCACAAATTAATAAAGTCTGCTCTGACGTTCAAGCACAAATCTTTGGCTCCCTGTGTGAATTGAATGAGAAGCTACAGCTCCACTTTGCTCTGCTTCTTCCAGACAAAACTCAGTGAGTTGAAGGGGTCTGAGCAGGGCTCAGTTGGAGACACGGATTTATTTTCATGCCACATAGCAGCAATGTGCTGTAGGTACCTGTGTGTAGAGTGCTACAGAAATGCCTCATTCCAGTGCTGGAATTTCCTCTGCCCAGAGTCCCTCTCAGGAGCTGTCTGTGGTCAGGACAGGACCACGGGACCTTCACCCCTCAGCTCCTGCCCCGCTGGCTCTGGGGGCAGAGCAGGCTGCACATCAGCACAACGCCCAAGCAGGTGCTTCACTTGGATTGCCTGCTCACAATCTGCACACCCGAGAGGTTTATGAGCCCTCTGTAACAGCTTCTGTTGTAAATACCAATCTTTGCCTTCTCCAAAATAAGAGAAACTGGAAGGACAGAGCCAAGCTTTGCTCTCAGATAGGAATCAGCAGCTTGTCGTGGAGGGACAGCTGCTGCTGTGAGGTTTGGAAGAGCCAAAGGACCGGTTTGGGGCTGTTGTTTGCTGTACTTGGAGCAGCTTGTCGTGGAGGGAAAGCTTTTCCATCACCTGCTGCACTGCACAGCTCAGCAATCCCATGACAACGCTTGGATCCTCGCTCAGCTGAGGGGACTCACTCTCTATCACCCAGCCCTGCTCTCCCAAGATGAATATATGGACCAAACACAGGAAAAGAGCAGAATTCACAACCATGACATGTTATTTTAAACCCTTTTATCCCCTTTTCATTCAAGGAAGAGGACAGATGCTCAAGCTGCTGTTTGCACCAATGTTAGAATGTTGCCTATTGTAAATTGTAAATTAAGTTGCAAAGACATTTCAACAACTAGTAAAACTACTCACAGTTCATCTGAAATTACATTTTCAGGATTCAGAGCAAGTTACCTCATCATCACAAACGACCCAATTGTCCAAAACACAATAAGGACATGTCTTAGAAAGAGACAAAGACGACATTATTTTCCTTGGTCTCTATTAATAGGGATTCCCCCAAACAGAAGAATCAATTGAGTGGAGATATATTTGGAGGCAAATAATGAATAGGTCCTTCTAGTTATTCACAAGACTGTACTGTTGAGAATGTAACAGTTATTTAGGATCCTTTTTTTTTCCAATCGCAGCTCTGGAGTGGTCTCACATATAATTAACTGTTTTCTTTCAGAAAATAAACTGCATTGTAGAAAGCTTTTTTTTTCATTTGTTAAATGTACCAAATCATTAGGGAGATGTGTAGGTATCTCCAATATGAGCAGGATCCCTGGTGAAATAAAGAAAAAATTTTATGCTCTAGAACCATCAACAAATCTGATTATTCGGCTGGGTCTGATCCTTACCTCACCTGGAACCAGCCTTCCTGGAGGGGGAATCTTTTTAAGCTACACAGAGCCACTCATGTCTGCAGCCCTGAGACAGAAAACAATTTAAAGCTACTCACAAAGCTGAGCAAGAATGGAGAGTGTTTCTGTCACTGCTGGCAGCAGCCACCTGGCTGCTGGGGACACACAGGGGCACAGCAGCCAGGGGACAGCTAGAGGCAAAAATGCTTTGAAAATATACACCAGGTCAACCAGCAGAGCTCTGGGGAGACTGTACTCGAGAAGGAAAACCCATCTTGTAGCAGCGAGGACATAAACACCTCTAGATTTGTTCTGCGTGTCCAGCAAGGATTAAGACATTTTTCAGTTTTTGCTGCTCAGAAAGTAAAGGATTTTAAAATACACGTGTTCTCTTTTCTTGTACTCAGAAGATGCTCTACTGGCAAGAGATGGAGAAGTAATATCATCCCAAGAGAGCAGCCCAAGCTTCCTTTGGTGCCCAGTGGTAATTAACAGTTATTAAGCCGGGCAGCTTTTAAGTGTGCCAGGGACAGGCAGAATAAGTGGAAGCAACGCAGTCTTGTGGCTCAGAGCTGCATGTGGCCAAATTCCCTGTTTTCCCAAAAGGCAAATCAACCCACTAGGAGCGCCCTGATGCCATGTGAGGAAGGCTTCAAACATCCAGTTCAACTTGTTTATGGCTGGCGTGGATATTCCCAAGCTGCCCAGCTGCAAACCTGCTCCCCGTGGAGCCACTCCAGCAGTCAGGGATTGCTGGAGGTCAGCAGCAGAGCCCGGAGGTTTGTGGCTTCCAAGGCAGACACAGTTTTTCCTGACCTGTAGTGAAGTCCCTCTGCAAGTGTTTCAAAGCCTGAGGTGACACTGAGGCCACTGAGTCCTGATTTTCAAGCCTTCCTGGAGTGTGGCTGTGACAGCCCCGTGTTCACAGCCCAGCCCAGCCCAGCCCTCCCAGCACAGGCACTTGTTTCTCTCAAAACAGAGAAGAAAGTTGCCAAAGTTTCTGGGAGAACCAGTCAAGACCCATCTCAGTAGCTCGCAGCTAATGGATGCTGTAGAGTACCCGTGCCAAACATGCTTCACCTTTACTATCTCCCCTTTTTACACAGCATTTTACTTTTTATAATGATGTTCCCATTATCTCAGCCCTATCTTCCCATCCCATAGCCATAGGCCATTAGCCTTGTTTTAAAAAAAAAAAGTTAATTAGAATTGAAAAGGTAGAATAATAAAGGAGAGAACTGTTTTCTTTGGCAGCCCTGCTCACCTTATTTATATTGGCATTTCAAGACTCCATCCTAATATAAGATGCACCTCAACTTGCATAATCCATCCTGCCCTCCCCCAGCAGTAGCTCCATGGCACAGCTTGTCTGTCGTGACCTCTAATCCCTCTTCAACCTCCTCTGGGTCAGAGGCACCATTCTGGCTATCCATTATCATAAAATAACCTCCCAAAACAAAACCTAAATATAAGAAACCCTAAAACAATTCAGCAGAACTCAAGAACAGCTTCGTGGACCAAACTGCTCTCAAATACAAGAGCTGTGGGAAAGGTGTCTGTGAATTTTGGACTGCCAGAATTTCTGGGCAGCTCCGAGAGAAGGATAAGTTGAGTTTGCAAAGGAATTGCTGTGAGTTTTGCTGTTCTGGCCTCTGAAAATTCACAGGTGGTCAGGTGCAAATGCTTGCACTGCCTTTATACCCTGCACTGCTCTGGACTTCACTTGGGAAAGAAGGTGCTTTTTCCAAAGCATTTGCTGCTAAGTATGGAGAGGAATCCCACTTTTCTGGCAATTTCACAAGATTTCCCCAATCGTATTCTTAAATTGGTCTTTCCCACGATTAGAAAATACATAAATAAAACAATCCTTGAGATAAGAAATAGCCGGAAATACTGTGACAGAGGGAGGTTTAATAAGTTGTTTCAAAGCTCTATTTTTGAAAAACGTTTCCAGAAAATTATCTATAAAATCCACAGGTCTACCTGATTGCTTGTTACCTGGGCTGTCTTTGCAACAAGGAAAAAAACCCCAATAATCATGGAATTATGAGATAGAGGAGGAATGAGTCAATGAAAAGCATGCTGAGGCTGAAACTGCTGCTGACAGTACAACACAGACACGTGGCTTGGTGACATTTTACCTATATCTGGGTATATTTTTATCATTCCTACCTGCAAACCTGTCATCAGACAACAAATTATTTTAAAACATCACTGCTCAGTGTGTTCAGTACATACTGTGATTAAAATTATCTGTATACACAGACTGGCTTTTTGATTTACTCATCAGCTGCTTCATAAACCACAGTACTGAGAACAAGACAAATAAGATGGTTTGCAAATACTTCCATCTGCCTGTTAAGGCTCGATTAACATCCTCACTGATGCAGCAAAAAAAAAAAAATTAAATAAATTCATTTTTAAAAGCAAATAAGTGGAACAAATTACATATGGAATCTGGCACTGTTAAAGAAGGAGAAGTACATGCTTAGATTAATAAATAATTACCCGTACAGCAGCAATGTCTTCATTTCTGGCCACTAGATTTTTGTCAGTAATTTAAATTACATCTGTAAAATGTGGAGGGGTTAAAGTTACAGTCTGTGCTGGTGTCCCAATGCCAGTTATTGGATATCTCTCAAGGTTTTCCTAGACACATGGAATTGCAGGAATTGCACGCTGTGAGCTGCAGATGTGTTTTGCAACTTTAATCTCAGGAACAAAATTGTTCCGGCAGCTGCCATTATTCTACACCTGAGACTTCATACAACTACTGCTGCCCTTTGGGAACACTGAGCATTTTTTATCCTACAGTAATGAAGTAGAAAGCATTGATTCAGATTCCCAAAATCCAGGAGAAGACTCTGAGTTTGGATTTGCCCACGTAGCTGTGCATGCAGGCGGTCTGGTGAGCTGATCCAGGGGATGGAGAGCAGTATTTTATCAGAGAGCAGCAGCCTCAGCACTCATCTCTCACATCATGAGCTCTGGTTAGCAACCCCGGCTGAATTTCAGGATGTAGGTGATCCCTTAGGCTCAGAGAAAGAGGGACATGCCCGTGGCCAATCTCCCTCAGACTCCAAGTTTTTGATAACTCTTAATGTCCTCTCAGTTCCCCACTGCCCCCCACCTGCTACGTTGGGATTTTATGCAATTAAATCACAGCTGGAGATTCATCAAGGCAAATGTGCTAAAATTCAGGCACTGTGAATGCTTTTGTACAGATTAAACCCTCGTCTCTTTCCACCATCCACGATACTTTTGTCCTACACTTTGTTAACCCCAGCAAATAAGGTTCATAGCAGAGACCCTGGGATTTTAAGTGTTCACTGCTGACACTTTGGCACAGATCTGCCAGCTCGGGACACCCCATGTCCTGCTGCCTTCCTCTGAGGAACCTGTGACAGACACAGAAGCAGCAGAGCTCTCATCTGGGAGCTTCAGCTCCCAGCACAGAGCCCACATCATCTGAAAACACAGAAGGAACGAGAAAAAAAAAGTGCAAAGAAACCTCCTAGTACAGAAAATTTTCCGTTTTCCTTATCCCACCTAAAGTCTGGCAAAAGGAACACCTTCAAGACTTCAAATTAGAGATGCAGATACTTTCAAAGAGCTCAGCGAGCTTTTGCTGAAGGAGCTCTGGGCACCGCGGCTGCTCCGCGCTGCGCTGCGGCTCCCGAGCCCCTCCGGGGCAGGGGAGAAGCCCCACAGTGGCAACACTTTCCGAGTAGAAAGTGTGTTTAAAAGTAGGGCTTCAGAAGTAAATAAAACTCTTTTGACAATAATGAAAGTAATAATGAACTTTCTTCTCGTGTCAGTTTTGCCCTGTTAGTTACTTGATAATGCGATGCTCTATAAAAGGCTTGAAAGAAGATTCCTTGTCAGTCTGCGGTGCCTGGGGGTAAAGCGAGCTGCTCAGCCCTCACAAGTAATTAAAGATAATCAGTGAAAAATGTGAGGGTCTGTTGTGCTCTGCATTCCAAACCCCACCTACAACAGGAACAGCGCTCGAAATGATTATTTAAATTTAAGCTTTTTTTTCCCCCAGAGGATCGGTGGGGGTCGGGATTCGTAATTGTTTGTCTGCTGGTGCTGCTGTGCTCCCAAAAAGCAAGAAACAGTAAAAAATGAGCTTCGTGAGGATCGATACTGACCGAAGCACGCTTGAAACTCTGAACTGGCTTTTGTGTTTTCCTGCCTCTGACAGATTTCTATCAGCAATGTTTACCTTCAGGTATATTAAATGACAGAGCCAAACCTGCTTCATCTCCTGAAGTGGGATTAATTTACCACAGAATATTTATAGGAACAAATAACAGCTTTAACAAATAAAAGAATAATAATTCTAATAACAGTCTGTATAACAGGGAAGGTTTCCCAGGTACTTAATAGACAACAACTCCCTCTGAAACTTTATTTATCATGAGGAGCAGGGAGAGTTACAGCCTGGCAAATAACTTTAAAAAATCAAGCCACTTATTCAGGTGCAGAGTCAGCAAGGGAACTGCTGAGTGTTGAGCAACTTGGGAAATCTGGTTGAGACTTTCATTTCTAGCGCTCTTTGAACTCCCTGGCACAAGCCCTGCTCGCTGCGCTCAGGGAAACCGGGAGCTGCCAGCTCTGGCCGCACGAAGGACGCCTCAGATCGAGGTGTGAGATTCCTCGTGCCCTGCTGGCTGGAAGGGCGACAGCAATAAATGCCAGGCACCAGAAGCAGGGGTTAATTTAGATGGGCTCGGTGTGAAACTCCCCTATTTTGTGGATGTACTGCACCATGGAGCCACAGAAATCAGGGCCAGCTTGGGGACAGCCTGGGTGACACAGTCTGGGTGACACAGCCTTGGTGACACAGCCTGGGTGACACAGCCTGGCAGGGGGAGGCTGCAGCCAGGGACAGCCCCAAACCTGCAGAGCAAGGGTCTGCAAACCAGTGCCTTACACCAGGCATCCTCTTCTCCCCTCGCACTTGCTGGGTGTCAGAAAATCCTGTTTGACCTGCTCAGGGCTCCACGTCCCAAGGACAAAACCCCTGCTGATTGTGGGGCCAAAGGAAGAGCTCTGGAAGAGCAGAGGAGGAAGGGAAATCCATGAATTCAGTGACTCCTGAGCACAGAGGACGGGCAAGTGCAGAGCATGAAGTGCTGAGCCTCCTGCCACCTCCCTGGCTGGAAAGCTCAGCACTGCTGGCTCTGCTTGCAGCTGGAAAATGAGCTCGAGAAAGCAGTGTCAGACACTTGGCACAGCTAAGAAAAGCACAGTTATTGTCTTTCAGGGCGCTGACCAAGCCCTGGGCAGGTTTGGATGGTTGCTGCCAGGTTTGTTTGGATTTAGCCAAAGAAGCAAAAGAAAGAAACCATAAAATTATGGCAAATAATTCATACCACGCTGAAAGATACTACATCGGGGTTTCCAGACTTCTTCAACTTGTGAACCTCAAACAATTTTCTGAACTGTTAGAAAGACCTAAGCACACAGACCCAGGAACAGAGAATTTACAGTTCCTGACAGTAGCTTTTGCTTTTAGTAGGTGCTTTTTTTGTGGATTCCTTTGAAGTAGCCAAGAAAACCACATCACTGCTTCCATGATTCCACAGGCAACAGTAGATCGTCAACTTCCAATCTATTTTGTCTAGTAATTGTACATGTTTGTTTCTCCCACACTCCGCTGATGTGAAGTTTAGCACTCAAATATTACCAGTTAAATACAAAACAAAGCAAAACTGTTGATGCATTATTTCACAATAAGTAATATAAAACCATGAATAATGGGTTCCAAATGATGTAAACATGTGTTTAGAGTACTGCTTAGAGCACTGATGCTGACCTAGATTTGACCTTCCCAAGTATCCACAATCTATTCCTTCTTTAAAAATAAAAAATATTGCCTAAAGGAAAGATTGTGTTGTCTTCACAAATGATGAGCGAGGATTCCGTGTGACCGCAAACAACAGAAATACTGTACAGGTCGTAATTAAAATGACCTTATAAAACATCCCATGGAAAAATATTTTCCAAGAGACTGGATTCCACTGAATTTTGTGTAGACCACACACTTTAATCCTGGTCCTACTGAAGCCATTGAGAGTTTTTCCATTGACTTCTATGTGTCCATGGTTTGGCCTTCATTACCCATGCATGGAGCATATCATAAAAGCAAACATCAAAAATAAAAGTTGGTCTAAATTTCCCTAAAAAGCATGCCCACAGGGAATTGCTGGGGAAAAACGCACAAAACATTTCTGGAGTGAGTGAGTTTGTGAAGAATATTATCCCACTTAAAAAAAAAAAAAGTCTGAGAAATTTAATTTAAGCCATATGGATGCACAAAGCATGTAATTAATAAGGAAATGATGTTGATTGTTAATATAGACATCTGAAATCAGCCACAACAAAATCTCGTTATGTCAAGATTGTGGCAGCCTGGATTCAGGCGGAACACGGAGCATGACACAATCGATATAATATCATTACCACGACATTCCTAACAAATTTCAGGCAGAGACAATGTCGCATCTTTTCAGCCTGAAGAAGCAGTACGTCTACACAAGACGCAGTTATTTTAATTCAGACTTTTAATGATCTATATAAAGACAACAATGGGCCGTTTGTTACCAGCTGAATCGGGGTTCAGCCCAGCCCAGCGAGACCTCGAGAGCCACCACCACCACCCCAGCACCCCGCGCTGAGCGGGGTGTGCCCGGGCACGGGAAACTAATGAAAAATGGAGCAGATAGCTCAAATCCAGGGGGTTTGCTCCCTGAAAAGCGGGGTATCCTGCGCTGGATTGTCCTGCTGGGCGCACACGCACGCAATTAAACGCCCGGTCCCCCAAAGTCCCGCGAAGAGATGTTGCATCTGTCTCGCTCGGCGTCAGCACAGAGCCCGACTCAAGTCCTGCCAAATCGAGTGTGACCTTCAATCTGCCACTCTCATGGTGAAAGGCAGCGGAGTAAATTACTTGGCCTTCCCTTTCTATTGAGGGTGAATGCGAGCGGGTCGGCGGGACCTGCCGCCGCTCCATCCCCAGTGGCACCCCACAGTTTACACAACCCGGGCTGAATGCCATAAAAGAGGGGCTCCATTCACCGGGGGCCCGCATGCAAAAGAGACGCCCATTAGATCATAGTAATTATTCCATTTACATCACACAGTGCCACAGTGGGACGTGCAGGACTCATCAAACACTTCTCTTCACCGGGCTGGCCGCTAATGAGGCCCAGTGGCGGCATTGTGCCTCCCATTTACTCATGGCCGAGCCCGCCTGCCAACAACAGCTCAGCCCTCCAGACAGGCTGCCCCTTTCAGAGCCATTTATTCCGCGCCCAACCTCTGACCTCAAGGGTTATGACATCAGCAGCCCTGATTTGTGATCATTTTTATTGGCGGACATTCAACTCTTGTTTCCTGTGTTTAACTCTGCCTCCCTTTTTTTAGCTAAACTTATTGGTTCTAATAGGCATCTGCCAAAAGACTATAAAGTAAGCCAGAGCTCGCACAAAGAGGCTTCTGATCTTGCTATAAAAAGCCCCACAGCTACTATTTATGCCAATAATAACGAGTAATTCATTATCTAGGTGCACAAAATCTGTTAACCACTAAAATGTTGAACAATTTGGAGCAGATGTCCAACAATTTTATGAGTTTTAATTAAAGTGTTCTATGTATTTTCATCCATACACCTGGGTTTTTAAATTTGCAAAGATGCTACATCGGCGGACGACAGTACTTTGCAAATTGCATTTTTTTTTTCAGAGGGGGATTAGGAGGGGATGATTTGGGCTAATCAGATGCTGATTTGTGGCGAATTTTTTCCCCATTAAGGTGTTGATGCAAAATCAAAGAGGAATTAGAGCTGAGATTTAAAAAGACAGAGCTTTCTTGGGACAAAGCAGCGATATTTCAGGAGTCAGTGAACTTCAGTTTGTCTGCTTGAAATAGAGAAGGGGAATTTGCATTTTGAAGCAGAGTCATTAATTTTAAAGCTAGTGTTCTAAATGGAAATTAAATATCTTTAGAGAACAGGTCCTCAAAACACATGTTTTTCATAATGCAGTTTGTTTAAGCACTGTGATTTCCATATAGCAGAAACAGGTATAATAACAGACAGCATTTACTTTATCAAGAATGCAAATAATAATTTTCCAAAAATTTGACATTACAAATCACTATGCAAGCACATCATCACAAGTTTGCATGATTTATGTTTTTAAGCATTTGCTAAAAAAAATTTAAATACTTAAGAAGCTGATACCGAATAAAACAGAAAATATTTTATCTCTGCTCTTTCATTTGGATAATGGGAAGGTTTTGGCCTGAAGTTGAAAACTAACTAGTTTTTAAAAAGGATGGTTTTCCCTCAATTATAATCATAAGCAAATTAACAAAAAAGAGATCCTGTTCAGCTAATTTCAAACTGTTACAGTCGCAGATGATGATTGCAGGAAGTGGTTCAGTAATAGAAGATTTTTTATAGTACCAGTGAGGACTCGGTCAGTGTAACCAGCCCTACACAGATGATCTTTGTAATGCAGCCCTTTCAGGGCTGATATGGACATTTAATGGATTGGACTGGGACCTGTCGCCAATCCCTAATGTATCTCCAATGGAATCTAAGGATTTACATTTGTTTCCCAGATAAGATTCTCATCCAGCTTCTCTTTGTAGTCAAGTAAATCATTTTACTCATTATTCGCTAATCTTAATTTCACCATCTCTGCCAGTATTACCTTTATTTACATAGCTCGTTTTTTGACAAAAGCTGAGCTGCTGTACTTTGTGTAGCAATACTTTAGGACTGTACTCCCTGCCCTAAATTGCATGCAATTCACACAGTTTTGCACACAAAACAGGGAAATGCATGAGCACTCTTAAATGACCACGCATAGATATTCATGCAAGCAACAACCTGTTTTACATGCAGATGGCCAGAAGTTTCCCTCTTTAAAAAGCAGGACACACACCCCCCCCCTCCCCATCTCCTCTGGAAAAAAAAGAGCGGGGAGGAAAAAGAAAAAGCAAAATGAAAACAAAGAGGACACACTGGATTGGATGCACAGGAGAGCTCCGGGGGCACCAGAGCTCTAAGTTGATTTGTGCAGCTCTGTGGATCTGGATCTGTTTCGATCCCAGATTATGGAAGACTGAGAGAAATTAAAAACTCCACATTGCAGGTCAGCTGAGCCCTCTCAGAACGGCTTCCTTAATAAATACCTGCACACAGGGCACTGAGATTGTGATTGGTGGCCCCGAAGGGAGCAAGGGAAGCGGATCCATGGAGTAAGTGGTCTTTGAAAGTCAACTGGAGAAAACAAACTGCTTGGTCTAGTTATTGAGATGCACTTCTTGCCCTCCAGCTGGAAAGGCTGTGATCAGTTACCTGTATTCTATTGCTGAGGTGAATTTTGGGGGGGAATAAAAGAAAGGACCCTTTAGCAAGAGATTCCACTAATACATTTCATGGCCTAAGGCATTTTTCCTAGGTTTTAAACCATCCTTTTGGTCTTGAACACACAGAATTTTTAGTTAGATTAAGGAGTCACTTCCCACGGTTCTTTTGTAGGACAAAATTCTTGCTAATACAGCAAATGACATCCAATTGATTATGTATTAAAAGCAACAATGTTATAAACCTTTAATCTTTCTTCCTGGCCATGCAGAAAACCTCTCTGTACCTACATGCAGGTGTACAGATGCCATCCCCAATCCCCATATAAAAAAACACATTTCTCCACAATATGTTGATATGAGACACCAATAAATTGCTTTGAGGAGAGAGAAAAACTCCACCACAGTTTGGGTGCTTTCACCTCTATGCACAATAGGAAACAGAATTATACAGGAAAATTACCACCCCCACACCCTCCATGAAATTCTACAGGAGCACAGAACAACTGAGTCTGGAAGGAACCTCTGGATTTCACCTGGTCCAACCTCCTGCTCAAAGCAGGACCAGCCTCTGAGCCTTGCTGCCCAGGGCCTGTCTTGCTTTGGTTTGGCAATGTCTTCCTTGCACTGGGGATCCCTGGATTTGACAAAGCTCACCAGACGTGGCCTCACCACTGCTGGATAGAGGGGAAAAATCACTGTCCTGTACCTGGTGCATCCACCAAGCCTATCACCCAGTTTTCCATATTATTTCCACTTCCATGTAACCCCTCTGCCAGGTATCGAGTCAGTCACCTGTGCAGCACTCCTGAGAACAAGGAAAGGACAGGAGCTGGCACTGCAGTTCACCTTGCAGAACCTGATGTTGGAATAACCTTGGGAATATATCCAGGCTGGTTTTTTTACACCCCTCCACGAGATCATGAGATGCTGGCTGCAGAAAAGCTCCTTGAACCTAGTTTAGTCTACAGTCAGATAGAAGCTCAGAGTTGGGAGCAGGAATCACCAAGGCACAAATACAGGACCTCACTTCACCCAGTTTCAAACTAAATCCACACTTCAAAGCTTAACACTGAGCACAACACATGGCCACAGTCTGCAAGGAAGTTGTGCACTGCTCTGCTGAAGGATGTTAATGCTCATCACCATTCAGAGCACTCAGACTGGGGAAAGCTTAATTAAAAACATCTGACAGGCCATGATTATGTTCATACATAATCGCCAGGATGCCTGTACCTGTTATGCCAGATCTTCATACTGTAAATAATTAGCTAAAGGAAACCTCAAGAGGTTTCTTCAGAACACATACTTCACCATATTCTTATAGCATTTGCAATTTTAAAATCAGAAATTGGAGTCTATTTTAAATAGGAAACACTAATAACAGGCCTGCTTGTTTTTTCCCTGCATTAACAGCAGGATTAATTTTCAAGCACTGCTGCACATTTTCCAGAGCAGTCACTAATCTGCTAATCTGTCTTTTGTAGAAGTGTTTAAATCGTTATGATCAGCTTCCTCATGCAACTATTGGGTTGAGTATTGCAGTGGAATAATTAGGAAAACATGAGGCAGAATTCCAAGAGAAAACAATGCAACAGGGGAGAAAAGAAACTGGGTTTGCAGTTAGGCACAGGCTGAGGGCTCGGGGCCTTTGGGCTCTCTGCTGGGACCTGGACCCGGGGTGGACACGACCAAAACTCAAAGCTCAGCTCCCTCCTCCCTCCAGCTGCCCCTGCCAGCACCTTCCAGCTCCTCGGTGTCTCTGTAGTGATCAGTACAGGACTGCCAGTCCTGAACTACAGATCCCAGCTAACGCCTCAATCCCAGGAGATTTGCCCAGCAGAAGGTGCGACGCTCCTGCAAAAACTCATTGCAATGCCACTGCCTCCAGATGGGAACCTGGGAACTCCAGGGCTGTCCCTGCAAGGTCCTGGGTGTGCAGTCACTTACTCACAGAGGCTCTGGGTGAAGGACAGGATGGAGTCTGGACCAGGACAAACCGCAGGCAGAGGCTGGAGCTTGCTCTGGTTCCCAGGTGAGTCACACACTCCCTGCTCTGGCAAAAGCTGCTGCACAAGGAAGATCCCTGAATAGTTCCATTTGCAGAAACACTGGGAATTTTAAAGCCAGCACCTGTTGGTTTAAAAAAAACCTCTCATCATATCCACAGATCCCTCACACAAACCCAGAGGGTGCCCAAGTGTGCACGGCCCATATTCTCTGCCTGCACACTTGCATGGCGCAGGTGACTCCACTCAGTTTGATTTATTTTATTTTATTGGGCTTGGTAACCTAATAAAAAGCAGAAGAGTTCAAACCTGTAACTGTCCCTTCCCAAACTGGTCTTGTTGAAATACCTGACACTAGACTTGACTTTTCATTTCTGCTTATTAGAGAAAAGTTTTGCTGGTTACAAAACTGAAAACAAAATTTCACAATATCTCAGTGGGGTGAAAAGGCAAATATTGATATTCATCCCAATGAGCTTTTGTTTTGTTGCTTCTGAAGAGTGGAAAATTTGCAATGCCCCGTCTTTGTAAGGAACACCATGAGGTAAATGCTGTTTCCCCACCTTACCACAGCCAGTTTCTGTAGCATGTCTCTGTGGTTAAGCTCACCCTGTCCCCAACCAGGCATTTCTGTCAGACATTTCTCTCACTGAAATATCTCAATATAAAAAGTAGCTTTTCAAATGAAATTCCTATTTTTCCACAAAAATCACAAAAGCTGCCGTGTGATTTACAGTTGTGAGAAAACCTCAGACACTGAAGTTTTGAAAACCAAAAGTGTGGAGTGCAATTTGTCCTCTCCCATCCCTCTGCTGAAACACTCTTAGAGAAAGAGTTTTGCCTTGGAGTTACAAAACATGCAAACACAGTTTTTTGACTCTGTCCCATTAGGGAAAAAATATTCAAACAAAGCATGATTTTTTTCTTTCTTTCTTTGACATATTCAAACACAAGTTATGGCTGATTTCAAACAGCTCTGTGGCAGGCAGATGCAATCTCAGAAATGATATATGCAAAAAGTGCCCCTCCGTAGCACTTGGTTGATGCTGTAATTTTGGGAAGCTGCAGATTGGAAACAAACCAGTTATTTCCTGGAACTGGCATTTCACAAAGGTTGCAGTCCCAGTTTTGTAACTCTCCACAGGCTGCCCTGGTCGGAATTAATGAAATACCTGGGCAGAGTAGTCAGAAGGGGAATTAAGTTCCCAGCGCATTCCAGCAGTGACTATCACCACACCCGCTCTCGACAGCCACCAACCCTCAAAAGCCAGCCACAGAAAATTTGTCATTCGCATTCCTCAACTGAAACAAAACAAAGGAAACAATCGGAAGGGGGAAAAACAAAATCTTTGGATTCAGTCAGTAAGTTGCATGTGTTCAGAGGGGAAAGCTATAAGGGAGTGACTGAACTGTGTATGGGTTGAAGAGGCGTTCTTCCTGGGAAGGGCTGATCTCGTCCATGGATAAAAGGTCAGTTTACTGAAAGGAGAAGCCAGGCAGGTTGGTGTTGGAGGGGCTGTGAAGTATCCTTTTGGCTGACACAGTGGTCCCCCCTCTCCTGACAAAATCACAGATTTTGTTAGCCAACTTTTCAAGTCTTTCTATTGCAGACCATTTTGCCCAAAACAGGTGGAGTTCAAACACATTGAGGATGAAATGCTGAAAAAAAACCCCATTTGATCAATAATATCCATTACAAGTCAGTGTCACACAGTGCAACACTATTTCATTTAGTTGTCACTTAGACTGAAGAATGACAATCATTTTACACTGATTCTCTCAGCAAGAACCATCTTTAAATATTCAACATATTTTGTGAAGTCAACACATTTTCACAAGAACATTACCTTGATTTGTCATTTTTAAAAAGCCATTCCATAAATCTAAACGAATTCCTCATCATGACCTACCATCATCTGTCAAAAAGGTAGTTATAAATATGTATACCATCATTCTTCCTCTTTTTTCTTTTTACACGAAGAAGGTATCAATGCTACAACTAATTGGGCTAATTTGCATCAAAGACTATACATAATTAATTTGTTTGTTAAAAGCTTTCAACATTTCTTACAGGAAGTGCAAGAGATCGTTGCTGAAGTTTGAAGAAGTAATTAGCAATAACAGATGTCAATGCACATAACTGTAAAATGAGACCAGAGAAGGTACTGACAGAGTCTAATTTCACAACTGGGTTTCTATCAAATATTCTGCTTAATGGTATATAGAAACAATTATGACTATTTATTCTTTCCTCATTCCAAGGAGAAAGCTCATTTTTACCGCTAAATAAGAGCCTTTCTTCTATTACTGCTTGAAATAATTATGAGAATAAATCAGTCTACACTTAGACATGACCTTGTCATAAATGTCAGCCTCTCATCCTTGGAAGAGAAAACGCAGCGCCCCAGCAGCTCGTAAGGTCACGAGATCTTGTGATGGACACAGGAGCAATACACACCCCCCAAAAAGTGCACAGGGGGCTGTAACTTCACTGTGGTCTTTCCCAAAACTGGATGAACCACACTAGCCTGGGGGCTGGCTGAAGCCTAGGGATGACCTGGGGTCACCCCTGTCCCACCTGTGACCCTGAGTCACATTGAGTGGGGAGGTGAGACCCTTCACTCCAGTGACTTCACACCCTCTGATGCTGCAAACGCTGGGCACAAACAGCCCTCAGGGTCGTGGTAAGGCAATAACAGAGATACCCAGACTCAGTGAGCTGCTCTAGCTGGGTGCGTGCAGGCACCATGCTGGACATTCCCTCACTGAGTCCTGCATGCACTGCTTCAGGCTGCAGTGCTTGTCCTGGCTCAGTCTTTACATAAAACTCACAGAAGAACAGATCTCCTCGTTTCTCTCAGCACTGTTGTGCTGTTTCTCGACCCAAATTCCTCACCCTAATTAAACCTTTCGCTGAAAGCACCCATAGCTTTCAAGCGTTTCCACGAGCAGTTTATGACCCTGGAAGGAATGTGGAGATATATGTCCCCATCCCTACCTTTTACTTTCACATTTGGGACTGAGGGTTCCCTACAGGGGACTCTTTTCAATGTGCTGTGGCAGATCACTGCCCAGCTTCTCCTAATGCCTTCAAATTACACGGCCTCCTCAATTGTACTCTAACACGTACAGACAAAATGCCAAGAGCACATCTTATTTTAGATATCGTTTTATTGCTATCTACGACTTTCCACAGCATCTATCGATGCTCTAAAAATTGCTTTTGAAAGATAGAAACTGCTAACCAATCTTGCCTCAAAGGAATCCCTCCCCTTGGAAGAAACAAATGGAAATGAAGTGACCAGGATGCCTATTCAGGAGTTGCTGGCATGGAGGATAATTATGACCTGTGAGAAGCTCTCCTGGAATCCTATCCATTAGGATTATCCTACATGAAAGAAGAGTTTTCCAGTATGAAAAAGGACAGGTGTGTCCACACCACAGCGGAGGTGCCACCTTCATTGTCTGAGAGACAGTTTCAGCACAACCCAGCTATTACCGTTTCCTCTTGTATCCAGTCTTAACAAGATTAAAGTTTTCTGTTCAATAAGCACCTACTCTTCACTGGCCAGATTGTATTAGCATGGTTGGCATTCCACCAAGGTTTAGCAACTCTTTCTAAATGGGGTTTAATAAAGGACTTTGCAAGGATCGTATAACTAGACAGAAAGAGTGTGGATAATCAAATTACTGGCTTTCAGCACATACTTAGCCTTCCTTGCATCCAGCCAAACAAGATTTCACATCAAATGCAGGAAAACTCCATGCAAATAAGCTGCTAATGATTATTAGAAGATTCTCACTCTTATGAGAGGATGTCTTATGACAGGTACTCAACATTTGCTCAAATGATTTGTCACCTCATTTTACAACAAATTTGAGGTGACACTTTTCATGTTCGAAGTGTTCCTGGAGGTATTTCAGATTAATTACTCCTTACAGCACCTCTGAGTTTATAACTGGTGAGTGCTCAGGGATCCAGGTAAGTGCTTGCCTCTGGTCACCCACCATTCCATACCTCTCCTCTAAGGCCAAGCCAATGCACCACAAGTTCTGCACAGCCCCAGGTGCCCACTGGGCACCATCAGCACCTTCACGTGAGCCTTCACTCATTGTCTCTGGTGAGGTAAAACCAGCCAGAGACCCCCACATTCCCTGACAGCCAGCCTGAGCTCAGGTCTCCCAGGCAAGGTGAGCGATTTGAGCTGAGTTTACCTGGTTACAAACTGGTGGCATGGGACAGACAACATCCAGCATCTCCAATTTTCTACATGGCCAGAACCATTCTCTCTCCCCCTATTCCACTGTAGCCCTGAGGCAGAAAAGCCAAAATAGCACTAAAAGCAATGTTTGCCAGTCTCACTCTTCTTTCTGAACCCCTGGAGTAGATTTCACCTTTCCCATTGTTTCCCCTTGACTGTACACGTTTGTGGGACCCCATTTATGGCTGAGGCAGCTGGCAGGGCAGCTCCAGAGGAGAAGATGCCAGCTCTGCCTGGGCTGTGCATCAGAAAGTGTTTGTCTTATGCCCAGACCTGCCAAAGCCCAGCACCAGGGTTTCACTGTACTCTCCCTGCATAGCAATGGTTAGATCTCTTTTATCTCTGATGTTAATTTTCATGGCCCCCTGCCAGTTTCTTTATGTGCTGCAGAGTTGCCCACTTCATTCAAAGAGAACTCTATTGTTTTCTCCCCTATTCCCTCAAATATATTTCCAAAAATTCAGCTCTAAAAAGAACACGTTTTCTTGGAAGCTGGTGCTGGAAGAAGCCTTGGCTCCTGATAGTCCCTAAGCTGCACGGACATCACAAAGATCTTTGCAATCAGAAGTTTTAATGAAGATAGACCCAGGCCAGAAGCTTAAATCAGACCGTTGTTAGCTCTTGGTGTTTGCGGACTCAGAATTAACGTATATAATAATTAATACATAAAATTATACTGGCCATCTAGCTGACTCCCAGTCTGAATACACCCTTAATTTTATCAATAAACCTGAACACACCCTCAACTGGCTGTCAGCTGGCATTGCCAAGACTTTTCCAAGTGGATGTCACAATTCCCAGACAAAATAGTGAAGACCAGAGTACACGACCCACAGAAGGGGGACCAGCACTGACCTAAAACCTAGAGCTGAATCCATGTCAGAGGCAGAACTTCGGCAGAGGAGAGCAGAGCTGCCTCCACGCCAGAGCCCCACCATGGCTCAGCAGGGCAGCTCACCTGTATCAGATCAATTTGCCAAGTCTCCCCTCCAGAAGGGAGCCCGTGTTTTGTGGGTAAATTTGCCAGTCTCAATGCCAGAGACACGTGCAGGGAAAGAGGGAGATGGGGGCTGGGGGGTGGTGCCCAAGCACAGATTTAGCTTTTTTAAGAAGAAAGTAGCAGTCCACTGGAAAACCTGTAGCTGTGGATTTTCCACCTTTTGTGGAAAATCAAACCCACTGGGCTCTGACACACCAAACCTGCCCGTGCTCCCTGGTTAGCTCCAGCCCTGGCTTTACCTGCCAAGCGGGAGGTTGGATTTTGCATTCCTGTGCTTTTCCAGGCTCCAGGAGAGCCTGGGACCACGGTGTGAGGCTCTGCTCAGCCAGCAGCACAGCTCCCTCCTCCCTGAGCATTCACAGCACAAAAAACTCACTTAAATACACCTCAGCACCCTGCTCCATCCTGGAATCCTACACACACTCTGCTATTCCAGTAAAACATCCAGAGCATTTTTCATACACAGCTCGCCTCCTGGCAACTACACTTTATGACAAAACCTTGCATGTAAGCATAATAAAAACATAAATGAAGACAAGACAGCACAGTTCAGTGGGTTTCAATAAAGAAGCTGAAAACAGAAATCCTCGAAGCCACACCTTACACAACAGCTGTGACCACCTCCAGTGCACCCAAGGGGAGCAGGAGGCTGCAGCTCCCAGAGGCCCCACACTGCAGAGGGTGGATGCTCAATTTCCACCCACAGCCACCCAATTCCAGCCACAGGAGCTCCTCCTGCTCCCAGACCCTCTCTGGTGGGGTCTGTGCCCACCCACCCCACAGGAAATAAGATTGTTGGCCATCTCCAGCAGCAGGGAGATGTTGCTAATGAGATGTGGAATTTCCTGGGGGAGAACGCCACCTTAGATAATCATAAGCAAAAAGTCATCTCTTCTAAATTTTTTTTCCTTGCACTTTTAGGTCTCCTCTGGTCTAGCAAGAAAAGCAGCTCTTGGCTTTTATCAGAGTGCTTTTGCCTCCTTCCCAGCTCTCCAGCAGCAGCTGAGCTGATGCAGTATTTGGGCACTACAGGTGAGGCCTTATCTGCCTGAAACCACCGTGGCTGCTGACAGTTTTCTGTTCAGTGCCCAGAAACCTTTCAAGAGATTTTTAACTTTGCTGAGGGAGGGAAGAGTTTGACCTCTTCAAATTGCTTCAGTGTAATCCTCTTCATCTGCCTTCACCAGCAAAGTCCAGCTCCCACTGAAGCTGGCTTGAGAGAATTAAGATTTAATCCAACATCGTTTTACCTGCTGACACAATTCCTGGTTGACTGAGGATTGATGAAGTGCTTTGATATTCAATGATCATTTTGTACTGACCTCTCATTTTCAGAGAAATCAGTGACAGTGAAGAGCACTACCACCTTTTTTTCATTTTAAAATTAACCAAGTTATGATTGAGATTGGAAACATTAATGCAACAATGCCTTTCATTTAGCTTAGAGTTTTTCATCCATTTTCTCTCTCTTTTTTTTTTTCCTTTACTACTTTGTCTTTCAGGATTTTTGGTGTTGTTGTAACAGGAAAAGCACTGCAACACTAAACACAGCAAAGCATTAAATATTTGGGAAGAAAACACAAGAGAAATGAAACGTGATTTCAGACCAACTCATTTTCTCCCCGGTTCTCCCTCCAGTTCAGAAAAGCAGTTATATACACAGTTGTAACTGGAATTTGTGATTTTTTCACCTAAACATTGCAGCTGGCTTTAAGCACAATCACATCCAGGAAGACTTCCCTTTTCGCAACCTAAAGTTTAAGAAGTAATAAAAGGGGAAAATCGCTTTGAGCTGCAGTTTCACCAACAAGTGAGAAAAGGTATCACATCTTTTTAAGTTAGAAAATATAGAAACTACTTCAGAGAAACAGAATCCGGACCCAGTGTTCTCATTCCTTGCTTTCTATCCTTGCTGTTATCATTACAATAATGAAGTATTTAAATCTTGAGGTTTTTCACTTAATAGGTTCCAATTAAGGACTTTATAAATTATGTAGATGTTAAAGACTTTTTTTCTGTTTTCAGAAAAAACAGCTGTTTTCACCCAGTCCCTCCCCTTTCCCTGGACCCTTTCACAACTGCTTTGCAGATTTTATTAAAAAAATGGGAAATTGCACAGCCCATCTAATTAGTAAAATCACAGTTGCGTGCATACTGGAATATTCCTTATCAAGGATACTTCTCTCCTTGTAGCGTGTTCCAGCCCTAGAACAGCTGCCCACAAAAAGTCCTTGGACAGGGCAGGCACACAGGGATGCTTCTCCCGGCATCTGCTTTCTATCCAAATAAAGTGTTGGAATCACACAAGGAAAAGCAGAATAAAACATCAGATATCTTTGCAAACCTTCCGTTTCACCAGCTTTACTGGTGTTTCGGCCTCACAAACCTCTGCACAAATGATTTTTGGTATTCATTGAGAGGCGAGTACGACTTTAGTACCCGAAACTGCCGGATCCCGTACAGGATATTCCTCGCCTTCCTTCCAAACACTGTTTGTGTGGCAATTCCCTGTGGACTTCTGCAGCTTTTTCCCTTTGAGTTTTTGGAAGTGAAGGAATGAGGTCTGCTGGATGTCAGCACACATCAGGCTCGTTAGTGTGGATGTCTGAGTGCCGAGAGAGCACGATCTGAATGCCCGACTCCAAACTCTGGAGAGCGACAGTTCATTTTTCTAATGATACACAAAAGTATCAGGGACATTTCTGATGTTTTCCTTTTAATTCTCTTCCCCTACAGCCTTCCCCCAAAATCCACAAATCAAAACGACAAAGGGCTGAGGCACTGACAGGCACGTGGTTCTCTTTTCTTTAGAAATGTTTTGAATTTGCCAGGAAGAAGTTTCTTATTGCAAATATTGCTAAGTTAGATTCTTCATCTATCAAACCTAACAACCAAGTCCCTTGAAAGAAAGACTATTATGTACCATTAAAAATAAATATTAAAGATTTTTTCCCAGAAATTACTATAAGGATTTTATAACTAGTTGAAAACACAAATATTTTTCCAAAGGATGGTTGATTGAAATAAGCCTGGTTCAAGACAATTTTTCATTTAAATTTCCACTTAATTTTAAATGATCATTCATTTACGATTGCTCCTATTAAAATTAATCACTCATCTTTTGTACAAACTGGGACAAACTTTATCCACACACTTGGCATCACTTGTTACAGATTAAACACCCACAGACTGCACAATTCTTGAAAGATTGGGTTGAGATCTATGTATTGACAACCCCAAAACCAATTTAAACAGAGAAACCTTTCCATGATGTAGCATCAGATCCTATTGAAGTTTTTTCTACATCCTTGCTCGTTGTTTTTCTACTTTGAAAAAATTACCTGAAGACTTGGCCACATTGCAATGTTGTTGTTAGGCACAAGTTTCTCCTACTAAAGCTAAACTGAAAAAAAAAAAGATCAAAGGAACTTTCAACAGTGAAATTAAGGCAGGTAAGGTTGAAATGGGCATTTCTTGCAACGTTTAACTCATTTAACTCTTTTGATTGCAAGCTTTCTCTCTCTAAAAGGAAGCGCCAGAGGAGATAGAAACACGGTCAGAACACGTGTGCCAAGCTTTTTTTACTTATTCAGCACCCCTAAAGCACAGCCTCTCACTGTTCCCAAGGTCTGTTCTGCAGCACCTTTCTGAGGCAGGGAAGCTGCTGCTGTTGTTTAAACCCTGGGAAGGGAAGTCAGGACACAAACCCTGCACCTAAACCGTGGCTGGATGAGCAAACCTGAGTGGGTGCCTAACTGCAGGTGCAGAAAGCACAGGCAGAGAACTCTTTAATTGCTGCTCTTTGTAACGAGCCTAATTCCAGTCCCATGTCTACAGATGTACAGGTTTAAGGTTTTTATTTTCTAAACCTCGGAACATTTTACTTTCTTTTCCTAGAAAAGCCTGGTCTCGTCTCTGGAGCACCAAGAGCCCTGACCCACCTCCCGGGCTCTCTGCACAGATAAACTCGCCTGAGCAACCCCCCAGCTGCCTCACACACAAAAGTTGTGTTTTCTTTCCAGCTGCCCAGAGCAAAAGAACTTTTGCCTCTCTCCGTACTTGTCTGGCATCATCAGAGCACTGATTCCGACTGTCTGCCCCTCTCCGTGCCCAAGAGGCACGAAGGACGTGGAGGAACTGTGGGCTCTATCACATGCAAAATTTCTTTTGCAGCACATCAGAGCCAGACGTGATCTCTTCTGACACGACATCAAGAAACAGTTTTGTTTCTTTCTTCACCCCAAGCTAAATGAAGGGTTTATATTCCGCTTGTGGTTAATGCCCGTGTTCAGAGCCATGTATCCTTCTGAGCATCTCTGCTGGATCATGCTCCACTGCCTCTGCAGCAGGCAGCCACGACCCACCGAGATCTCGCTCCTCAGAGGTGCTTGCTTTGTACCTGTGAGGGCTCTTTTCCTTTCCATTAATTTCATTATTATTCCCTTTGCCTGCTGCTTGGTTTTGGTGCCTCTGCTGGGGCTGAAGGAGCAGAGCAGCAGCCTCAGCAGAGAGGGTGCCCCAGCCATGAGCACAATATCCAGGTTTGGGGACTCCAGGGGTGGCAGATGGACACTGCCATGGCTCCACACGAGTCACCTCAGCAACACCTGATGGTCCTGAACTCACTCATCAAAACTGCCATTTCCTTCTCTCCCTCATCCATCAAATAATCTCCTTGTTGGAGGAGCAGCTTTGGAAAAGAGGAAAAAATAAATGGGAGTAGCAGGAAAAAAAATAGTTTAAGTTATTTGACCATTCCAGTGTGGTCTTTCCTTGCCAGTCTTGGATTTTTCACTCCTTGATGGAGGAGTTTTTACTCCTTTGGGTAATGGTGGGAAAGACTGTGCCATTCCCATCACAGGAGGAAATGTCCACCACTAATTCCCCACAACAGATAATCTTGATTCTTTTGCAACGATAAAATTGCAGGTAAGTGTTCATCAAATATTTTTCTTTAAAATTATGATTTCATTCATCAACAGATGACTATGATCAACAAAAACGAAAGGAAAACCAGTAGAACTCTTTTAAAAAAATATTTCCTGAATAAATTAACTCAAATCAACCCTCAAAATCTTCTTTCAGAAAAGAGAAAATTTCACAGACAAATGGAGCTGTTCAGTCACAAGTTCCACCTTTGTGAATCAACACAGCCCCGGCCACGAGTGAAACCTGAAGTGTCAACAGAACAGGGAGCAACCAGGGGAGCCAACTGGAAGTTGTGTCATTGTTTTCATCTTCTTAATAGTGAAACCCTTCTTTTTTTTTTTTCTCATAAGCTGAGTGGATTTCTACAGCACCTCCACATGCACAGAAATTCATACCAGGAGCTGTGTGTTTGTATTAATCAAAAACATGTGGGGACACGCTATACGTGTAGATAAACAGCATGGGGAATTGAGAGAAACCTTCTGCTCAGCGTTTTGCTTGTTCTCCTGTGTCTGTTGAGTTGGTTTGCATTTATTAACAAAAATTAAACTGAAAAACTCCCAGTGTTTCTTAAAACTCCCCACTGAAAAATTGCAATTTTTTTAGAAAATCAATTTTCTCATCCCTACCAAGAGCAGTAACTATAATACGTGAAGTTTTTTACTCCAGACAGACACCAGCATTTCTTTCATATGCCAAATTCTTTAAGCTATATTATTTGGAAATTGAAATTGATGGAGGACATCTGATCTAAAAGATTCCTTTCTTTAAGTTTAATATGCCACATCACATGATCTTGTCAGGTGGGATCATGTCAGGGGTGTTCCTGCCATAACGTGAATCAGCCATGTATGAGTTGACTGCACTAATACAGCAAAGGGACAGAGTTTTTGGCAGTATCTTCGCTGAGTTTTTTCCTTTTCTTCCCTTCTTTTTCAAGAGGAAAAAAAGTCTGAGTTATGAGCAGTGGCTAAAACACAGGCAACTTTCTACGCAGCCCAAATTCCTGATCTGTGCTTTGTGTGGGTGGATCAGAGCACCAGTAATAGGAAAGCCATTAGGTGAAAATGAGAGAGAACTTTCCTACCATCTTCTTTTGGCTCAGCTGTTGCTGTGGCATTTTTCTTCTACAAAACTCAGAAAATTCAAAATTCTATTAGTGGAATCTCCTTTTCTCTGACTGATTTTCCCTCTCATTCTGTCACTGAAACACAACAGAGGAGCAGTGTCTGAGGTCACCTGTCACCTGAAGACTAGGATAAATAAATGAATAAATTTACAGAGTTCCTGACAGGTTATAGGACTCCTGGCAGCCCAAACCACGATAGGTGGCAGAGAAAAACTGTCTGAAGTCCTTGCTGTGCTCTGGGGCAGATTCTGCTTCCACTGACACCTTTCTCCCTCTGCTGAAGGATCTGGTGAGGGAATTTGGCCATGTGCAGCCAGTTCCATGCCCGAGCTGTTGGGTATTTATCTCCCAACTCAGAGATACAAATGACAACCCAACTCTGTTATCCCGGTGCATTCCTTTTGTTCTTGAGGAGAGAAAGTGCTCTCTCGTGCTGGTAACCAGGAATTCCAGCTGGGCAGAGGTTGCTGCCAAGAACGTGTTCTAGCAGAGCTTCAGATAATCTTTCTGAGGTCTCTTTCCTATGCCCCTTCCAACACACCGTGGTTTTCCCTGGTTCTGGTACCATTGGTACCCACTGTCCCTTTGGGCTGTGATCTTCTCACAGGACTCACTTTCTTCACAATGAACTCCAACAGCAAATAATTCGCTGGGAAAACCCAAATACATACTCAGGCCTCCAAAATTCATCTCGATCATATAAGCCATACCTCCAAGACCAAGCTCACTCACCAGGTACAAGGTGTGCAAAAGCCAGCTGCCTGCACTGCTTGTGGTTCCAGATCAGCATAATTTATCCTTAACTGTGAAGGTTATTTAAAACACAGAAAAGCAGCCTTGCCAGTTCTCATTTTATCCCACACAGAAAGTTGCTTTAATTTGCAGTTGGTGGGGAAGTCAGTCAGCTGTTCCACCTGTGCCACGACAGGCTGCCTGCTCCTGCTGCTGCTGTCCTGGTGTGGCTGCAGGAATGTTTCTGTGGGAATAAAGCTGTGTGCTAAAAATAGAACAAGGGAAAAAAAATAGAGTGGCTTCTAAATTTTACAACCAGTTCTCCTGCATGCAAACCCAGAGCAGCTCAGAAATGTCATCTCACCAGGCCAGGCAGCTCTAAAAGTGCCTTGCTGGCCCCAGAACAGTGAAGGTTCTCCAAATCCAGCCCAAATCCAGGAGGAGAGGAAGCATAGGAGCCAAGTCTAAGTTGGACATGTTTAGGATGCCCACTATCAGCTCATGAACAGTTACATTAATACCAACAGAAGCATTATGTCTTTGTTAATAATAATTAATGTGTTGTGTCATTCTGGGTTTCAGCAGACACAGGAGAATGACGTTTTTCAGAAGTTTGGAAGCATTTCCATCTGGGCAAGGAACTGCCTGCAGGTAACTAACACTGCCCCAAGAGGAGATTAAACCAGAAACAGGTGAGATGTTGCAACAGTAGTGCTGCAATGAATAGAAATCTGCTGTTTTCTATTCCTTTGTGCCTTTATGTCACTGTTGAATAAAATCTGATTTCCAGAACTTTAACAGTGCTACATGGAAGAAGATTAAACCTGTCTCATTCCGTGATAAGAAGTAGGTATTACAGAGAAGCTACACCATCTTTTTCTTACTTCAATTATTTAAGGAAGATGCTTTTTGCATGAGTGGACACGATCTGCAACAAACTTCACAGATTCACAAAAACAAGGTGTCACTGATCACAAATAACATATTCCAACTGCCAGAGAAAGATAAGTTACATTAGTTTATATTTCTGGAGATGATCTAAGCCCTTAGTTATCTGTTACATCAAATGTCTCCGTTTTCCTTCTGTAATCTAATATCCACCTTCAAGCTTGCCCTACATTTAAAATTTATACAAGTTTTTTCAGATGCTGCCATTTTGCCTCAGGCTTTGTAGGTGTTAAGCTCCAGTAATAATCTACACTGTTTCTTTAAGAAAGTTCATCCATTCACTTTAATTACATTTTCAGCCCTGGTTATTGTCCCCGTGCCTGCAAAGAATGTTTCCAGCCATAAAAAACCATTATCTGCCACAATTATGGATAACCAGAGCATGGCCAGAGGGCAGAAATGCCATGGTGAAAGATTGTACCGCAATTCAGCGCAGAATTTATAACTTTCCTCAGGGCTAACTGTCAGCCTGATCACAATGCCTGACAAAAAGATCCAGTAAAGCAAATGCAGATGCTTCTTCTTGCCTGCATGGTTGCTCTTTAATTTTTTTTTGTTAAGGTGCAGTTTGTTGTGATATGTAAAGCTGCAGCCACCGTGGATGCAACACCACAGGAAGGACGCCCCGCCTGATTCGCTTCACTGGGGCAGAGATTTAGACCACATGAGTCCAGCACAGTTTTAAACACATCATTCCTGTGCAGCCAGGACACCTCTGAGGTGTACAGAAAACACAGCTGTGCTTTGGCCCTGGTGGCCAAACTGCAGCTCAGTGTTGGCTGCATCGCGTCCTCCCTGCTCCTGGTACAGATGGAGACAGAGATAATTTTCCACAGCTTCCCATGTTACCGCTCTTGCAACATTAGATCTTTCCATCACTAATTCTTGTGGTTATTAACATCCAGAGGAATGCCAAACTGGAAGAAAGATTAACTTTTTGACACAGCGTTTGAGGATATTCAGTTATTTCTCGCGTTCCATCAGGACAGAGGTTTCTATTGCGCCTCCTGATGCGGGATTTCAACAGAACAGGGCAAGGAGATCATGAGTCCCATTGCAATATTTCTTCATAATAAGAAGAATAATACAAATCATTCTATATTTTTCTTCCAGCCAGAAGTCTCCAAGCACAATACAAACACGACTCAGAATTATGCTCCTTGGTTTTGTGGTGAAAGAAAACCGAGCAGTTGAGAGGGGCTGGGGTGATGTTCCTGGCATCCTTGATGCCTGTGCAACTTCCAGCAGAGGAGCAGGAGCTGCCATCCCACCCCTGCCCATGGGAGCCACATTTTTGGACCCTTGTGACAGGACAAAGCAGGTTGAAGTTCCTCCCCAACCTCTGGTGTGCTCCAGACTCGTTAACCTGTGCTCAGGTGCTGGTCCACATTCCCACAGAGCAGGTGAGCCCCAAAGTTGGACTCTGTGCCTAATCTCAGACTTTCACAGAGAGAAAACAGAGGCAAAGCCAGGATCTGTTGCTTTTGGCTTTTAGCAGAGCATGCTGCTTTTCTCAGCAAGGAGGCAGCTGCTCAAAGGTAAGCACAGAATAAAGAACTTGAAAACAAATCTGATTTCTACACCAATCTCTCCCTGGGGTTTCCAAAAATACTGTGCTTCTAATGGGACAGTAATGCCTGTGGGCATTAGGAAGTCAAGGGCCTTCAAAGGTGTGGCCCTGGGTGTCCACAGATCAGAGTGAGAGAGCTCTCTGTAGATCAGCCTGATTCTCCTCACTTTAGTTTTAGCCACAGGAATTCAAAACACGGAAATGATAAAGGTTAAAAATGTCAGAGGAGATGAGAGAGCTGTGTTTGCTTGGTTCTAGGTAGTGCTATGAGACAGCTTAGTAGGAAGGTTCTGCTCAGCAAAACCCTTCTGAATTCTGTTCTAAACTTTCTGGGTTTCTTCCTCTGAGAACGACGAGTTCCAAACCAGGTGCAGCAGGAGAAGTCTTTGAGAATCTTTGAGAAGGCAAATCTTCCCCAATTCCTGCCACCCTAACACCATTCTAGCATCAACAGGTCAGAAGATCTGGCACTCCTGATCCCACTTCAAACTCAACTTCTATCCAGAGCACAATCAGAGGCAAAACTCCACCCCTTGGCACATCTTCAGTGAAACATCATTCTACCTGAACCTCAGAAAAGATAAACTAGTAAAGCAATAAGAGGATAATTTAACCTCTTTAATCAGATAATCCTGCAGCACATCGGACATTTATTTGCACGGTCTATTCTACCATAATAAGTTTGCAGCTCAGATTTAAACGATTCCCCACCCTCAGAAAAAAGCTGAAGGAAGTGGTTGAGACATTCCATATCTCAGGTGCCATTACGTGAATGTGAAAACAAATGAGTTTAATTGGGGAGAAATTCACCCCAGACAGAGGGCTCGCCCAAGGCCCTTGTCTGAGAAACCCCACTTAACTCTGCTCTAGCACAGAGGAGCTACTCAGGCACTGGATGCCAATTAAGCCCTACTTATCTTTTTAATGAAGGGCTGAATCTGAAAATGAATTATTGTTTTGATGTGTAAATGCTGTTGGTTTGGTAAGGGAGGGAAAGGATTCTATCTGGGGGGACAGGCAAACCTGAAGCGATGCAGGGTTTGCACGAACATCCACGAAAACACCACGGAGCTCTCCATGGCTCTCCAGGAGTGTGGAGAGCAGTGCCCAGCACTCAGACTAAACTGCAAATTCAGCAGCCCTGAGTCCTCCTGTGTCTTTGTGCCAGTTTCAGCCAAGCGTTCTTTTCAGAGCCCAAAACAAACAGAAAAGCTTCCCTGAAAACCAGAATGTCTCATTAGAGCGTTTGCTAAAATAATGGATTTCTTTTCTAGGCAGTCTTTCATTCTCGTATTTCCCTCAGTGTCGTAGAAATAAGTGTTAAGTGTTCAAAAATAAAGGAACTGTTTTACTTTGGGCCAAGTCAAACATTTATTTTAGTTTTTCCATAACTTTTCAATTGCTGAAAATGTTTTAGAAATTTTTTAAAAATACTTTTTACCAGGATTAATTGTTTTCCTAAATTTAAAATTGCCCAGGAGAAGCAAACCCACCAATTAATACAAGTCAATGGATGGCCAAAGACCCTGAAATTAATTAGAAAAGAAAGAGAAAACAATTTTAGTCTCATTTAAAAATCAAGTTAGGGAAAAATTGTTGTGATTTCTTTCATTTTTGCCGAGCTGTGGCTTTACACGAAGTGGAGTACATCCTTCAGGTGGCTGGAGTCCTGAACAGGGATTTTTGGAAGACAATTCCCCTGATACTGATCTTTGGAAATGAAAACATTTCTCTTGCTGTGAAAGAAAAGTGAAATACGGGGCTTCCTCCTACCTCAAGTGCCAAAGATCTGTGAGCTGGTTTGGATCTCCCCAGTAAAGGCACTGGAGCTCATCAGGTTCCAAACCCCTGGAATCCACCACTGGTGAAAATACAGTGTGCTAAAATTAGGGATGTGCTGTCCCAAGCAGTGACCTTCAGCTTGTGCTCTCCAGACCTGAAGCAGTGCAGGGACCTGGATCAGTCACTTTCAAAAACCAAGCCCATAACAAGATTAAATATTTAATAAATTCACTCAGCCCATTGGAAGAAGATTAAAATCACCAGTCCAGAGGAGAAATCATTCAAAATCGTGGGAGGTTTTTATCGTTTTCCCAGTGGGGTTTTGACTTTCTCCCTAACAACCATAAGTAGTAGGATGTAGCTGTTTGAAGACAACAACAAAGAAATTGTTTCAATGTGTTAGTAGTCAGAGTTTTACTTTAGGAAGTGGAATTGTGATTAATTAATTGTCAGACATGGATATCTCACTTGCAAGACTAAATTTTCAAGGACAGATCGTGTCACCTAGACTTCAGGGAATAGGTAAACTTGTCCAATATAACCATTTTTTAAAGGACAGAGAAGTCATGGGATGGGAAGGGTGAAGTGAGTCCCTGGGCCTTTCTCACCTCCGAAACATGCTGGTTTTCTGAGACATGAACAAGAGTCATGATTAAGGTGTGAAGAATGTAAGTTATTCTATATTCATA
Organism: Platysteira castanea; assembly: GCA_013397175.1. Lineage (NCBI taxonomy): Eukaryota > Metazoa > Chordata > Aves > Passeriformes > Platysteira > Platysteira castanea. The sequence continues at coordinate 415,088 of VYXC01006788.1, read as the reverse complement.
GGCCTTTGTTATTTAAAGAATCTCTGGAAAATACCATTGGAGACCCAAACTCTCGCACTGCCCCAGTCATTTATCCATGTACAGGTTTGGGGTCTGTGATCAGAGACGTTAAGTTCTAGTTTATAGTTTTTAAAAAGGACAAAATGCCATCCTACTGCTAACTTAAACCATCCTTGTTTCTGCTCCACTTCATTACACACCCTCCATTTCCCTCTGCACAACTGCAAGATCAAACCCCTTACTCCAGATTGTAATTGCAGAGTGGTTGGGGAGGAGGTGCCACCTCCCCTTTGCAGGGTCCTACAGCTCATTAGTCAATCATGTTATTAAGAAATTCTCAGTTTTAATAAATGAAGGCGGTGTTCATCTCAAGGCTGAGAATGGATGTTCTTATGGAAATAAATACTTGATGCTTATCTTCCCAGCATCTCCTTAAGAAAACCATTATCACTTCAAAATAGTTCCTCCGAGCAAAAAAAGTACAATTACGTCAGTCTTGTGCAAGCCAAGCCAGGAGGAGATGCCAGGTTGTGTTTATGTTTTTGCCATATTTTAGACCCAAAAAATCAGCCACGGAATAAGCTGGTGAAACTTAATACAGCTTCAAACCCATAAAGACCTGGTGCTTCAGCCACCCACAGAAGAGCAAATGCCTCTGACAGGCTCCGTTCCAGCTGACTCACAAATTAAATCTGGGTTTTGAACCTGCCTTTAGTAAGAGCTTGTTACTCAAGTGGGTCCCTGGAACAGCGGATAACAGAATCCAGTGCTTTGCTTAAATGCTAAAAATCATCCACTTAAGGGGAGCAATTATCACTGATCCTTTATGCTAGCTACTTAACATTTAATATCTCACTCCTTAAGATATGAAAATAAGCTATTTTAACCTCCTAAAGTAGATTTGAAAAGTCTCCCAAAATTTCTCAGGACAAATCTCATTTACAAGCCAGTGAAATTACGTTCAGAAGCTGCTTAGATGCTTTTCAAAAATCCCACTTGCTATTTAAAATACACAGCCCTGCAGTGATTTTCCCTTCAGTACTTCTTGAAATGAAGCTTAAAAAATGGACTTTGGAGCCAAGACACGTCTTTGTAGCTGCATTTTCTGTTGGCTGGTTTTCCTGCTGTAGCACAGAGCTGCACTGCTCCATCCACAGCCGTACCCAAAATACCACCAGGAGACCCAAACTGCTGTTCTGGGGGTGCTGAGTGATCAGGAAAGAGGCCGTGCTGTGATGGGCACACATCAACCATGCCAAGATTGACCATGCCTGAAAATATTGTCTTTGGTAAATAAAAGGGTTTTAAAACGTGTCTTTTTGCAAAGTGTTTTTCTTTGGAAGCATTGAACTGCCAAAATCGACCTTCTTTATCACGTTCTGCAGAGGTTAAGACTGATGGCAAAATGAACTCTCTAAATGTCCTGGGAAATAATGTCTGCTAACACCCGAGCTTGTTACTCCGAGTACTCCATGCTTGTTAACTAAGAAATATAATGTTTGGAATGCATAGTTCACATTTAGTCCTTACAGAGCACAGGAATGTGGATTTTGCAGTTTTTTATTAGTGCAGACATTCAGAAAACAATGAGAAGACTAATATATTATTAGTGTTATAATTTATGTTATGGCAGTACACAAAATTTCCAGTCAGGATAGAGACTCCTTACTTTTAAATAATGCACATGTTGATAGATTTCTATTTATGGTAACTGCATCTCACAAAATAAGGAAATCTAGTTGCATTTACAAAATTGCAGGGTGGCCTTTGCCCCTGTGGCATTGCATTCACAGCCATGCAGCTCCCTGGGAGTTTAGGTGAAAATATTAAACTATTGTCAGGATGGAGAATCATCTGTCTGAAATGCAGCTACCAGAGAGGGAGGTTTTACTTTAGCTTAATATTTTATTACACAGTGAAAGAGAAATTGCAGTGAGCTGCTCTTGTGCCACCTGCACCACTCTGCAATGATCCCGGAGTGTCCTTTAGGGAACAGCTCCCAGTTTGCACCTGAAGGAGGAATGTAAGCCTGCAGGTTTCTGGGGCTGTTTGACTCATCAGTTAATAGGTAATCTTGGGGACACATCCCCTGGCCACACCAACTTTCACCAGCTCAGCACAAGGCTGCCAAACTCCCCAAGGATGATGTTCCCACCTGGTTTCCTTTTCTCTCAAGCAAATCCCTGCCCGACCAAACGGCTCTGACATTTCAGCTCTGTCCTTTCCAGTGAAAGTCCAGACTTAGCCCTACAGAAAATTCCCCTAGAAGGCTTTGAAAAAACCAAATCTCTAATTACTGAACACATGAATTTAATTAGGAGCCCTCCGACCCCTCCACACTGGCACGGGAGGCTCATCCTGCCTTGGCCGCTCCGGCTGGTGGGTGCTGGGGAGGAACATTGGCTTTTGCAAAACCCGTCTGCCAGCAGCTGGAGCTGGGGCTGCTCACACCCTGCTGCTGCAGACGGCCAGGAAACCATCCAGTGTCCCAAATAAATTAATGAATTACTCTCCTCCTCCCAACAGACTCAGCGCTGGAGCCGGGAGCCGTAATCGCGCTCTTGCTGCCTCTGAGTCACTGAGAGCCGGAGCCCGGCGCAGTGTGCAGAGTCAGCAGAGGCGGATGCTGAGCTGCATTGTGTCTGCAAGTCAGTCAAACCAGTTTAAAAATAAACTCCCCTTCCCCCGGCCCCTCCACAGGCCCCTCTGTGCACACACGGCTTTCCCGTTTCCCCCCATGCAGGCGGATTTTTGGAAGTGAGCGCCCTACTTGCATCCAAGAGCTTTTGCCCCTTGGGTTAAACCGTGTTAGCCCAGGCCCTGAGCAGGCACAGGAACCAAAGCTGAGGTTTTCAGAGGAGCCTGAAGGAGTCAGGCACTCAAAACTCGTTAGAATTCAGCGGGCGTGGAGCACTCGCGCTCCCAGGTGCCGTTGAGCATCTCAGCCTCTGTCCGAGGGTTAAATCAAGACGAGGAGCTGTCACCTTGCTGCTGTGTTTTCTAAGGACAGAGGAGGGCCCATAACTGCAAAGACAGGCAGGGTGAGACCCTTCTGCTCATCACAACCACAGGAAACTGTCCCCAAAGCTGCTTCGCTGATTTTCCCGCAGCGCCAGAGTCCTTGCCCAGCTGGAGAGGGTAAATGGTTCCTGTCGTAAACCACTGATACTGTGAGAAGCAGAAAACACCTTTTGCATTTCTTCTTCAAACTTCCATTTCATATCTAGCTGCATAGAAATGGGAGTTTTTCATAATGAACCATTTTACATCTGTCTCTGATACAAACAAATTACTGGCAAAACACATTAAATCCTCTCTGCCATTGATGTGGCATTTGAACTTAATTTGCCAGATAAGTTACAGGAGATATAAAAAGTCTGTAAGTAAATTTGAAATATTTTAATATTCAAAACTCAAACCATGTTGATCACGCACAGGAGGCTGCAGAGCTTGTTTCTGCTGCCTGGCTGTAGTGAAATGCTATGAATTCTTCTCTGGTAAGAAAATATATGTATTCAATGTTTTTGGTGATATTTACTGGTATTTGCTTAATATTAGTATTTCAGGTGAACGTTTCTGCCACAAGGTTCAGCTGTATGTTTGATCAGAAAGGTAAAAAGCTGAAACAAATCCAGTACCATGATTAAAATCTCAGGGAGCATTTTGGGGCAACTCAAGTTTTGGCTAAGTCTAGCTTGCATAAAACTGGTGCTAATCCATGTATTTTCCTTAATTTTTCTATTATTGCAGTGTAAAGAAAATTATTTATTTCTTTTTCAGTAATAATAATTAAAAAAGAGGTTATTCTCATGAAAACTAGTAGAACTTCTCAAAGCTTGACTTTTCCAAATAATCACATTTAATTTTTTTTTACAGAAAGAACTAAACTGCAAAAATTATTTGCATAGATTCAGTTTACTCTATGGATATTCTCTGAAATTTTTCAATTCTCCAAATTTTTCAAATGTGTTTAACATAAATTTAAAAATAAAAAAAGTAATGTTTCATCAACCAAAAATAAATCTGATCCTGCACCTAATTCCCACTTTCCAAGTTACAAACAGCAACAACCCTTGAAAGATTTTTTTAGAAGAGATCATCCCGAAAGAGAGAAGATAAAAACACAATCCCCTTCGTGTTCCAATAGGACCATTCCCAAAATAGGATGTCTTCAAGTCCTTATTCCACCTGAGGATAACACAACAGCACAACTGCTGGTCCTCAAGGCTCTGCTCTCATTCTAAATGCAAAGTTCAGGTTCCAGACGTTTTCCCTGGAAACAGAACTTGCAGATTCCCAATCTTTGTTTTGTGCCTGCTGCAGCTCAGGAGTGTGAATGGGAAAAGATGCCCTGATATCCAGGTCCCAGATTATTGTCCCTTATTCACGTTCAGATTACAGCAGTTATAGCCCAAAACATCACTGTGGATCTGATCCCAGGGCAGGATTACAGCCACTAAGGCAGCATCTACAATCTTCAGCATGTGCCACTTTTCCAAATCTTTCCATGGTGTGTGATGAACAGCAGTGATGGTGATGGTTCCAAACCGAGATTCACCTTGGGCCGTGCTGCAATGGATCTGTGAGTCAGAGCTCACAGAGAGAAAAAGGAGGAGGAGGAGAAAAAGGATCTCTTATCATTAGCAGAAGAAGAGCCAGGCTTATCAGGAGCCCTGCAGGAAATCCTCCTCTGTAACCCACAAGGCATCAAAGACAAGAAAAGCAGCCGGTGTTGGGATGGCAAGAGAAGAACCCAGCTCCAGGAATGCCACAGGACACGAGACAATGCCATGGCTGAGCACCAGAACTTGGCCCACAGAACCAACAGGACCCGAGGTCTGGAGGATCTCTGCCATGGGACATGTCTGTACTGCACACTATTGAATTAAAAAATTAACAGAGAAGACTCACAGAGCTATTCTAGGAATGAAAAGAATCCCCTGCTACACCAGCATGGGGTCTGGGACTATTTTTCCTGTTTAGAATCCCAACATTTGATGCAAATACAAATTTCTGCTGCACTATGCCACAGCCACCCCCAATCTCTCTGTGCACTGGGTCCCGTTGGTATAAATGGTGATAAATTACAACTTCCAGGCTTTTGTGGTGGGTGTGAGAATGGGAATCATTATCTCCAGTGGGGAATACTTAAACACCTGTGCTGAGGCAGGAGCCAGGGCAGCAGTGGGGGCAGGACCCCATTCCAGGCACCGTTTTTGCTCCAGCTCCCAGCGTTGCATCAGTCCCTGGGCAGCTCATGCACCTCAAGAGCATTTCAGGGAGATCCAGGAGGGACTGTGCCTACTTGCACAGGGAATTCAAACAGCTTATTACCAAAGCCATGTTCTTTTTTTATTATTACTTTCTTCAAACAAAGCTAATAAATCAAATCACCCAAGATGCACATTATGCAAAGCTTAATTAGATTTGGCACACATCTGCTAGGAGCAGCACCCATCTGACTTCAGATCAGAGAACTCAGGTTTGATGGGTGGAACCAAATCGCCCACTTTGGAGTTGCTAAATCTACTTTTAAATGCAGTGTGTTTGCATTTTTTCACTCTGGGACCTGGAGGAGGTTAGCTTTGTTTGACTTTTGGGCAACGGGAGCAGAGGAAGGGAATTCAGGAATAGAAGGAGACACGTTTCTGAAGAGCATAAATCTCTTCTTCTGCGGGCATGGAAGGATCACAGAGTTGGCAGCAAAAATTTTATGGGGCTCCATTTCACATGGCTTCTGCCTGTGGAGCTTCCTCCTTGACAGCCTACTGTTCTGAGACATTCTGGGATATTTTTAATAAAAATATAGAAAACTGATGCAAAAATACTATTTTAACAGCATTTGGTTTGGCAGAGCATCCTTCACTGCCGACACCTCTCCTGATTTTATTGCCAACCTCTTGGTTTTCTTAAACACACAGCACCTGTAGGAACAATATCTTGTGAAAAATTTCAGCTTTATATTTTTTAAATTGCATTTACAAGCTTAATAGAGATGAAGACATTAAAAGGAATAAAGAGATTCTAAGTCTATTCAAGAAAGGCTATTCAAGAAAAGATGGAGAAAAAGATTTTTACAGAATAAAAATGCTGCCCCCACTCTTCATCCCTTTTCTGCTGAGCAGGAACAGCAAGGACCAGCAGGGTATTGAACAGAACTTGCCCAGAAGAGCAACATCTCTGCAGATGGTGCTGAATCCCCACAGCAACCTCATGGTTCCCTAATCCCCCTTCCATGGAATGACACTGGGGGAAGGCAGAGAGAGGGGAAGAGGCTGATTGTGAACACACACATGAAAAAAGGAGCTCAGAGCTCCACGGGGAACCCTGTGCTCCAGATAACAAACAAACCACAGCCTGGGCACGAGGGCAGAGAAAGAGAACACGTTTTGTGGCTCGTGGCCAGGCTGTACCTCAGCTGGCCATGGTCTGCTCCCAGCAGAGGGGACTGGTGCCAGCCCATGGCTGTCTGACACTGGAGAGGCCATCACTCCCTGCCACACAGCACAGCTGGTTGGACCAAGAGGGGTTTGCTTCACAGGGAGCCCCACGTTGCTGCTTGTGCTGCCCAAATGAGCACAGGCTGAGGCCCAAATCTGTGCCCTGCCTGCCAGGTGACAGCTCCACTGCCAGCCCTCACCACTGTGCCCTGCATCAGCTCGGGAGTGACAGCACAGAGCCCGGGCAGATCCTGCATGGACAGACACCCTCTGAGCTCCAGTCATCACACCCAGAATGCACACAAGGCTCGTGTGCCCAAAAACACCAGCGGTGCACAGCAAATTTTAAACAGCAAGTGCCTGCAATGGGCAGCTCACGGGCAGTCTTCCAGTTACCACTTAATTAAGAAAAGAAAAATTAACATATTCAGTGAATTATTTAATGAAATAATTATTTCATGCAGAAATCCTAGGCTACTTCTAAGCAACCAACACACAAAAAAAGATAGGATAGTTTCAAATTAATTCTTTTGAGTGGCACACGCATTCGGGGCCTGCCTTAAAAAGGTGCTGGACTCCACTGCTGAAGCCTGAGGTTTGTAACCTAAACACCTGACATTTTTTCTGTCTGTGAGATGGGAGTCTCACATTTGCCTTATTCACAAACACAGAAATGGGCAGAAATAATTAAATAAAGGGAGCCCAGCTCACGCTCCAGTGCACCACGTACGAGAAGCTGCGGCTGACAATGACATTGAAAACCAGTTGTCAGTCTAATGTAATCAGAGAGACAATTGGCTCTGCTGGCAAGAACTGAATTAGTGTTTTCTGTCTGAATCAGTGTCATCTTCTAGGGAGCAGTGAAGCTTATGCAATGATAACAAAACTCCCCAGAAGCTGCATTTGTTACTGAAATATGGTGGTGCTTTGGTGCTGTGTAACCTCATTCTGTAACACAATATACCTCATGGTCATGCTGCTGTTCTCATGTTTCTTGCAATGATACAATTCAATGGCCAGATACTAGATCAAACTAGACAAGCATAATATTAAAACTTTAAAATCTCCCTTTGAGAGCTAATGTGGTTTATTCCCAGGCATGTTCCCTGCTCTCTCACTCGCTGTACACACACGCAGAGCATGAAATCGGGGCAGAGTCCAGGCCTAGATGCATCTTCACATCTTTGTGCTTTGGGGGAGACACAAGGGTCAGTGGTGCTGGGCTTCATTTTCCTAATGAGGACAGGGATAAATTTCAAACCAAGGTCAGATAGAAACAAATGCCCCTTTACGAGCAGGCCCCGCTGCTGATGCTCACTTGGATTTTGTGATGAGACTCTAAGAGCCAGTCTTAAACCAGCCTTTTAATATCGTGACAGCATCTGGTAACTTCACCTTTGTTTCTGCTTCAGTTCAGAGCACGAGTTGTTGTTCAGCACAGTTGGAACATGCTGAGTAAAAAAATACTAATTTTTTTCATTTTCACTGTGGTAGAAGCCTCAGCTGCCTCTGCTGCCCCTTGCCTGCAGAACCACCCCTCTGGCCCCTCATGGGAGGTGTGAACAGCTTGCAGGGGTCTCCTTTCGTGTGGTCCAAGAGGGTGGAATGATGAACAGGCATGGAACAAAAAGGCTACCTCAGAAATGCCACTTATCTTCAGAAAAATACTACTTCAGCCCAAAGAACTTTTTATATTTACAAATCATAATATAATCTTCATAATTAGGTTTATATTATAAACAAATGGCACCAAGAAATTTCTGGTTTATATTCTATTTATAACCACCTTTTCTTGTGTTTGACAATATTTATCAATAGAAAACTCAATGAAAGGAACAAAAGCAGATGGTTCTTCTATATTTCGGTCCTAAAGATTTTTTCTCTTTTTCATCTACAACACTTGTTTCTTTAAAGAGATATTGGTGTGACGGGAGGACCCTCTCACTGGATTGATATACATCTGTAATTAGCAAGCTGATCACCCTCCTCAGGCCAGGGAGACACTACATGATCTGACACTTAAAGGCACGACATCAAAATATATACCCTCTTTTTTGTAATTAACATTCCACATTAAATATTCATTAAAGCTTACATAAATTATTTCCTTGTTCAAGGCTCGACTTCTCTGTCCTTGTTCAGACAAAGCTCTCGTTGAATGTTTACCCAGCTAAGACAAGACATGACCACACTTTAAACCCCTCGGTCTTTGTCAGCCTCCCGTCTCGCTCAGAGAGCACCAGGCACACCACCAACCCTGAACCTCCTCGTGTGTGATTCCCTCTTCTTTTCTACAAAAACCACCTCAAAAAAAAAAAAATCCCAAACAACAGCAACAACCAAAACCACCCAAACAAATCCCACAAAAAACCCTCCGCATCTGCTGAAACAAAGCCACTCGAGTAGAGGAATTTTGCACGAGCGAGAGGAGACTCACGGGAGCAGGAAGGGCTCGAACATCCCCGCCACATCTGCCAGGGCTCCCACCCGGCCTGCATGGAGCTCCTCGCTGCAGGACAGGGGGAGGGAGGTGAAGAGGGAAGAGGAATGCTTTGTGCCTCACATCTACTGTGTGTCAAGCCAAAGCCCCAAACAGGAAATGTTTCACTGGAAGAGTTTTGTAACAACGTGCTTTTTACATGGACAGGGGGAATTTTTTAGGTTTCTTCAGTAACTGTTTGGATTTACTGAAAGAAGGAGAAGAAAAAAAGCCCAGCGAGGGCAAGGCAGATGACCACATCCCCTTGGCACACACCTTGCAGTCCAGCTCTGCCCTCTGAAGACGTGGGCACTCTGCAGTAGTGCTTATTTATCTGTCACGCTGCGGTGATGGATGTTACTGTTGCTCCCAAAAACATATGCTCAGAAGTTTATTATGGCACTAAATATGGGCTGGGTAAGAATCTGGATTGTTTAAGTGTCAAACAGTGACAACATGTGTACAATACAGCACAGACATCAAGGGGGAACCAGCTCAGCTAATATGTGGTATTCATATGAGCCTTTAGGAACAAAGACCACCCATAAAGCCAACCCAAAGCTGCCACAAGAATAGGTGGTGCTGCTTCCGTCACTGCGGACTGGGCGCCAATTGCCTTCCTAATTAGATTTGCAAGCTAATAAAAGGCATAAAATGCAATAAAAGGACAATATGTTATAAGTTTTCCTATGGCAAACATTGCTGTAAGTTCAGCAGATTTCTGCTCATGGTAGGTCATGATCAGAACACCCAGTGCATGTTTGTTTTTCTTATGGCCACGTTTGTTTTCTTTCTGTTTTGTAATGGTTTGTACCTTTTATTAATGAGAATTAATATTTCCTTAACAAGGGTAGTCCTGAGTATCACAGTTTTCAAACAGTCACTAAGTAACAATCAGCATAAGTAACTCTCACCCTTCTCAGCATCTTCCTTCAAATAATGGTGCTTTGTTCTATTTCACGTTATACTTTGTAAAAGCACATGATAAATTGGCTAGTACAAAAAAAGGAGAACTGTTAAATAAATTAAATAAGCCCCAAGAGAAAAATACCTCTCCTTAAATACATGAGTTGGAACTTAGGAGACAGCAGCACCAGACAGGAACTGCTGGAGCTCTGTTCTCATCCTGGAAGACCAAAGAGTTCAAGCAGAACTGGAGCATTGCTTGACAAGACTTCAAAAGGATTGAACAGTAAAGGAGTAAAAGCAGAGTGGCAAAAAATCCCCAAACGAAACACAACCAGCATAGGAAAGGAGGGAAGGATAGATTGAAAAGGGGAAATAATAAAAAAGAGAAGTTTGATGGAAAATTTAGACTGAAATCTAATGCATCTTCATCACCTGCATGTATCAGTGAGTGGTAAAAGAATTTCTTCCCCCAGTATATCAAACCCTTAATATCCAACTTTCCTTTCTCAGTGACAGTTACTAACAGAATGACCAAAGGGATAAATGAGTCTAATAAAACAAAACTGAAACCCTTGCTCATGTGAATTAACATTTAAACCTGAAAAACCCATGTCCAAACTCTGTGATCTGCTGTGCAAGGGCCTCAGAATACAAGAACAATTCTGAGAAGTTCTTAAACTCTCAAACTTCACAGTGAAAGAGCCAGCAGATGCCAGCACACCTTAATTAGCAATTTGCAGGATGAACTGAGGGAAAGTCTAAGGACTTGAGTGGCCCCACCTACCCCACGAAATTCAACAGCAACAGTCCCAATATCCCCACACACCACGTAAAGCTTCCCAAGGTGGGACCCCACTCATAAGGCAGCAGCTGGAACCTCCACTTGGGTTAGAATTGCAAAGGCACCAGTTCATGTTCAGATGGTCCCTCTGTCCAACACAGCCGTGCTCCCCAGCCTTTTGGAGTGTGCTGTAAAGCCTTTTCCCCAGGCTCTCTCAGAGGAGGTGGGTTGGGGGAGGTGTGGGTGCTGGAAAGAGAGATATATTGGCTCCAAGTTAAACAGCTTTTTGTATGCACAACCTGAGGCATAAACAAGTCAGGATTTGCGTACTGGACCTTTGCATATACAATCTGTGTGCTGGGGAAAAATCATTTAATAGTCCTTCTATTGCAGGGGTGTGAAAACACTGGGTCAGCTGCTTTGTGTTTTAAACAGCTTAGAAATGAGCGTGAAATAAGGAAATCCACAAGCGTCTTTCTGCAGTCCGTGGATTACCTGAACAGCCAGTTCTGGGCATGAGTGAGGAATGGAGAGGTGGAGTCACATGGCCTGTGCCATGAAGGAAACCAGGCTGGGTGACCAAAAAGCTCCATGGATGGCTGGAGTAGTCCCTGGACAAGCAACACCTCATCTCTGGGCCCAGCAGGTCTCAGTGACTCCAAAGCTACAGCAAAGAGCAAAACAAAGAGCAGTGATGGCACCAGGACCAGACATCACGTGGGTCCAGATGCGCTGCTCACATTTCTGTTGGGTTTCACTTTTAAGAAAGTGCTCTTCCAGGGGGGGACCCCAGCTCCCAGACCTCTTAGAAATACAAGCTTTTTCAGAAGTGACTTGAAAGAAAAGAGGGTGGGGGAAATCTGATTTAATAAATGATATATAGGAGTATAATTATATGGTTTTAAACACAGTTCCAGTTCACTTGTCTCAGCAAGAAATGCTGGTGTGTGAGAGAAATCATTTATATTGCTTACTATGGTTTTTCAATCTTGGCAAGCACTTTTTCCATTCTAAGATGTGGGAACGCCCACATCAGCAATTATACATGTTAGCAAAAATACAAGATAACTTGTGTTCTGGAGAGGGGGGTTTCTCTCATTCTCAGTGAACTCTTAGGGCAGTAAAAGGGAAGATTTCTGTTCTACAAGCTCCATAAGAGTGAGAGATTATTACTGAAAACATGATGTCTCTGTGTAGTGAAACACAGATCCATTATCCAAAACATTTATCATCTATAACACCTCTGTGGCAAAACTAGTGATTTTTCAGCTCTGGGCACCTTATTGAGTGTGAAGAGGATTAATAATCCCCATTGCTGAGTGCAAATCAGCAGAGCCAGTGGTGAGATTTTACACGTTTTAAGCACGGGTTAACTGGTAAGGCACGTCCATGTGTGCATTCCAGCAAAACACAGTGGCAAAACGTGAAATCTGGGCTTTCTGAGCAGGAAGCACTGGCTGGGATTTCCATAGGGCAGAATTCTGGTGGGGAGCTGGAGGGAGATGGAGCTTGGACTGCCCGTGGCTCCCACTGGAGCCCGTGGGATGCGGCTCTCCCGTGCTGCAGCCACAGCTGGAATCACCCGTGAGCTCCTGAGCCACAGCCTGGCCACCCCCAAACACCAGTACCCCCAAACACCTCCTTACACCAGTGAGGAGGGAGCTGGGAAGCTCCTCCAGCTGGGAACAGGCCGTGCCCACTGCAAATACCCACACAAAACTCAGGTCTGTTAATTTTCTCTCCTGATTCTCATGCTGGCTCCAGGAATATCCAGGCATTCATTCTGCAGCCACGTGTGTTTAGGTACAGGCAGAGAAACCCAACTGTCCCTAAGGGAGCTACTCACTTCCCTAATCCTGCCACTTGCAATCCCAGTACTTGCAAAACAGACCTGTGGGACAGTCAGAACCTTTCACCTGGCCTTACACAGAACATTTTCTTGCACAGATTTTTCCCAGTATGTGCCTGGATATAAAGACACCATCGCTCCTCGTTTTTTGTTTTGTTGTTCTTTTCTTTTGTGGTTGCACAGCTCTCAAATCTCAATAAAGATTTAATTACACGCTGCATTAAAAGAGAATTGGGTTAGCTTTCTTTATGGTTTCTTAAATATTCCTTTTATTAAAGCAGATGCAGATCATTAAGAAGAGCAATGATAAATAATGGTCCACAGGCAAAATTATAATCTGTCCTTTTGTATATTTTGGAGTTAAAAAGCCACTGGACCTAGAGACATCACACTGGTTGGGCAAGGCAAGAATGGGAAAATCATGTTTTTCTAACCCTGGATAACCCCAAATTGCTACTTGCCATTAAGTGTCCAAAACTAACTTTATTCTATTTTAAAACTATACATATTTTTTTCATACAGAAATAAAACAGTCATCTTCTGGTGCTTCTGGTATGTCAGGGTAAGCTGGCATGTGCTGGGACCCGCATTTGGAAAGCCCAAATTTCACTGCAAACCTGCAGGAGAGATTCCCACCAGTCCTGGGAGGACTGGGCTGGATCAGAGCTGAACACAGGAAGAGACTTTGTCCAAACTGAGTGACACGTGAGAGGGATGTAGATAAAGAAACAGAACCACTGGCCTAAGAAAAAAAATTAAAAATTAACAACCCCATCAGTTTCCATGAGCTTTATGTCAAGCTGTAGGCTTTTAAAATTTCCAAAATATAAAGCCATTCCAATCCTCAATTTCAGTATTCTAAGATACACAAAAAACCCCAAAATTACCTTGTATATTTCTTGGATTTTAAAATGTTGATCTCCCCACTCCCAATCCCCATAAACCCTATCTAACACTGGTGTAAGGGGTTCTCCAAGCTCTCTTTAAGTCACCATCTCTAACCAGAGCTGAATTATTATGTCAGATGGTTGAGAGCATTCCACGTTTCACAATAGTTTTGTTTAAACAGCATTGGGCACAAAAAGCACAGGAAAAAAACCCCACAGCTTTCTGGTTTTCACGCCAGCTTTTTTAATATCTTAAATGACATCGCTCGATGAAAAATTTAAAAAACCAGACCATTATAATGCCATAATCTTAAGTAGCTCTTGAAAGAAAACAAAACACATTCCCCCCCTTGCTGCCCCCCCAGAAAATCCAGATGAACACAGAAAAAGCTGTCAAGCTCAGTCTTGTCCCAAGCAGATCTGCCAATGTTCTGACAATGTTTGCACTTGCTTGTCAAAATGGTCACTTCAGCTGAGCATCATTTACACTTTGGCTTACAAATTAGTTATGTAAATTACCTATAAATTTAACATGGAAAAAAAATCCACCTACCTTTTAGGTTATGTGTATAAATATACACACTTTCTATATATATTATAAAATGTGGCATGGTAGGACCAACGTTTCCTGGCTGAAGTGAAACGTTGCAGTTGGAGCACCCAGGAGAGACTGGAGGTTGGAGCACACGGCTCCCAACCCCTGCACCTGGGCTTCACCTGGGCTTCCCTCCCTCCTCTGCCACCAGCTCACTGCTGGAGCTTGAAGAAAAAGTCCTTTTCTGCCTCATTTCTCCACCTGCAAAGTGGACAGGGCTGGTTCAATCAGTCCTCGCATTATCCAGCAAATGTAAAGATTTTCTCCTCTCTGAGACCCACTTCACAAGCTGTTTGATCAAATGATTTACTCTGAAGTTGCTCAGAAAGCCCTTTTTCAGCAAGAAGAGGAATGTAGGATTTTTACCAACTGGTCTTTTGGGCCAAACTGCACATTTTTGGGAGCTGTGTTGCTCACATAAGGTGCTGCACGATGCTGTTAATGCACGGGGGCTGGAGTAGTGCCCGGGCTGTTTATGGAAATGTCTTTAATTGTTCAGCAGATTTTAAAGATAATTAACCATATTGTTATTAAAAAAAAAAGGTGCTGAAAGAGCTTTGTCATGGATTTCTTTCCTTCGTTTATAGAAAGAGCTCAGTTGAATATTTAGACTAAGACAAGTAAGACCAGTTACAGTAGGAAAAGAGGAAAATCTTAGAAGGAGAGAGGATCCTGCACCTGGGACTTCTCTGAAACTGAGACTCTCATCATAATGGAGAGAGCTTGTGCAGGAGGGAATTTTAAATCTCCCTGAACTCTCACACCGTGTATCTGTATACGGGATAAATAAATCATATTACTGGGGTGGTGCAAGGACAGAGATTACTGGAGATAGGCTCTATTCCTCTCTCCTTCAGAAACAAGGACTGAGAAGCACCTCTTAAAATTGGGATTGATTATATTATCTACACTTAGGGTGTGAAACCCGAGAGGCTTTGTCTCCTCACCTCTTCCTTTCTTCTCCAATATTTTGAATACCAAGAAAAAACCGGCAACGATTGTTCTGACGTGTCAGAGAAACCATGATGAACATATATTCTAAATTACTTTATTATTTTCATTCTCTGATGATTCTTCTGATCAAAACTTGCTAGGTTTACTCTTGATGGAAAAATTTTGCCTGTTAATGGAAATGGTCGGTGGCTGACCCCTCATGAAGTGCACGCACAAAAGCTTTGCTATATTTAGCCATCACTCTATCTGGACATGAGGTTGTTACCTGCCTCCCAGGATGTGCTGACATTCCAGTAATCACTAACGGGGCAGGAGATCCCAGAATTCATGTGAATGGGTAATGCCCAGAGCATTAATATTGTGCTTCACAGCATCACTGACTATCTCAATCATCTTCAGAGCCTCAACTTGTTCTTCTCTGCCCCAGAGTTTCCCAAAGTACCACGACCCCGACAGGAAGGTGAGACACAGAGGAATGAACTTGCTTCCTCAGTCAGATCGCCACTGTTACTGATTGGAGTTGGAAATGCTCAAACTAGTGGTTTCATGTCTCTGAATATCAAAATTCTCTATCCAATTCAACTGCCCATTGCATATACGCAGCAGAAAAACATTACCAACTCTTTAATTCTATTAAGGGTTCATTGCATTTCAATTTCTGTGCCAAAATCAGGAGCTAGACAAAGCTTTATGCATCCTATTTCACAAAAGGCCACTTCCACTTTATTCCTGACCCAGAAACAGAGGAAGGAAAAACTGGGGGAATATAGCAATTTATCCTGAAGTGTTTCAGATCCTGAGGTCTTCCTCCACAGCCATGAACACATGGCCTTAGCAGCTGATCAGCCCACAAAGGAGGAGTAGGAAAATTAGGATGAACTCATGTCTCAGGATGCTGATACAAACACCAAAGAGATCGGCTTCCATTCCACTTTTGCATTGCATGTTCTCTGCCTCAAAATTCTACCTGTGCACAAATCTACAGCAAAGAGAAGAGAAACCCGAGGCAGAGGGAACACCCTGGGAACACCCAGCACACCGTCAGCCCACAGAGCTGTGCTGCTCAGAGGGAGGCACAGTTCCAGAGGGTCACATAACTGGAGTGTGGTCCTGAGTCACAACTTGATTATGTGATATCAACCCTGCACTTGTGCAAGGTGAATTTAGCCTGAGGGGGTCCCGTTTTCCAACAGGCAGCCCTAGAGAGAGAGAAATAAATCCCTGAGGAACTTGCAGAGAGCTGGAAACAGAGTGTGCCAGCTCAAGTGATCCACACTTACACTTATTATTAGAAGTGAGAGAAAGCTGCAAATAAGCCTGTGAATATTCGGTTTCACTGCATTCAAGTTGTTTTCCAACCTGATTCTTCAAGTGAGCTCCTACACATCAATCTGTGCAAATACCAGAGCAAAAACCTGCGTGTCACTCAAGACTTTGGTGTGTTGCTTGATCAGGACAAGGAAAAGGAACAGGTTTTGAGATTGTTACACTGAGACGAGTTTTGCCTAAAAATAATGTACTTTAAAGGTGTTTTAAAAAGTGGATTTTAAAGTCATGTTCATTTTTAGTACTTGCATCAACCCCTTTTCCAAGCAGGAAAAAGAAGAACACCGTGTGACTTGGATACCCATTACAAAGAGCTGAAATTTTAAATGTTGGAAACCCACAATGAAGTGCTGGCAGCCAATCCACTGACAAAGAATGAATCAGGAAATCAGCTCAAATAACGAATACATTGAGAACTTCATAATAAAGTCAATTACAATTCATACACTGAAAACAGACACCATTCATCCGCTATCATCCGGTGAATCAACCCCTGAATTCCCCGTTATCTGAGTGTATTTCTCTAACAAAGCTGGATCTCATAACAGCTTTCTAATTCAGCATTTTCTGACAGTAAGGGAGTGGGAGAACCTATGTGGAACACGCGGACTGTCAGTTTTCCTAAGGCCAGATTTAGCAGTGCCTCCTGGCCATCCTACTGCTGGGAATCATCCCACGGGAGAATTTAGGCTATGGACACATCCCACCAAGCAGCTTAGCAAATCTTCATGGGACACTCTACAACCAACTGAAGAGTTGGACCTTTGTCAAATATCTGTTCTAGCCTGAGGTGAAAGCCTGGCCACAAAGAGTGAAGTTTTAGATTTGGCTTCAGCAGAGCTGGGTTCGAGTTTGGCTTGTTGGCAACCAAGGGACAGGAGGCAGAAGCACGTTTTCCCTGTAGCTGCTCCTTTGTATTCCTCAACCACTTTCATGCACTCCCGTGTGCTCCAAAATCTTTAGCCAGACAGCTCGTTTGCATATGCTTTTGAGATACTAATTAAACACGTACAAACAAAGAAAAACCTCGCAGCAAAAGAGAAAACACAAAGAAATTAAGGAACTCACTTCAGAAGTCTCGGGTAAGCCGCTCAGTTGGGTTTTCCCCGCAGATTCCCCTCCTGCCTCGACTTCCGCGATCCACAAACTCCGCTAATTCCATTTATTCACCAGCAAGTGGAGGAACTTACGGACACCAACCACAAAGCTCCATGTGCACACAAGCACACGCTTGTTTAAAGAGGGACCTGGAACCCCTTGAGAAATGTGTACAACGCGCTCCACTCATCTGCTGGCTCCTTGAATTATTCCGTCTGGAACAACGCAGCAGCTACAAAAAAACCCAACCCAAAAGCGCCAAAAAACCACAAAACCCCAACACTAGAAATATTGCACCAGTAACATAAACCTGCAAATTCTATATGAGTTCTAGCACAGAGGTGACAACAAGGGAAAAGGGATCAGTCTGGAAAACCATGACACTTTCAGGCAAAATTGGAAATCACAAGAGTGAAACTGGAATTTTAGATGATCAGTTCAAATGTATTCTTTCTCTAGCTCCACATTTCAACATTACAAATGCACCAAACTCCCTCTAATATCAACTTTCTCTGCCAAGGAAGTTTCCAAGAGAGAAAAAATCTCAAACTTAACTCTCTAGATAATACAAATAAGAATCCTTTTTTTTTACCGTTTCCCACAAAAGCACAAGGTTTCCTCAGGTCTACCCAGGGCCCAGAATATCTGGGTTTCAGATAATACCTGACAGGTAATAATGGCTTATCTTGTTAATTTTGCTCTTGGGAAAACAGCAAGAGGTGATCAACTCCTGCTCCCTTTTTGCATGTTTGTTTCCTATCACAGATTTTTTTTTTTCACAATGAAATGCAGATAAGAAGTTCACCTCAACAAGATAAAGAGTGAGATGGGTGCAATTAAGTCTATGGAGTAATTTGTTTTCTACAAGACCCACGACTTCAATAACATAACATCTAAAATGCTGGAGGTATCAAAAAACTGGAAACAAAACCAATAAGAGGAAGATGAAATGTCAGCAGATGGATTAACATCATCGAGGATGTGCCAGGTTCTTAAGGCTATATTAAGCAACATTTTTTTTTCCAAAGCAAATTCTATGATAATTTTAATAACTTTACTGCGGAACTTGATTTCCTTTTTAACGTTAATTCCCTATTTTCCTGCTGTTGCTCATTCCCACTCCTGCAGGGCAGGGGGCTGTTCCCAAACTCCTGCCACGTTCCAGCGTCTCAGCTGGGCTATGGATCCCTCACCTCAAAGGCTGCACTGCAAAGTTCTCAGTTGTTGCTACAAATGCTCACAATGCCACTCAATCATCATTCCAAATGATGTCATCGTGAGTTTTTTGTTTAATTTGCACACTCTCCCTCCCCACCCCAACAAAAAAAGGAAAAAAAGTGTGGTTTCCTTCCAGCTGATTTGCTGTGCTTGTCAGCCATCACCTATGTGCTGGCTGTCCCAGGGTCTGCACACAGCCCCTCAGGGGATGGCTATATATAAAATATGTGAGACTCAACGGACAGCTGATTTAATATGACCTTATCAGCTTATGGCACAGTGTCTCCTACCATTTTTCTTTGACAAAATTGAGGTGCTTTTGGCAGAAGGCAATAGATACACACCATATCATATTTAGCTCCATCCCCAGGAATTTAACAGGACTGATGCAGCCTTTCCTATCATTTTTTTCCTGTTAAAATGGGATTTTCAAGAACATTGAAAAAAATGGCACATCACTGCCTAAACACCCAGCTTTGCTGTCAGAGAAACAAAGGCTTTATGGGGCAGTTTGTTTCTTTACATGAGAACTCTTTTATTTGTGTTTTGAGGGGTTTTGTTTTCCAATGACTCTTGATAAGACCAATGTGACCCCATAGAAAGAACAGAAATTCCTACACATGGGAGAACTCCCAGCTGAGCTGAGGATGGAAACTGCATCCATGAGGAGTGTAAATACACAAGGGAAGCACCTGTAAAATTTAGTTTATGGGATGCCTGGCCAGTTGCTGTCGCTTTGCAAACACTACTTCTGGATACAGCAGCAGGGTTGCTCCATGACCTGTTGCCATCCACATCTCTGCATTTTCCAAGGTAAAAGGAAGCTGGAAAATGGAACTTGGACACGGCTGTGCTTGGTTCTGGTTCTGTTGCCCTGGTTTTTGCTAAAGCCTTCTGTTTTAACCTTGGAGTCAGATTCTTTCACACAGTTTCATATAAATAACAGCCAACGTTTACTTAACGGTATTTTCTGTTTTTCATTCCTTTTGTGATAAGAGAACTTTGATGAGCATCTTTTTTCTCCAGTGGGATTGAGAAGGAAGTGACATGCTCTGCAATCCCTTGTGGGGTTGGGAATGGTATAAAACGTGACATATGTAAATAATAAAGTCTTTCCCCTCCTTTCTGCTGAACCTGGCAGGTGTGAGAGCGTCCTTATTGTGTTTTCCCAGACACATGGTTCCAGCCCAGCCATCCAGGTCTACAATCCTTTTCCTCCCTGCGCTTTCCCGGTGTGGATGCAGTCACAACTCCCTTTACAAGGAGCACAAGACACACTGGTAAGTGAATCTAAATGTGTGCCATCACTGCCTGTGGCCTCCTGCACCACCAGGGCTGGATTTTCAATTAATTCCTATTAAACCATCAGCTCCCTTTAGGAACCGCTCTCGATTCTGTGTAAGTTTGTTCTAATTAGCACCAAATACTGAAAGTATAACAGCAGCACCTATTCTCCCAACATTTTTAACAAGCTGTCAGAGAAGGAACAGTGTGAATAACAGCTGAGTTTAATATGCTACTTTGCCTTTTTTTTTTTTTTTTAGTCCCTGCATTGAGTTGTGTTTAATATTTGTGGGTGACCAAAGCAACCAATTTTGAGGTCGAGTTAATGCACAGAAATTCTTATAGTTCCTTGACACACAGAGTTCAATCTTGATAAAAAAAATAACCCCACGGAGAAATCTCCTCAAATGACTCCGGGATGTGTCATCTGACACATTTATTGCTCAGGGACCCTGCCAAAGCCATTCAGTATACAATTATCTCAGCATTGCAACAACCCTTATTCCTATGCATCTAAATCCTTCAGCTTTCTCCAGGAGAATTTTAATGGAAATCTTCTTCAAACATCAAAATAATGGTATATTATTCAATGTCTGAGGTGTTTTTCCCTTTACCAGAGATCTGATCCACGGGTGCTAAAAACAGCAATTTACTCTCACCGCTGATGAAATGTCCCCATCTGAGAACTTCGGGGATGCAGGATCTCATCCCACCGTGTTCCTGCAACACCTGAGAGCTCCTTTAGGCTCCACCAGGAGCAGAGAGCCCTCCTAGAGGCATTTGCAGCTAATCTTTCATGTTATCCATTTAACTAGAGAAGAGATGTAGTAAGAAAATGGGGGGGGTGGGAAATCATTGATTGCTTCTTGACAGAAATGATATTGATCCCGATTCAGGAAGTCCCTGGATCAGGATCATTGGAGACTGGGGAAGCACCACTGTTTGGGGAATCATCCCCATTTCTGTGACCCCTCCTGCACACCCAGGCACCAGCCCCGGGTGAGAGCAGTGAGTCATCCTTGGTTTGAAGAGGTGCCTCCCCCTGGCTCCCACACAACGGTGCTCTCTGTTCCCATGAAGATCCACAGAATGTGTCCCACCTTGTTTGGACACCCTGAGATGACACGGCAGATGTTTCCTCAGCCTGGGCCAACTGCTCAGATATTCAGGACGGGAGAAATTCCCCTTGAAGTCGTAGGAGTTCTTCCAGTTCCTGCCACCTGAGAATGCTGCCTGCTGTTCAAACCCGACCCACCATCCCTCTGCAAACATTTACATGGAAAACAGGTTCAGGGAAGGAGGGATTGACAGCTTCGTTCCTGATATCCTAATTGTGGGCTGGACAGCAATTTATCTTGTCTCTGATCAAACCTACCAGCTATGAACAAAGTTTCACAACTGCAGGAGGCTTTGTGTTGCAACTTGCAATCAAAAATGTGGCGTCCTGTGCTGTGGCTGAAGTGTTCAGTGCACACAGATCTGTTCTCGTGGCTAGCAGAACTTTTATTATAGGATTTTTGTTGTTGTTGTTGTTGTTGTGCTGAAGAGATGTAGCTCTGCTCTTTGAAGTTTAAGACTAGTTGTAAATTCCTTGAAGTCAGCCCTATTTCCTTTTATATTAGCATGTTAACAAGCTTTGGAAGACTGACAGACCTTACAGGAAGACACAGCTGGGTGCTCCTCTAGTCTGGGCTTAATGAAAACCAGAACGTGAAGGCTGAACTCTGGCTTGTCTGCTGTTTACAGACTCGGCAGGAAGAACCCACTGCCCCAGTGATGAAGGCATAACGTCCTCATCAAATACTGATACTTTTCTGTACTACCAGAGAAAACAGTTGGGATTAATTAAGAAAGGAAATGCCACAATTTAAAAAATTACTTCTGTAGTTTAAACCTTTGTACCAGATGAAGTCCAACAATAAATTAAAGAAGAAAACCAAAACAGCAAAACAAAACAAACAACAAAAAACCAACCCACCCTGTGGAATACTGTGAAGATGGGATTTTGCAAAGAGGAATTGATTAAAGAGTGAGGGCCCAGCCATGAGTGTCATCCAGATCTGGACCAAGAAGAGGCAGGTTACCTTTCAACTCCTCCAGGGGACTGTGGGCCAAGTGAAAACGTGAAAGACCAGAAGAATAAAAGATTATACTCCCAAAACTCTAAGTCAGTAAAGAAGTAGAGAGCAATCCCAAGAATCTATCAGGAATCAGTGTTTATCAGGATGACACTGATTACAAAGGGTGCTCCAGGGATGTCTATCCCACAGACAGTGTGCAACAGAAGCCTTCTGGAGGCAGTTTTAGGGCCACCTCTTTTTTGCATTATTTGGGTTGGAAGCATCCTCCCATTCCTGGGAATCCCTTCCCTTATGTTGCTCCAGCCCTTTCACACCTCAAGCTCTTTCCTTTCCTTTTCTGCTCATCCAGGCCCTGATTGTTGAAAAACAAGTTCTAGAGAGCTAAAAGGGAGGCTGAGCTGTGCTGCTGCATTCTGGAGCTCTAATATCTCTGGAGAATACCCAGGAATATCATCTCTACCCTGGATTTTAACAGCAGATTTTACTATGGCATCTATTTACATAAACTTCTTTTGATTTAGCAAAATATATCCTCCAACATACTCGTAGTGCACGTCTAATTTCCACATGCATAAAAGATAATAGTACGTATAAATCAAATAAATTTGGCACAACTGGCCAATTCTAGTGAACACCACACACAGTTGCATTTTTCCCACCAACCCATAATGCTTCGGACAGTCTGTAGTCAAGCGCTTGGAAGGAAAGAACATCCACAGGCTGAATAAAACCCACTTTCACATTACTATTTTACATCTCTTTCTAACAAAATCTGGTTATCAAAGGCCAAGACACAGCTCTCCTCTTGGAGCACAGTTTTCAACTCAACCAGGCAGAGTTTTGCTTTTGCTGTTGTTACTTAAAATCCCATTATTTAAAGATAACCTTTAAACACTGTCCCCCCTCACCAAGCGGATGCTGCGTTTCCACGCATGCTTAGAGCATTTTGCTGCGTGCCAGATTTCCATGTGCACCTGGTTATGCAACCAAAATATCCAGCCAGAAATGTAAATAACACAAAGTCTGCAAAGTCTTGGGCTGCATCGTTGAGCATTCGAAGTGGAAGTTCAGAATCTGCTTTGATGAGCACTTAAAATAAATCAGGGAAAGGCAGCCAGCCTGGTGGGTATTCCCAGGCCCTTCAGGGGAAAACTGGTGGCTGACTGGGAACATACTGGTCTAGAACTCTTGAAGACTTAAGACCAGTGAGTTGTTCTCATTAACAGGCAAAACCCCCAAAAATCTCCACGAACTATGAATCAAAACCATAAGCACCTACTTGAACAAACAAGATTAGAGTCCTTCACCAGGTGCACGAAGAGTGGTGAATCCAGCAGAAGCAACAATGCTTTCATTGCCAAGGGGATTGAAACGATTTCAAAATGCAGATATAAGACATTAGGAAAATCTGCCTCCTGTTTCGTTATAAACCATAAAGCCTTTGTGTAGCTGGGTTGGCCTCAGCTTTGCTGGACTCAGTGCAGCTTCTGAATAGGCTTTTTATAAAGCAGGAGATGTCAGTTAAATTAAAAGAAGAAAGAAAAGCACAACCCAATAATCTAGGATCAGGACAGAAGCCAAAACCTTCAGGTTTATAGATTTAAGAAATGCTTTTTCTGTGCCTCATGCACTGTTTATTCTCACGGGTCAGTTGGTGGTGATAACATCCAAATTAAAGATCTTTCTCTGATTTTAAAATGCATCCTGTGCCCTTCACTTGGCTGGTGTGGCCAGTCTCTAGAAGTTCATACAACGCTTCATTAGTGCTCATTCATTTGGGAGAGCAGTGCTCCATCTAACCTGAAATGGTATTATGGATCTTTATTTATTCCACAGTCCTACTTCCCATTAGAATTGTAACTCCTCCTATTAAAAAATTTTGCAATTTCACCAAATAGGATCAATCAGTGGAATTATCTCCCTGCTTCTGTTATTATCCTAACATTTCATCTTAAATCTCTGCTTCTAACTCTGAGAATTCATAAAAGAGGAACTGTTCTATAAATAACGTACAGAAAGTTTTGACTAATGTGGAATGAATGTGCTCCTCTCACAATCTCCATGTAACCTCCATAATGTCAAGCCCCTGAGTGATTTTGTTGATTATGTACAGCATCCTGACATGCAAACTCACAATTTAGCCCGAAGACATTTGCAATTAATTAATTAATCCCAACAGAAATTATCAAAACTCATTCACCGGGCATTGCACAGCCAGCAGCAAGCAAGAAGAGACTTTTTAACCACAGAGAAGAAGAATTCTTCAAGCAGAAACAAAGCCTGCTGCAGAAAACAAAATGTAAATCTTGGAACAAAGCAAGCTTCCTGTTAAAGCATGGATGCACAAGGAGTCGCCCAGGGGTTGCACGAGGTCCTTGCAGACCGACTTTGATGCCCATCACCCTTCCCCGAAGGCTCTGAGAGTTGTGTCTGGCCTCTGACATGGATAACCACAACATCCCAGCCTATCACAGAAACACTAACTTGAGAAATAAGCAGAAGATGCCTCAGAATCCCAGGGAAGCGTTGATGTTTGGTGACGTTTTTCCTTTGAATTGGCAAGAGCTACACGTTCCTTTTGCACAAAGGAAGCAACAGACGCAGCAAGGAGGAGCTCGTTGAAAATCCTTCATTTGAAGGTGCTTTTCAAACTCAGATAAAATCCTTTACTAAATGCACAGAGGGTGTTTGCATCACATGTGCTCTCCAGCCCAGTTTTAGCGTGGCTGCAGCCTCTTTGGAAGGAGCTGTGACTGATTTCAGGTGATGGCACAAGTCTGACATTTCCGCCGCGCGTTACGTGCTTGAGTAAGCCTGGGCTTACGGTGACTTGGCCGGGGGAGTGGGACACCAATAATGCTGAGCTGCAGGAGGGGGAAGGAAGAAATCCCATGGAAAGTGCAACTAAATACAGCTGCTTGCAGCTGGTGGGCAGGATTGGGAGTTAAATTTCAGTCGTGCGTTACAGCACCTGCAGAAAGTGCAGCGACGATGCAGCTCTGCCACAGCACCCGCTGCAGCCCCCGGGATCCCTCTTCCAAAAACCAGAGTAAACTGATTCCTTTTGGGCTTTCAATCTCTTTGGGGATGTTTCAGGAATGCAGGGTTTGAAGCTGCTCTGTTGAGAGAGCTGAGTAAGAGTGAAAAGATAAAAAAACAAATTCAAGAACAAACTTAGGTATATGTTGGTGCTGTGTAGTGCCTCAGCTCTACTGGACTAAATGAGAACAGTTTCTGAATAGAGACTGCTGATAAATAACTTTTTATAAGGTAAAATATATAAGTTAAACAAAATAATAGTAATCTGGCATCAGGACAAAAAAGACAAAATAGCAGCAGCAACAGAACTTGAAATAGAATATTTCAGAGTGGAACTTCAATTTAGTCAATCAAAGTATTTTGTTTCAGTGGAGAAGGAGTGTCTCAGTATTATGTTGACTGTTTTACCCTTTTTTAATATAAATGGTCTAAGAAAAAAAGCTTCTCTAAAATTTATAATCTCACTCTTCATTTCTTGGAATAAAATTTCATCAAGACCATCACTATTTTGTAAGGAAGCAGGGGGGGAAGTCATTTGGACCATCCCAAAGTTTCGTTCAAACCACGTTTCTGCGCAGAAAATTCTTTTGGCAAAAGTTTTCCTTCATCCATTTCGGTTTTCTTTGTTGCCTGCCAAATCCACAGCAGGGATTTTTAAATTTTGATTTTCTTTTCCTATGATTTTTCCCACCCCACCCCAGGAACCCGTCCCTTCAAGAAGCTCCTGGTTTTGCTCACTGGTGAGACTGGAAGCACGACTCCGGGCCACCTCAAAGACCATCTGCTCTGCAGGGCCAACCTGCCACTGCTGGATCACGTGGTTCTTTCCTTCCCTGAGATGCTCCAGGGTGAATTTTGCATCTTCCTGGTCCAGTCCAATGTAAAACTCAGCTGGGAATGTGGCAGGACTAAATCAGCGCTTCCCAAATAGATTTCCCATGTGCAAAATTTTGATATTTAGCAACTTCTTGCCCTCAGATCAGGCTCTGTGACTGTGGTGGGTCTGAGGGACAGCAGATATCTGTGTTTGCACTAGAACAGAGTATTTGTGCTGAGAATCTGACCCAATCCAACACCTGTCCCTCCTTTCCTTTGGAACTATTTACCACACCTGCCACTAACCCAACCCAAGGCCCACCACAGTTATACAAACTCCAGCTCTGCAGAGAGATTTTAGTATTTTGTCCTCCTCCATAACAATTTTTCTTCCAAAAACTTAACACAGAATTTGAACTCGAAGCTCTTTACAGCCAAGACAATACATCAGTAATAAATTCTTCAGTGGGATCTCATCTCATCCCATCTCCTGTCTCATGTGCAGGAGCCACCACGATACGATCAATATTTAGGACTCTCTACACACCAAATACCACCACAGATCACATACATAACAGATTATTTTTTGTTTCATTCCCAATAATGGCTTTGAGAGGCTTCGCCTATAACTTTTACATTAACTTTCTCCTTCAGTCTGGGACACTTGAAAGAATTGATTAAAATAATAACTTCCTGGTTATGTGGCTCCTATACTGTGCAGCTGAACATTTTCATTCCTGGTGGTTAAGTCTTCCTCTGCATCTCACACAGCACTTTCCCAGTTGCCTCAACTACTTTTCAAGCAGTATGTATACAACAAGGAATAAAGGAGGATGTGATTGGACAACTGAGCACAGCACAAGGAATAATTTGCTGAGTTTTGTTTATATTGGATGCTGAGAACCCATTGTAAAAATTAAAGGGAGGAGGTTTAACCCCTGAGCCTGCTGGGCATTTGCACATCCCCACTTCCTGCTCTGTTCGTTAAGCAAACGCAAACCAGTTCTTCATTTACATTTTTATTTCTTCTAAATACGTCTGTGTTTAGGACAGAGAGAATCTAAATACGTGCAAGATTTAAAAAACGCATTAATGGTATAAATCTGTCCAGAGCAGCTCCTCAGAAACACACATGGAGAACAAGATGATGCAGTTACAAATCCAGCCCTGGGACTGCAGGTGTCCAGCACAAACGGGCATTGCTTGGCACTAAGGAGATGTTCACACTGAGCAGATGATAAAGATGCTCTGCAGTTCCCAAAGCTGATGTGAGGCAGAGCTGCACAAGTCACCTCCTTTTAAAACAAAAAAGCCTGACAGGGTTTTACCCTACTAGCTCAGTTCTAAAAAGAGGAAGAATTTCCCTTGGTTTTCCTCTTCTAAAATACCAGAAGGATCAGTTTTCATCTTCTCCATTTTTGCTGGGTCCCTCAGAGGTATCTGATGGGTTCAAAACTTTCCAGAACAGTGGCAGGGAATGAGGCTGAGCTGCCTGTGGAAGCCAGGGCAGTTCAGGGACTGGAAGTCCCCATTATTTCTCAAACCTGCTCTTTCCCCTCCATTAGAGTTTCACCAATCTTTGCAGATTTCAGTTGCTTCAAAACTAAGTGAGATTTGACTGGATATATGATAAAACAAAAAAACCATATCCAAAAAGCCCCTAAAGGAATCGCATTTAAACATCTCACTACAGCCTTGCTATGGCCATAGACACTGTCACCAGCATATTCCCCTGATAAAGTCAGATATCTGTGATTCTGTGATCAGTGTGGAGCACCAAATTCTCACACAGGTGTCTCTATCTGTCACTCCAGAGAGCAAAAATGACCTTTATGAACCTGCACATGCACCAAACAACACCAAGCCAACGAGGGCACATGTTGAAAACTGAGCAAGTACCTCTTTTTTTTTGCACTTAATGACACAGAGAAAACATTGTTTCTCGTGTAGCCCCGAGAAAGGAAGTACTAAAAGATCATTTTTAAGTATCATAACAATTTTCACACAGCAGCTTCTGTGAAAAGGGGTCCCAGTTATTTAATCCTCTGAATGCAAGCAATCCTGGGATGAATCCATTATGTGAGTTCCAAAAATTGAAACAAGAGGCACAATTCAGGCCTGAGACAGACTGTAATCTACCTCCCCAATCCAGTAGCTGGAGGCTTCAAAGGGAAAGTACAGCTGAGAAGAAAGGAAAACACAGTGGAACAAATTATCCACCTAAGTGATGTAAAGGGACTGGAATCTGGCCACAACTGTAAGATTCAGATTTCTTACAATGTACAGGAGAGTGTAAAATAGAGCCTGACAGCTTGGGTAAACTAAAGGCCCAGGAGTCTCTTCCCACCCTCAAAACAGAGATATCTTAACCGAGATTGTTTGAGTCAGAGTGGGCAAAGGAAGAGAGTCAGAGCTCTGCTATTCCAACCTGACGTGTCTCTAATTTATTTAAGGCCATAACCAACTTAGGACAGCCACAGAGAGCCACACGGGCCCATCAGGCCACCCCTGAGTTTGCAGATCTTCCCCTTATCTGTTGTAATCTGTTCTAAATCCAATCGTTTCTGTTTGAATAAAACCCTTCTTTTAGAATAACATCTTGATGGAGATGAGAAACTGTTATTTCACTTCATAATTTTTTTCCCCCTCAAGGCTCAATGCCCTGTTACTTGATGTTTTACCTCTAAGGTGAACTTAACGGGCTTCTCCTCCAGTCTTTGGTTCTTCCCATGTCTTTCTTCACTAGATTAGAAACATATATTGCATACCTTGCCCTGGAGGCACTTAGACATGCAACCAGGTCACCTCCCTTCTTAAAATCTTAACAGACTAAGCCCTTCGGTTCTCACAGTGAGGAATATTCTTCACAAATACACCAGTATTTGTGAGCTTCTCACTCTTATTCCAAAAAAAACCCAAACCAAAAAATTCATTTGTCTTTGCTCTATGTTCCATACTCTGACATAAAGGAGTTCCCATAAAAAGCAGCCACAATTTTACCATAGGTTCAGCTGGTAGAGGGGGAAGTTGCTGTTTTGCACATCATCACTGCCCAGTGGTGGGCACATGGTGCTTATTCTTAATTTTCAATTTTCCATCTCATTTTTGTAAAATGAAGCCAAAATAACGATGAACATTGATGAGACGTGTTTAGTGCAGGTCAAAAGAGCAAGGAATTTTCACAAAGCTTTGCACAAATCCTCTGCAAGGCACCTTCCTGCCAGCTCCCTTCTCATGCAGGTTTCCATATTTCCACTACAAAGTCCTAATTTCTCTCTCATGTTTCTCTCCTTTCACCTTTCCCAACAAATCTTTGCCCTTTCTTGAAGGTTATTTGCCTACGTGTCAGTCACATTCAATTCAAAACCTGTGTTCAAATAGAAAGAGAGGAAAGATGAGTTAATTTATTGTGATAATAAGGAAGATTCAAAGAATTACTTGTTTGCAAAATAGCTATTTTCCTAAATTTACAAGGCAGTGGTCAGAGCCAAGGCGAGCTGCTCCCCTGTACGGAATGATGCGAGTGCTGAATGGTTCTTTCCTGTGCCTTTATTTTACTAAACTTGTCACACCAGATTTTACACTTCCTTCTAAATTACGAGCAAAAAGATCCCTTTGTTTGTCATTTTTCCGCTTTGCTGGGTATGGATCACGATCAAACAGCGCAGCCAAGTTCCCATCCCCTGCTCAGGGCAGCCTGAGCTCCCGGAGCAGTGGAAATGCCCCTAACGGGTCTCTCCGGGTACCTGGGCTTCCCGAGCCTCCCGGGCATCTCACCCTGCCTGCTCACCTCCCTTCCCACCCCTAAATCGCTCCCCAGAGCCTGGGGGAAGGCACAGTGCAGTGACAAACTCGGGTCGCTCAGATTTCTGTGTCCACAAGCAGGAGAACCTGGCACCGACCCCCATCTCCTCTCTGTACTCTATTCCAAACCCAGGGGTGCTGTGCATGGGCACAGCCTTTTTCTCTTCCACGAACCACCCGGTGCCTGCCAGCACTGCCTGGAAGGCTCAGAGCCTTTATTTGGATTGTTTCACCCCCTGGCACACACCTTCCCCTCCATGGGGGCTGCCCCCGGTACCTGCCAGCCGTGGCAGCGCTGCCGGTCACCAGCACCACGCTCCTTTTCCTACCTCAAGGCACGGAAAGCTGGTGGGTGGTTCAGACATCCAGGCAAGGAAATAATGCTGTGAGCCTTGCTTGGTCTGAGTTCCTATCCCGGAGGCTTTGTTCTGTTATTCACAAAGCAGCAGTAAATAAACGAGGAAAGCTGAGCAGTAGTAGCCTCCCACCTCCATCGGACATTTTTGGTTTTTTTATGATTAGCACACCCAATTTTGTGCCTGAAACGAGGCAGGTAGGGGCTGCATATCCTAAAACAAACTGAGCAGCACAGTGAACCTGGTGTGAGGGCAAGGGCAGGGACAGTAAAACCAGAGAGCTTTAACAGGAGGCCCTCGTGCAGACCCAAGGCTTGCAGTGACAAAGAGAGAGCACAAAAATCACCCCAGCACTGCCCTGGGAGCCTCTCCCAAGGTGTTGCCTGCTCATGCAAAGAGCCCTCGTGTATCTGCATCACACACCTGCACACACGCTCCAGGTGTGTCATTTTTAGGTGTGGGGTGGCCCAGAGCAGGGGTGAGCTGGCCAGACAGGGCTGTGGCACAGCGGGCACGGCCGGGCACTGCCAGCCCCTCTGCTGTGCCAGGGAGAGCTGTGCAGGTCCCAGCACCTCCCTGGGACACGGCGCTGGCTCTGAGGCACCTTCTCACCCTGGTCCCTGGTGCAGGGCACGTCCGAGGGGCTCCGGCAGCCCCGGTGCCCAGGGTGGGATCAGCACACTGCAGGGAAAGGGGTGACACCAGGACCCCTGTGGCATCACTTCCCAGCTGAGCATGGGCACCCTGGGGCAGGAATGGTGCAAAACACCCAGCGAGGCTCTGACTCCTGTCCCTGTTCCCAGGGGTCACCCAGCAGTGCTAAGAGGGGAAAACACCTCTGCACCTTTTTCACTAATACTGGAGAAATCTTGCTGATCTCTTTCACCTTAAATCTCTACACCTTGCAAACGAAGTACTTTGGAAACTGCCATAATCCCAGCATAATCGAATGTAGAGATATTTTTCTTTCCGCCCTCCTCTCTCTTTCTTTAAATTTGCTCTGATGTTTTTAATTTGTTGC
This sequence comes from Platysteira castanea, assembly GCA_013397175.1. Classification (NCBI taxonomy): domain Eukaryota; kingdom Metazoa; phylum Chordata; class Aves; order Passeriformes; genus Platysteira; species Platysteira castanea. The sequence goes on along the minus strand of VYXC01006788.1, from coordinate 384,151 downwards.
AATGTGGCAAAAATTTTGGTGATCTTCTGGGCAGACGCACACTACGCGAGTCCTTGACAAATATAAAACCTATTTACTGAAAACTACTGCATAATTATTGAGTTGAAGAATATTTGAAGAAATGTGATTTCAATGGGACTTTTCGGGAAACTACAGGAAGATTCCTCAAATAACTTTCAACTCTCATTGAAAAGATACTGTTGAAATTTTCTGAAGTATTTCTACTGTTTTTTTTGTTTTAGAATAGTGGCAAATGTAACACACTAATAAATCTTAATGCAAGACTGTTTCAAACATAATTGCACTAGCTGTAGGCTAGATTACAGGTGTCCTTTCAGACACTTTAACTTGCTGTATTTACATCTTGCTGCATCAATTGTATGGCTATTGTAAACTTTATATTATGCAAGGTGTGTAATTACACATCCCTCCCGACTCCCATCACAAGTGCACACCTGGCCTGGTTCTAACAAGCACATTCCTTCTCAAAATGACTACGTAATTAGAAAATTCCACTTTTTGGCCACAGCTCTGTGCTGAGCACACGTAGGTTTTACTGTGAAACGCGTTACCATTTCTCTCACAGGGTCACTGGACACGCTGTGAGCTGCTCATTGTTTTTAATCCTAACGTGACCTTTATACTAAATACAAAAAACAACCTTGGGATTGAAAAGCATGGCATGATGTCATGAGCACAGAGAATGATTTCAATGAGCCCAGCGCTGTTTGATCAGGGACCAGTCCTCCCAAGGTGCTGAGTCCTCATTTCCTGCAGGGCCCAAACTGGAGTTTGCAGTGCCTGGGAAGTGGTCGTCCCAATTAAAATGGGAAAATGAGGCATTTAAAATCCGCAGCCACTTGGAGACCCCTCGCTTTGAGAGTTTCCAGCTTAAGATGTTCTGTCACACTTACGAGCCTCTTATAGGAAAACCTTCAAAACTTTGTTTTCCTGCAGTCACACACACAGAAACACTGCCAAAACCTCAGGAGAAACACAGCCATCATTTTATCACTGATTTACTCAAGGGGGGTTGATTAGAGATGGGTGAGCAGGGTCTCTGCAGTGCCCCCTCCCACCCTGAGCAAACAGGGATCAACCATGGTAAACATGTTAATAAACATTTACTGTAAACAACAGGGAATTCACTCCGGGTTCCTTGTTTGCTGGAAGGAAGAGGTTTGGGAAACACAGGGAAATTTACAGGAAGGTTTCAGGACTGGGAATTGGTAGAAGTGGCAGCCACTTTCGCACGGATTGTTGAGGATAGAAGGGAGATAACTGTAAATCATTAGAGAAGAAAAAGAGAGCGCCAGATCCCAGGCCCACAGGATCAGCTTGGAAAAAAAAAATCAAAAAAACAACAACAACTAAAATAAATGCATAGATGCTTTCCCACACTCCTTTAATCGAAATTTTAGATTCATCTATGCGATCTGTGAAACAGTGGTTATCAGATTAAACCCCAAACTTCTCAGCTAAGTAACACGGCCCCATGAATTCCCATGAATAAAGGGGCCAGATTTATAGGCAGATACTTTAATTCTTAAACAGTTAACATAACAGTCAAAGAGATGCTTGGTTACTCACACAAAGGGAAGGCTATAATTGTAACATCTTTGCTCTAAGGTGAATAATTAAGTAGATTCCACTGACAAAAGGATGAGAAGACTGTGCCTCGGGACATTTAGTCAGTAGAACTAAGCAACAGGTTACAGGGAAGCAAACAAGGCTATATTTAAACACAAACCTATTGACTCGATTATTTTCAATGCAGAAAATAATTGATTTCTAAAATCAGCAGTCCTTGGGCAGTTTAATAGAACGAGGCAGAATGAACAAATTCAAGGTCACAGATACTATTGTTGCAACTTTTCTGCCAGGATAGCCTTTTACTGTTCTATCCTCTTTTTCCACTTGACTCTCGATTTCTTCACAACAAAGGTGGCAATAGTAAAATAAGAATATATTATATATTTATCTTATTCTTTAGTTGACGAAGTCCTTCAATAAAGCTCAGCCATATTAATGAATATGTTTTGCAGATTTGGCCCCTTGTATTGACAGAGTAAAAGAAGTCCACTACATATTTGCATTTAAAACTATTTTCCTTCACTGTAACTGAGAATTTAGGTATTTATAAATAAAATTGTAAAGTCCTGTTGTGAGAAAAATACAGAATTCCTGTATGGTGATCCATCCAGAACAAACAATAAAGGGCCTGGGTCTGTAGCATTCAGGTGAGGCTGGAAATCATCTCTCCATTGTGTTGGTGCAGACCAAAAGGCAAGGAGAGGACAAGGGACCTTTCCCTGAAAAATCTTTACACGTTCTTAACATTTATGCCCATACTGAGGCTGGAATCAATCCCTCTCCCAAAGGAAGATTCCCTCCTGCACATTCCCTGCTCTTCTACCCGTGGGCTGGGGTCACCCTGTGATGGCACCACAGGAGCCCACTTGGGGCTGCAGGGCTGGCCAGTAACTGAGTAGTGATCCAGCACCAAAAATCAGCCCCAGGCTGTTTGATGCCTCACAAATCCAGCCTGCAGGGAGGAAGGAGGGTTTCCAGCTGCAGAGCCACTGGAAGTGGTGCACGCTCTGAAAAGCCAGGAGTTCTGCACTCAGAAATAATCTAAGGCCAGGCTGATGTCACCTTGTCTTGTCTTTCTGTCATCTGGGAGAGAGGGCAGGAGGTGGCTTTTGGATGGCAGTCAGTGAACAGCTCTAACGAGGCCTGGGTGGCAGATGGGGTCAGCACACACACCAACACTCCAGAAAAGGATTCGTCAACATGTTCACATCCAGACAGCCCAGAATCCTGGGGACACAAAAGGCAGGGAGCCAAGAGAAGGACTGGATGGGCTGGCCTGACTGGTTTTCCATCCGGCAGGACTATCAGCTTAAAAGAATGATTTTTAAGCTTTTCTTTTCCATCTCCTATTAATTTGTTTGACATGACCTTATCAGGACTCTGCTAGTTATGTTCTGCTTTCCTTATGTAGTTGTTTTCAACAAAGTGAAACTGCATATAGTTGTCTCCTTCTGTTATGCCCTCACTGCTGCAGTGCTGAAACATTAAAACAATTTGAAAGATATGACAACGAAGTTCCTCAGTACAGTGAGCATGTGGATTGATATGTTTTGATTTTTTTCTTTAGAGAACAAGACTTGTCAGTGCTCAACTAGAAAAGCTGCCAAATACATCATCATCTCTCGTTCACCATGACCCAGGTGCTGTCAGCCCAAACTGACTGTTTTCAGTAAAAAGAAAAAAATCGTGGTGGGTGAGTTCAAAACGGATCCCAAGAGGTGCCAATTAGGAAGCATTTAAAGTGCAAATTCTAATGTTAATTCTCCGAGTTCATTTGCTCTGTGTCCATTACCAAATCTCCAGTTTAAAATGCACTTTATAGCCTAATTTTGTGCTACACAATCTGTTTCTTTCCTGCTCCACATAACTCTTACAGTTGCACGTCGGACTAACAAATGCATTTAAATATTTGATTTGCTCCCATTAGCGAGAGAGAGGGAGAAGAAAAACTTAATGATGGATGATATGATAGGCTGTGCACAGAATGCCTTCATGCTATTCACAGCACATTATTATCAACATACCTCTTCCCATCATGTGCATTTTTTAGGGAACTAAAGCAAACAATGCCACTGAGCTCAGAGAAGATTCCCTAGTAAGGGGGATTAAAGTCTATGGGTGATATAAGTGCTGTTGAGTGATCAGTTTTGTTCAATTCTTAACTGTTTATTTTGGTCCTGATTTTTCTGCAGTAAACATCTTTACGTTGAAATGTGGGGCTTTACTGCCTTAAAAGGAGCAGTGAAATGTAATAAACATCTAAAACCTGTTTTTATATACCTCAAACCAGTCACCTAAATCACTAATCTAACCACTGCAATCATCAGTGTACCAACTTAATCCTGAGAGAAATCAAGATAGAACGGTTGAAAAATACCTTTAAAACCATCTGTATGTTAAAATAGAATGTTGCCAGTGCAAGGCAAGGGTTTTTTGTGAGAATATCAACGTTCCTTTATCATCTAGGAATAAAAAAGCCATCTTTTTTCAAGTGTAGTCCTTATGTTTTGCACATTTTGAATGCTTTTGTGCAGCTTCACCCAGTGGAAGACAACAAAGTAATGAGCTGTATCCCAAGGGTCCAGTCTGGCACAGGAGGGGAATGACCCCAACCTGGAGCTGCCACCAACATCAGTGGATGTCCTGCACATGGAGCAGTGGAAATTAATTCATAAATGACCCTGAAACCATTGCTGATATTAGGAGTCAGCACATACAGCAAGAACATCATCTGAACTAAAGGTGCTCCCACTTTTTACACGGGTTTTGAAGTCAGAGTTGCAGAAGTTTTAGGTCGGTTCACTTCGGCTTCAACACATTTTGTGTTGTATGGTTTATCTTGGCCAGAATAAGGTCAGAAAAAGCTAGGTTTTGGCACCTGAATGTTTCTAATTTCTGATGGAAATCTAAACCCAGTCAGGCACCTGCAAAGGAGACTTGTATTTGATGGCAATGGGATCATTCACATGCTTAAAAATAAGCATATGCATAAATGACTGCGGCTTTGAATTTTTTTCATACTGAAAATACTGTGTTTGATTACTTTCACAGGAACCCAGAGGGACCCTGTCCTCTACTCTTCATTAATTGAGGAACCAAGGGTCAGGGAATATCTCCCTTAAAAATTAAGCTCAAAAACCTCCTAATCCAAGTAAAGGAACCTCCCCTTTTGCGCTGCCATTTTCTCTCACAATTACTCACCACATCCACAATTTTTTACGTTCCCCAAACAATTTGTCTAATTGCTTAAAGAGGCGCCACAGGGTTAAAGGAACAGTGCAGACCTCCATCCCCAACTGCTCTTCCCGATTTTTTCAGATGGAGAGGTGCCCAGCCCTGGTGAGGAGATGCCACTCCGCGTCCCTGGGAAGCGGCGCCCGCGGCAGCTGCGCCAGCCCCGAGCCTGAGCAGCCCTGGCAAACAGATCAGCTGTGACCAGGGCTCAGACACCGCAGGAAACCAGCCAGGAGAAGGAGAAACCTCCACAGAGCAAAATTTAAAGTATCCATCACTCTCCTGGCGCAGGTCAGGCCAAACTTGAAGTGCTGACACCCGGTGTGTTTGGCCACCCCCGCTTGCCTGCGTTGCTCCACATTAGCAGCTCAACGAGGGTAAATTAATTAATTTCCCAGCATTTGCTGCAGCTTGCATGTGCGGAATTGCCTGGCCAAGGTAGGACCATTTGGTCAAACAACATTTGCAATTTGCTTCCATATTTAGGCCGCTTGCCTGCAGAAGCCCACACGTATATTTAACAAGGTCAGTGGATACATTTGGGCGAGTGGTGAGCAACTTCTGCCGTGCTGAGATGCAAACGTGATGAATCAAAGTAGTTTATTTCTCTTATATCTTCAAATGTAAAAACACACAGCCCTGAGAAACACCTTGTGAATCTCATTCCCACTGCAGTGTTTGCTAGCACACAGAATTTTTTTGGACTTTTTGGGAAAAGATATAGAAATATCAAATTTGATCAAGATTTGAAATTTATAAAAGCGAAAAAGCCCTGGAAATTTCTTTTAATAGAAATATATGCTTTAAACTCAGTTTTCTCTCTTCTCTTTTTAGATAAGCACCATCCCACAAAGAGAAACCAAGGAACAACAACTCAAGCAGAAAAGAACCATACAGATAATTGTTTTGGTCTAAGCCTACATCCAGACTCTGATAGAAGACTGAAGTCTTCTTGCATGCAAGAGCCTAAGCAGCAGTTCCATTTTAATAGTCTAAATACTCTTAATTTTCATTTTCTTTGGATATTTATTGGTACATACTGTTCCTGTAGCAATCAGCATCAGTTTGAATAACCATAAGCATATTTATATTTTTCCTTCAGAGTTATAAGCACTGTACAAGATGCAACAAAAGAGAGAATCGAAGATATGGTACTATCAGGAAATAAGATTTTTTGAGCCCTTTGAAACTCAATTGAGTTTAAAATGCCTTTTTTCTACTTCTTAAAACACTTTCCCTTCTTAAGGTTAAAAACAAGGTTCAGAAGGGTCAAACCTTTTTGTTTTTTTGAGGCAGTAAGTACTGACAGGAGCCCTGGTATTCAGGAGTCCTTCCAAAGGGTCTCCAGACGTGGCCCCCGTTCTGCCTCGTCACTGACAGGGGCTCGGAGCACGCCACAAAATTCCACAACCAAAAAAATTCATTGCTGCACAACTTTCTTCAGCACTGCTCAGGGAAGTCGGCTCAGGAAGAAAACGTGTGCTGAAAAATTCATCGGGCACAGCCCCCTGCTGAGGGGCGGCAGCGCTTTGGTGCAGGAACATGCAACGTTCCCAAGCACCCAGGGTGGAAAAGTGTCCTGAATTCCAAGTGCTCTATCTCAGCTCTATCTCCACATGAGCTCTAGCCTGCAGAAACAGAATTCACTGTTCCATGGACAAGTTCCAGGAGCTGTTTCCGTGTGCGGTGAATGCCAAAACTGGGCCTAGTCGGCTGTTATTAAAATGTTGCTGTCAAGCTATTAAATGCTTGAAAAGCCCAGAATTAAAAGCAGCTTTATGCATGTACTCCCCACGGTGCTTCTAATCGTGCCATTGATGTCTGCAGATCCAGTTCCCTGCAAAATTTAGCTACAGTTTGTGTTTATAAATCATTTATTTTAAAGGTTGCTGCCACACCACCAATCTCAGGCCTCGGTTTAATCTGCAGTTTGAGCAGGAGTGAGATTGTGCTCACTGATTGCAAAGCGTTCTTCAAAGGCACTGCTGAACACAGGTGCTTTAGGGGACTGCTCCTCCCAGAAACAGGGTGTTTTAGAAGCATCCCTGCCTCCCGTTGGACCAGTTTGCACTGGGAGCCTGCAAGAAACTCCTCTTTCACCTGCATTGCCCCTGTTCTGCATCATTCCCGTAAATTCCCAGGACGTGTTGAGCCAGCTTGCCACAAATTCAGCTATCCAGGTACTGAAATGAAGGGCTGAAAGCACAGAATTTACTGCGTCTAAAAATCTGTTTATCTTTTCATCTAAATGAAAGGATTTTCTCCATCTTTTCGTAAGATGTAAGATATTATCTTTGCAAAAGACTTCTTGCTACCTTTTCATTTCAATGTTCAATACCAACCCCTTCAAAGAATAAAAAATTGAAAAATAAAACCAATGCCATCATTCTTTTATCCATCACAGAGCAGGTGACTTCCAGAGGTAACTGGAGGCATCTACAAGGAAACACAGGGTGAGAAATGCAATAATTGTGAGAGTGAAGGCACAGAAAGCAAAAACGCCAAGATTTTTAGGAAGTAGGAGCTGAGTGATGACATCAAAAGCACCAGGAAAGTGAGGACAGGTGAGGCCACAGCAGCAACGGGGTCAGTCTCACATAGGATCCGGGCTGGCTGCATCACCTGCTCTGCCTTGTGGAAAACAGAAAAGCAGGGATACAAGGAGCCAAGGACACGAGGTGGAAGGGAAAAATGATCATCCTGTAATTGACTGCTCACTAATGGAGTCTATTAATTAATGGCCGCAGAGGATCAGCTAATTTGTGGCTGGTGGAGTTCAGAAGATAAACAATCTAGGCTGAATCAGCCGTGTGGAATCCCTCCATGCTGGAGCCACCCTGGGGAGACCTCAGTGTTTTCAGGGAAGAGGGAACAATCCCAAGCATCCACCACTTCCAACGGCACCAGTCAGGCCGAGGTCTCTGTGTTATTGAATCTGGACCAAACACCATAAAATATAGGAAAATTTGCAACTGCCTGGGGTGAAAGAGGGGAGAAGATTTAGGGAGACTTCAAGAAATACAGCAAAGGGCACATTTTCATTAAAGAGTACTCAGAATAATCCAGATCAAGAGAACCTGATCCAAGCAGTGACTTTTGCCAAAGGTGAATTTTAAGCCTGTCCTTGTCTAATCCTTATGTGGGGAAGGAATCATTGGTAGGATGAGAAATATTCTGTTCTTTTGTGAGACCTGTGGGAGCATCCTCGAGAGGAAATCTCACGATCCTCAGGCAGACTGTACTTAATACTCCTAATTCACAATTATTTTGTTCAAGTGTTTGATACAAGATAGAAAGGGTTTGATATCTAGAAAACCTTGCCTGTAATACCCTCTTGACAGATCATTTCATGAGTCTAATTGAATTTAGATCTTGAGATATGCTGCTCAGAACTCGTTTGCATTTCACTAGAAATGAGATGATCATCTTTACACAGAAACTGTGACGCATATTTTCATGCACATGAAACAAATACCAAAATATTCAGGTATTTGTGTGCTTTATTTGCATATAGTTGCTACCTCTGTGTAGGAACCAAGCAATTACTCTAACTGGTAATTATGTGCTCACATGTAATTTGCATAAGAGGAAAAAATAAATCCTACAGTTTACTCATTCTGTAGATATTTGGGGCAAGAGAGCAAACAAGAGGTAGAAGAAAATCTGCATATTTGCCCAATGGATACAAAAAAAGAAAAAAGAAATCTCCATTGTTTTCTCATAAGCAATTTTCTCTTTTCCAAGAAAATGTATTTATTCTCCTATTACCAGGTTCTAAATAGCAAGAATAAACGTATGCAAAAAGGCAAAACATTGCTACTTTTAAGACCTTCTCTTATATGTGAATCACAGCCTCCTGAACAAGCTCTCTAATTATTGCAATTTGTGCTTAGTGAAAGAAAAATTTGTACACACACAAGTTTATAATTGATTCCCACAGAAACATTATTTTTTTACTGGAAAGGAAATATTTCTTTGAATTATGGCAATTACTTAACAAAGAAAACCGTCATTCTGGAATGAAAATCAATAACTTTAATTTAAAAAGGAAAACACTTCAGTATTCACCAGCCCTTCCCTTATTTTGGAGGATAAATTATCTGCCAAACCTATATTCATGCAGATTTTTGATTTCCTTAAAATTTCAGGATTTAGAAGCTTTACTAAGAAGAAAGCCTGGTTATGCATCCAATTCCTTTTCCAAACTTCATCCGTGGCTAAGTAATTCCTGGAACTTGCCCCTGTGCTAGTCACCAGCAGGTCACTGCAGGCTGCCTTCACTGCAAAAATTCATAATTGATGGGATGGCTGAGATTTGGATCCGGCGTGCGGATGTTACAAAATACATCACAAGTTTTCATGAGCTTCATAGAGAGCTGCTTTGCTTGTCCTACAAGTCCTCCTTGAACTCCACCAAAATATAAATTAACTCCTGGGAAGTGAAGGCAGCTCAGGTTTCTGGTATCTGACCGTGGTGGGATGAAATCGGCTCAGCAGTAACACGACAATCACAACTCCTGGTATCCTTCACTTCCCCACTTTCTTTGAAACATTATGTGAATTTCACTTCCTCAAGTTCCTCTTATATTTTAGGGAAAACCCTCTAGTAGCTCATTTTCCCACTAGACTCATTCTGCTCTTGGATTAACTGAAAAGGGGATTGTGGGGTTTTTTTTACCCCAAACAGGCAATCCTATCTTACCTTTGTTGTGAAAGTACCTTGTAACACACCTGCACCAGCATTTAGGGAAAGGTGCAGCTTCCTTGGGGGGCAAACCACTTAAATCAGCTCTCCCCACTGTACAAGTGACATTGCAAAGATCTCCTTGGAGCAGCATCCCAGTGGGAAACTCTGCTGAGATCCCCGGCGCCCAACCAGCAGATAAATAACTACAGAGAACAAATATTTAGTGGCTTTTCCTGTGGTATTTTAGGCAGCATCTTGGGTTTTTTGAGTGTCTCCTCCATCCTCTGCTGAGGTCCCCAGTGCTGCACCCAAGGGGACAGGACAGGGACAATTTACCCCCTTCCCTACTCACAGGTGACAACCCAGAGCAAGGAACTGCACACCCACCCCCGAGCATGGGAACCAGCCCTTCGCTGCTTATGCTAAATCCCAGACGTGTTCATTCTCTAATCCCAGGCCTGGATAACAGCAAACAGCTGAGTCTCCATTAGTTGCCCGACAGGATGGGACAATCATCACATGGGGCTTTTCACACCTGCTTCCCTCTGCTTTTATTTTTGGGAGGTATAATATTCAAACTAGAAGAATATGTGGCATTGCTCTATGCCATTTTAGCCATTTCCTTACATCTCAGGCAACATTTGATCTTTTTCTCCCCACTTATCTGACATTTTTTCTCTGTTCAATTCCGTGTTAATCAGATGATAAACCCAATTTGAAGGAAATACTAAAGGTTTCTGAACTGCTCCCCAGAGAAATATCAGAAACACCATATCCTTTTCAAAGTGATTTTTTGTGATACACCTTTGCACAGCACTCTTTAAAGTGTTGGGTTTGTTCCCTTAGTGTTCCTTGTCTGTTTGTAAAGCCTTTCCTCAGCCTAAAGCACCACAGCCAACAGTTTGTCACATGAATGTACCGAGAAGCAAAACACCTCCACGGGATTCTCAGCGCTGCCAGACTTGTTTAGGACCTTCAGCACGTCTTTAGCCAAGCTGTGCCTCATTTTACTGAGCAGAATGAGAGGTGTAATCACAGAGTCTGCAGTCGCTTCTGGGCCCACATGAGGAATTTGTCTGTGTTCAGTTTTAAACTGCTTTTTTTGGCAGAGTTTAAAATACAGGAATGAGAGTTTCATATGTTGACACAGTATGTGTGTGTGTATATGTATTTAATATATATACAGGTAGATATGTGTTCAGAGCTCCAGGTAGGAGAGTTTTAAGCAAATGGAAATAAAGGTAAAAGAGCAACACAGAACTTGCACAAAGCAGATGATGAAATTGATGTCTAGGCCTTAAAATAACGCATTTCATTAGACAAGAAAATGCTCTGTTCCCAAATCCTCCCTGCAGCCCCCTGTCACACAGACACTGCTGCTCCCTGGGGGAGGCTCTCGGGCAATGGATGGTTGGACAAGTCACTGGGAATCAGCTGTGCTGAAGAATTTGGGAGCAAAAAACCCCCAGCACCTCACGGAGTGGAGAGCAGGGAGAGAAACTCACCCTGTGCTGGAAGAAGAGAGGGCACGCCTCGTGTCCTGCCTGGCTCTGACCCGAACACACACATTTGAGGGGTTTATTCTTTCCCCTCCTCAGCATAGCTTGTTGCCACTCATTGCACTGACCTGTAAAGTCAAGGCCTGACCCTTTTTTCGAGTCCAAGTGAGAAAGCAGATGAGATATTGGGGCAGAGGCAGACTTTTAGCCTCAGAGGCTGGCAAGGGAGGCAGAAGTGCTGCTCCTGAAATCTGTGTTGGGCCATGACCAAGACATCACTTACTCCACAGCCATCCCCAGACTGTCACTTCCTTTCAGTACTAGAAACGAAGGGTGGTCTGACACATAAGTCACTAGGAAAAAAAAATTAAATCAATATTCCTAAGCCTCACAAGAAAAGAATGCATTTGAGAGTCAGATTTTTTTCAAGAAGAAAGTCAAGTCCAAACGCTAGTTAGGCCTGTCTGCAGCTGTGAATTGTGCATGTAAAAATATACACTGAGACTTCTTTAAACATGGAGCCAACGTTATAAAGGACTAGATGTAATTTTCCAAACAAAAATGCTATGGTCCCTACCTTAATTTAGCTGGCTAGTTTGCATGCTCGGAAGATATTCACACTCAGGGGTAAAAAAAATTAATTAGCTTTATACATGTAAAATTCTACCATTTCACACCCAAAAAGGGAGGGCTGTATCTTCCAAGGAAGAGGGGAGCATGCTGGAAATCATCACCCTAAAATGACAGCCAAAGATTCATACTGCTGCTAATGCTGTTAATTTACCCTCTTAATTGAAAGGTACCAATATTAGAAATTTGAGGGTCTTTTGAAGGCCCAAGTTTATGGATCCTAAGATTTATATCCGATTATGAAAAGGACAGAAGTTATCAATCTATCAAACCATTTTCAAACTAACATGGTATTTTTTCTACCAAAAACTTTTCAATGTTTTCTGAGCACATGAGGAATTCAAGACAGACCCTTCTGTAGTCAGTGCTTGCCCTAAATTCACCCAGTAACTCAGAATTTCATCAGAAACACACTAGATCTCTTTTCTTCCATTTGTTTTACCACATTTGTTTAAAGATGGTCTCTTGTTGGTTCATCTGTGTCTCAAGTCAAGCGACCTTATGATCCTAAAGTTCCTGTAAGTTTTCCGCAAAAAACAGATCTTTCCAGACAGTGGAATACCCATTACAGGTGAAACAGAAGTCCTAATCATTTGGGATTTCTAAATTTCTCTCATGTTGTCACCTTTATAATGAGAGATTATGGTAAAAGGGAAAAAAAGGAAACAACAGGCATCTAAGGGATTTGGTTTTAGCAGAGCTTTTGCTTCCTCCTTTCCTCCCAAAGCACAAACACGATGAACCCAAAGTCTGCAAAAGGCTAACACAAGAATCCTGCTTCAGATTATGACTGAACGTTAGTGACCTGTACAATGACAAAAATCATTGAACCAGTCAAGGCAATTTGTGATGAAAAATTACAGGGCCGGAACAGAAGCGTGCTCGGAGCTCTGAAGAGCCCCAGAGTCCTGCTCTCCTCAAACCAGAACGAGCAAATCTTCCCCCAGCAGCCACGTCAAATTCCCTGCTAACTCTGCTAAAGAATGAAATATTTAAGTGCCCTCACAAAACAAACAAACCTGCATCTGAAAAACCCCGCTTGGAAGATCGCAATGTTTGGAGTTCTTAACGAAACCACGTTTGGCAGAGTTACAGAATTACATTTCAAAAATCTACTTATTTTTCCAGCGTCAATGCTCCTTTCTGCACACGATGACAAAATTGACTCTGGTTTGAAATGCACCTGTCAGAGCTGTCAGCCATCAGCAGCACTCTTTTGTCGTTTGGCAATGCTGCCAGGCTGTTCCAGCGTGTTTTCCCTGAGAGGAGGAGGAGGTGTCATCTGAACATGGCAAAACAAAACTGGGGTTAACTCAGCAGAATCACACAGACCCTACAGTTTGGAGTAAGGCACACAGAGACTGCAGACTCCTCCAGACTCTCTTTCTGCCTGCACGGCAGCAGCACGGAGCTGATCCCACCGCGGTGGAATCACAAGGGAATGAGAGGAGCTCTCAGCAGCTCGGGGCCCTGTGAATCAGCACTGGCTCCATGCAGTGCCACACCAGCCACAATTAACACCCAGTCTGCACAGCAGAGGTGGCAAAGCAATACTGGAGTTATTATGGTGTGGCAAATAAAGGAATACGTCGTATTTATAGAGCAAATGAGGAAGCAGGTAATTCCTTTGGATGCGTAGGCCAAAATTAAAGCTGGCTAAGCATTCACTTGTTTTTTCTTTCACTGATTTTTTTCTTGCTTTTAAATTTGTGCCACCGAATCCAGGCATTTTGTGCCCTGTGGCAACTCCTGGAAGTTATAACAGTTGAACTAATGGGATCTGTGAAAGCACTCTCTCTTTGAGAGAGGAAATGATTTTTAGTCAAACAGTTCAATGTTTTCCCTACCATCTGTACAACCTTTTGTTAAAACATCTTCTATACCCAGACACCTGATTAAACAGATGGGGGAAGAAAAAAAGCCTTTGTTAAAGTCTTGGCATCCCATTTCTTCAATTAGATTCTTCCAATAAGTTTTCAGCAAAACCAGACTTATGTTCCACATATTTTTAATCAAAAATCTTTTGCCAATAAGGGGTAAAAGGAAGCAATTTGTGGTGCCCTGAGGTGACTTTATATGTCTGAAAATATACTACTGCAAATCATGGAACCGTGGAATGTTTTGGGTCAGAGAGGACTTCCAAGATCACCCCATTCCATCCCCTGCCCTGGGCAGGGACACCTTCCACTGTCCCAGGCTGCTCCAAGCCCCATCCAGCCTGACCTTGGGCACTTCCAGGGATCCAGGGGCAGCCACAACTTCTCTGGAAAACTGGTACCAGGGACTCACCACCCTCCCAGGGAAGAATTTCTTCCCAATATCCCATCTAACCCAGCCCTCTGGCAGCTCAAGGCCATTGCTCCTTGCCCTGTCATTACACACCCTTGTCAAAAGTCCCTCCCCATCTCTCTTGTGGCCCCTCTAGGTACTGGAAGGTGCTGTAAGGTCTCCCTTTCCTTCTCCAGGCTGAACAATCCCATCTCAGCCTGGTTCCATAGCAGAAGTGCTCCTTCCCTTCCCTCCAGCATGTGACCACCCCACAAAACTTGGCAACCTCTTCTCCACAGCAGCAGCTCCCTGAGTGTGAAACACTGCAGCAAATACAGCAAACATGGACTGAGGTACAAGGGAAGTGTCAGGTAGCTGCCACCTATGCACCAGACTTATCCTCAAAGGCCTGGGCAAGCATCTTTATTTTAAATATTCCGTGCAGATGTCAATCCTGGCCAAAGGCAGCACTGTGGTACAGCTTTGGGCCAACACAGAAAACCCAAAATAACACACACAGCCTCTTGATAGTTCATATTAAGTGCTCAAAATTCAGGTAACTCCTGGCATTGCAAAGGAGCGTTTGTTCATGACTAAATGTGTCATTCAATACTGGCAATACTGTAATCAGGGTTAGGTGTGTGCAGATTAAGTTTGTAGAGAAAGTGTAGCTGAATTACTTTTTTCTCTTGCTGTGGAAAAGATCACCACCTCTAAAAAACCCCCTAAATGTCATTTCTTTGCTAAGAAATGGTTTGCCAAGCAGATTGGCAGAGCTCTCAGGCCCTGTACCGGGCTGGGCAGCCGGGTCAGGCAGGATTGGCAGCAGGGGCTGCCTGCCCCAGATGGCTGCAGAGCTGCACCAGGCTGGGGCCCAGGTGTCAGGGAGCACTGAGCACAGCAAAATCATATCACTGCTGCATCTCTCCAAACAATTATGCTTTTAAAAACTCAACCAAAAGGAGTGCCAAACCAGGAACCCCTGAACTCTCGAGGGGTTGGGAAGGGAGCTCAGTTTCTCAGGGCAGCTCTGGGCACATGGGGCAGGCTCCTACTCCTGGTGCATGGAGCTCATTCCCCATGGACCTCATTCCCCTTGGCCCCTTCCCCTCAACACAGCCCCCTCTCTGGACTGGCACACGGGGCCATTTATGGGGGAAAAGCTTGGCAGATGCAAGAGTCAAGTGCCAAGAGCCTGGATGCTTTTCCTCCTCAGCACTGCCAGCAGTGGCATCTGGTTGGCACGGCCGGCTCCTCGCTCAGCACTCACGGGGGGGCCCTGGCCTGACCTCTGTGGGGCTCTGGTGGGTCAGTCTGTCTCTAAACAGCCACCAAAAATCCTCTCTCACTACTCAACCTTTCATTCTCGAAGGGGAAGAGGACAAAGACAGGATTTTGTCCAAACACACATCCCCATAAACTCCTGTGCTCCGCGCAGCACCTCGCCTGGCTCCGCTCACCCTCAGCAGGCCTGTGCTGAGGCGGGACAGTTTAGCATCGAGTTTTCCTAATTAAATTCACTCTGGCTTCAGGTCGGACAGGAATGTGAGGATTGTTGCGTGTCAGGATGGAGACACCCTGCCAGCAGCCAGGGCAGAGATAGGCACAGGGCTGTGTCACGTTTGCCTCAGCCCACACATCGAGCACAGGCTGGGGCTGCAGCTCAGTGTTTGCATGACTGACTACGAGCCCTGTGTACATTTACACATTCATTTATGCTGCCAGACTTTTGTATATTCACAAGGTGCTACATGCTTTCTGAAAATTCGAGTTCCTGACTCTAAGGGATTTGGGATCTCACTGTGGAATCCAAAGACTCATTGACATTTCAGAACTAGACACCTTATTGGAAACAGCACACATTTGTAAAAAAAAAAAAAAAGCATGAAATCTGCATTTTTAATTCCTTTCACCTCCACTACAACATTTATCATAATATAAAGTCTGAACTGCTCTTCACGACATGTTAGTCATTCCAACACGGACAGCAAAGCTGGCTATTCCCATTGATTCCCCTTGCTTTGAAATGTGTATTCTAAGAGCAAATTTTGACTTCTGCCTTGTGAAGAAATTTATCCATAGGAAATAAATGTACTTCTTAACACACTTATGCACTACATTTATTTCTTCAATTTTTAAACTATTACCGATTTTCACTGGGTTGATAGCTCAGTAATCTCAGAAGTGTCCCTTGAACTGTCCACGCTGCTGGAGACCTCCAAAAGCAAATGCAGGGATGATGTTTGAAGCACAGGAAGCACAGAAGGGCTCGCACTGCAGCGCACGTAGATCCGTGTGTGGGAATGATTATCCTCAACTTTTCAGCTCTTTGATGCATTGTGTGAAAGATACCCACAAATCTTAACCAAAAGTTTCCTACATGAAAAGCCCAGCCAAGCAGAGGAGCCTGGTCTTCTGGCTGTGGAGTTTTGCCTGAATATATCCCATGTGAATACCCTGCTTTGAATGATGTAACATGAAAGGATCGCCTGCATTGTGCAGAAATTTTCTGTTTCCCATTACTCATACTTGTAAATGTATCTGTTCTACAGCTCCCTAAGAAACGAGCAAGCCTTAGCATCAGAAATACTCCTAACACATTTTTAGGCAAAACAGAATCAGCTAGCTGCTCTGTGATATTAAGTAATTCTTTCATGCTTCGCAATGCCTCAGAGTCTCAAGATGACATTTGGATGCGTTTATGCAACTCCTGAGATTCCCTACACAGGTACAATTGGGTCTTTTCCCACTCTGACAAGAGCTTTTCCTCGGAAGCCTGGTGAGCTGCACTGCTGACAGCTACACGGGAGCGGAAACAGGCAGGCAAGTGCCTCAGATGTTGGAACAAGAAAGTGTTCCAGGATTTTTAGCACCTGGGACTCTTGCTTAGCAAACATCCCACCCCAGCTGTGGTATGGAAAAACTGCAATCTCTGTACGTATTTTACAAAATGTAAAAGATGAACAAATAAAAAAAAAGTTTAAGATTAAAAAACCGAAGTAAGAAAAAAGGAATTTTACCAGGGTGTGGCTTAGTTCTTGAACTCAAGTTTGATCTCTGAGCCTGCAGAGCTCTGATCTGATTGAGAGATGATGTGGGACCCCTACACTGAACTCAGCTTGGGTGACGAAATACAACTGTGCACCAAATTTTGTCAAATCCAGTAAAAAAAAAAAAAATCGCCACAACAAGGTCCTGTGTATAAATTCACATCTACAATAGAAGCTTTTGCTACCTGAGAACATCAAACCTGAGAAGGGGGTGATTTTTAGATTACATTTTTATGTTCACCAAAGCACTACACACGATTTTAAGAAAGCTACAATGCTTACAGAAACTGCCTTGTTTTAGACCTGACCTACTTCATCTCCAGCTTTTCAACAGGATTACAGGGAAGAAGTTATAGTGGTAAATCTCCAAATTGCTATAGACTATACAATTCTTCCTAAATGGCTCCTTTGGGCCTCTCTGCTGAAAGCAACACGGCTCCAGGGAGCCGCAGCTCTGCAGGATCCCACAGAGCTCCCACCTCCTTCTGCCTCCCAAAGCTGGCAGGAGCTGGCACCGAGGAGTGATGACGACAGAGACCTTTCCCCAAGAACGAGGTGGGGGATTAGACACTGCGTCTGCAGTGGGGCAATCTGGAAACATCTAACCACGAGGCAGCAATTTCTACACTTGGTGGCAGATTTCAACACCGAGTTCACGTAAGTAAGGGAAGACAAATCTTTGAGCTCTTCTCCTTTGCAATGGATCTGTACTGAAATATCTAGATGTGGTGGCAGATCCTCTTTGATAAATATGGGATTTCACTTGCACCTGCAGTACCTCACAGGCACAGGAGCCTGTTTCCTTTTTATCCATAGGATTAAGGGTGAACCTTTATCATCCTGTTATCTCACCACAGTGTTCACTCCCCTCAGCAACTGGGCAAAACCTCCCTCATTTCTTGATCAATAAAGCAGCACCTGCTCTTTCCTGCCTGTGAGATTGCTATTTTGGAGCATTCACGATTTCTCTTGCCTGCAACAACTCATTTTGTTGCCTGTTTGTGTCCAGACTTAAAGTTATTTGTAATGGATCCTGGAAAACGGCCCAAGCTGCTTGTGAGGTGATAACTCAGGATGGAAAGCACAGTTTAAGGATGATACCTGTATTTCTGCCCTACTCCATCTCCCATCAAGCAAAGGCAGGGATAAGATGCTTTTGTACATAACATCTTCCTAGGCTTCACCAGCCTAACGAGGAGAAAGGGAGGCCTAAGGCTGCCTCAAGGGGTACACCACCAGGTATCACCACACTTCCAACTCCCTTCTCCTCTCTGCAGACACTTCAGCAGCACAGGGCTGAGGGGGAGCAGTGAGCACCTGGTGAAACGAGGCAGTGCTGGACTTGCACTTATCCCCACGAGCAGCACAGCCTGGGAGTGGCTCCTAGGGAGTCTCTCCCGACACGCATCGAGCTTGCAGATGGATCATTCATTCTCCACACATGACTCACTGCAGACCTGGGCTGAGCATCTGCCACCTCTGCCAGTAGACTGAAGAAGACAGAGGCAGGCTGTAACACACCAGGGGACTTAACAGGGAAAAATCTGAACATATGGGCTCGAGGAGAGGCCAGGGTGATCTGGTCTCACACCAGAAAAGCTGCACATCTCACAGCACGGTGTAATTTTTTTATAAAGCTACAGCAGATGAAGGTAACGTGACTAAAATAAGCCTTGGTGATCTCTAAGACTCATTATTGTTACAGGTAACACTGGAAGAGTAGATATAATGGGCCAAGAAGAGGAAAAAAGCCTAGAACACCATTCTTCTGACTATCAAAGATGATATGCAGCTTCTCCTGCTAACGCAGCAGAGAAGGACACATTCAGCTTGGTTTGTAGGAGCAAAGGCAGCCACAGACCCTTCAATGCCTTTAGGTCCAAATGGCATCAAAATCCATGAGGCCCAAAGACTGGAATGAACCAAAACATCATTTCTCCTCTGCTGCCCTTGTTAATTTGCAAACTGTCTTCTAAGTTTCTCTATGTACTTGTCTAAAATTTTTGCTTGTAGCTACTTTCCAGTAGCAGCAATTTATCATGAAACAGGGGCTGGCAACAGCTGGGAGCTTGGTTTGCTCCATGTTTTCTGTGGCAGTTGTGTTTTTATTTTAACTGGAAGCAGTAAGATGGTTACAACCGGAACATCCACAGTAAAAGGGGGTCACACTAAACATGCCAGACCTGTCTGGGCAGGTCTAATTTAAACACCAGCCTTTTAAGAACGGGACTGTCTTTGAATGAGATTTCTTTGTACTTCTGAAGACAGCACACACCCTTTTCCTGCTGCTTGATTAAACAGCACTTGCCCAATGAATAGATCTTGATCAGGAATAGAAAATGCATGGAGCTGTCCTGGGGAAAATGTGCTATATCCTTTCCCAGACTCACCTGTGGGAAGACATGTACAGCTACATCGAACACACAGGCCTTTCAAATCAGTCCTCTTGCATCTGGACCTCTGCTCTGTCAACTGTCTGTACCTTTAAAGTATTTCCTTTATGCATTTGAACATCCTAAATCATTAATGGCAGCAGAAGTGTCTCACAGGAAAGCTGCACTTTCAGATTTGGCTTTGCCTTTGGAGGGCAAGCACCAAGCAAGACACGAACTGCTTCATGGTTGTAGCCCAAGATCCATCATCACAATCGCAGCAGAAGGCCTGAAGTGCACATTTCACTGCTCTTGCAGAAGTGGATCCTCCCTTGATAAAAATAACCCTGGCTTGACTGCAGGAGCAGTCATCCTTTGCCTTGTTCCACTCACCCAGCACTGCACACGCCAAGGACAGCGAGGCAGGGAAGTGCCAAGAAGGAGCTGGAGTTCAAATGCCAGGTGAACAGCAGAAGCTTACACTACTGTGCTTTACTTTTTCCCATTTCAGGGACTTTGGCTTCTGCAAATGCACTAAGTTCACGTGAAGAAAGCAAAAACTCCACAGTCTAAATACAACCTCATTAGATTTTTAGAATAACAAAGGATAGCATAAAATTTCACTCCATCAGAGCAAGAAAATGTGCTGCACAGAGCACACAGCAGGATTAGCTCTGCTGTCTGCTCCAGTTTTCCAGATTTATCTTGGGGAAATCATCCCCACAGAAGTGAGCATGAGCTGTCAGGTGTTGCAGCTCCCACTAATTTCAAGACTTTGCTGCTTCAACACATTTCAAAAGTTCACACCTCAGCCCCACTGCTGTAAAATGGAAAGAACAGCATTTCTTGACCTCACAACAATACCATGAGGACAAACATGTCCTAGGTGTTAAACCACTGGAGTGTCACATGGAGCAGCGAGGTCAGGCTGGCCCCCATCTCCAGGGGTGACTCACTGCTGGGAGAAGGTGCTTGCATTCATTTGGAAGGACAACAAGGCATGACTCAGTGGTTCAAAGCGATTTATCACTAGTGAAATCAGCACCTAATGTTAAATTCTGAACTCCTTTCTGCCAGTTCATTTGCATATTAGAGCTTCACATGGTTAGTATTAGCTGAAACTAGACCCACTCGACAGGCAGAATGGTTAATTGTGTGATTATGAAATTTCTGCAGCGGCTCTGGTAAACATTGTACAAAATGGAAATTATTTTTGCAACAATTTTTTTTTAAGCTTTGTAGTGTATTTGTTCTCTCTGTTTTTTGAAGGCTTCAAGAGAGAATTTTGGGAGATGCTCCTCCGCCATTCTTTCTCCATCCAGACACTCAGCTCTCAAGGGGGTAGAAGACACAAAACTTGACCATGCTGTTAGAGAAAGGATTTTAACTACTCCTCAAAAATTTATATCCTACTATATAAGCATCTTCCTGCTTCTTTGGATGGCAAATAGGGATCTTTCTGCAAAATGAATTCTGTACAGCACTTCATCCAGCTTAGCCCTTGTCTCCTGGTGCTTAGACAAACAGTTTTTGGTTTATGTAAATAGTTGGTGGATCAAATTTCCCTGGCTGCCACACCCAGCCAGCCTGAATCACCCAGGGAAACATAAAGAGAGTCACCTTTTATGCATTGTTTTTTTACCGAAGTCCACAGGGGTTGCTGAGTTACCCTTCCCCACCAGCAAACAGACTTTTCATTCTGAAAGAACTTTTCCGTGGATCAACCCTCTGCATAATAATGCCTGGTAGAGTTTGATCTGGTTGAGAGGACGAGCACTGGGAGTGAAACAAAACAAAATAAATGCTCTGAGTGAGCCTTGACTTCTGGGCTTCCATGTTGTTGCTCCCACCACCGAGTGCTCCAGGGGCATCTGCTCTTCCTGGAGCCTCCTGACGTGCCCTGAGCACAGGGCAGGAGGATTGAGCTGCAAAAGTCAAGGAGAAAACCCTGGATGAACCCCAGGAGTTCACCTACATGTGCTTGTCAGCTGCCATTAGTTGGGTTTGCTTTTCTGGAAAGATCATTTCAAGGCAAATCCAGCTGCATCAAGGGTAGTTACGCCTCTCCAGTGAAAAATTATGGATGAAGAGCAGCCCCGTGGCCCCTCTCCACCCACGCTTGGCTGTCCTGTGCTGCAGGGCCTCCCCAGACAGCTCCTGGGACAGCAGAGCCCAACACCCCTCACGTTTGGCTCTATCTGCTTCCCTCCTCCAGGAGCCACGAGCCCCATCCTTCTCCCTGCTTGAACCTGGAAGGAAACTCTCTCCTGAGGCTGCTGGTCACTGCTGCAGCCGTGGAACAAAGCCATGGAGGAGATGCAGATCTGCTGCTGATGCTTCTCAAAACTTTGGGAAACGTTTCTAAAGCAAACCCTTGTTTTAAGGCTCAAAGCTGAACTGAGGTGGAGAAATGATTTTTGGAGGTTTCTTTTTGCTTTGTGATGTCCCAAAAAGCCTCAGCTCTAGTTTTAGCTGCTAGAGCTACAAAGCAAGCAATCCCAGACGGAGACCAGCCAAGTGTTCCCAGAGATCACCACTCTCCATCCCTGCTCCTCTCGACCCCTGCCCACACCCAACCAGACCCTTAATCCCACCTCCAGCCCAACCTGTGCCTCACAGCTGCTGCAGGAATTCAAAAGGGCTCAGAACAACAAAGCACTGAGGTCTGAATTCTCTATGGAAACCTGAATGTAATCCCTGCTACGTCAGCAACTCACCTCAACTTTCCAACTATCACACACAAAACACTCGAAAAGCCAAACCCAGCTGCTGGTTTCATTGATGAAACAGAGGGAAATTGGAGTTGCTGGAGTTATTCCTACTTCTTGGCCATCAGAAACATGAAATGCTTTGTGAGGGTTTGATTGATTGCTGGAGCACAATTCCATTGTCAGGCCAGCTCTCTGCGAGCAGAGTGTATAGACTGAAATCCTTTCTGTTTGTTTAAACTCTTTGTAGAAATTCTTACATAGTTGTGGTTAAACACTTGTAAATACACATGCATTTCCAACTGTGTAACTGTCTCTGTTCCATTGCTCTCCTAAATGCTTTAACTTTGATGCACAATTTCTAATTTTTTAATGGGAAGTATAATTATATTGATTTGTCTCAAGACTCTCTGTATTTCTTTTACTTCATTTTGTTTGTTGCTAGATTGCTCAGACTGACTTTGACTCTGTCACGGTGCTCATTAACCAAGTGGAGTATAAAATGTGATGTGTAAATCACATAAACCACTGCAATGTGTATTTTACACTTTGTTGAAGGTGCAAGCCCCAGCTCTTTCTACACCATTTCTAGGAGATATCTTGGCACTATTATGCTTTGAAACACTGTGATAACCAGAGAACAAAGCTCCTAAACCTCAACATTTTAAAACAAAAAAGGGGGAAAAGAGGAAAAAAAAGAAGAAAGAAGAAAACATCTCTGGGTGGATCTTAACTACAAAGCTGCTGGTGATCCATGCTTAAGTAATCAGAAGAAATGGTGAGAAGAGGGAAGTGTTCACCAGAGGAAAATCATGAGGAGAAGGTGGCATCAGGTGGGTAGGGGCCTGGGCAAGTGCCCACGGCTGCTGGGCAGCCCAGGGCAGAGCTGCTGGTGGGGTGATGCTGTGGGAGTTGGCACAGGCTGTAAATTGGCTGGTGTGATACATAAATCCTCAGCAAAACTGATCGCACACACCCAGCTGAAAAATGTAAGTAAACAATAATTCCTGTCCTTTTTATATCTACTGCTTCAAGCTCCAGCATGCTTTAATCCTTCATTTTATTTGATATCATTTACCTTATCCAATGCATATAAAAGGATATGTTCTCCTTCTTAGACTGCCTTCAACTTTCTATGAAACTGGCTTTAAGGAGTAGGCCAATATTTGTAGAGCGGATAATACCTAAAAGGGGCTCCCCTGTCTAGAGAGGCAGAGAAAATTCCCTTTTAAGGCCTTCAGAATTTGAAAAAAAGCATGGTATGCTTCGAGAGGCACGGTCTGGCTTCAGCCATGTCGTTGATATTCCTTGCATGTGTCGCTCATGTCAGAAAACTGAGGACTGGGTGCCAAAAGTCATTCACTTTTCAGATGTGACACGTCTAGAAACGCCCACATCTTTGAGCAGAAACAATCAGCAGCGTTTCCCTCTTGCAGAGCTTTCAAACAGTTGTGAGAAATACGGGGTTATAAAGTCCCCTATGCTTCACACAAGAATAGAGGGACTGACAGGGAACAGAAAAGTGGTGGAAAATAGGAAAAGCAGTTAAACAAACGAGCCTGGAGAACTGGGTTCTGAGCCTGACTCCACCTCAGGTGCTTTGTTTGGCCTTTGGCAAGTCACTCATCTTCTCTGTTTCCTTAATGTTTTTATGGGATCTCACAGTTAAAATTATGAGCTTGTACAAGTTGGAGACCAGCACCGAGGGCAGTAAGAGCATCTTTGAGTTGCAGAAGAAAGAGAAGCAGGGAATGGAACGATGAGATTGAAGAGGGAACGATGAGAACTCTCAGCTCCTGCTCTCAGTGCCTGACACGGCTCCTTTATCGCCGACTCATCGACAGAAGCCTGCATTGCTCTGCCTCTAAGGCCCTTATTTTATCCTCTCGCCTGCACAGGTAGGATTTCTCCTCTCAGGAGCTTGCATAATCGTGCCTCATCGCCCTCCCCGTGTGACACACTGCTGACCTGGCACCTCTGCCTCTCCTGGAGTTATCGCCGCCTTGTCTCGACATGGCCCTAGTTTTCTGCTTTTGCTTCCTGCAGGCTGAGTTGGGACAGTGGACTGCGTGTGTTTTAAATTAAAACCCCTCCAGTTACTCTCTGAATATTGTTATGCTAGGGAACACTGTCCTGCACTACAAGGTTCACCTGTGATTGCCATCTTTGTAAGAATAGTGTTATATATATTCAAATAAAACCTACATGCAGAGCTGCAAGATGCACAGCAGCTGTTTTAAGTACTTTAAGGCCTTTAATAAATTCATACTTCATAAATATTTTCATGCCCCAGAATGAATCCATAATATCTGGGTTCTTTCATCACAGCAGTATTCAAGTTGCTGAAATAGTCTCAGTTGCTGACTTTTTTTCTCCTGTCTTATTAAACCACAAAAACTTGTATACACCCAAAAACCTCAGTTGCCTGTGGAATGGAAGGTGACTTTAGACTTCAACCAGCCTACTTCTAGCTGATCTAAAATCCCAGTGCAAGTAGCATTGCAAAAAGCTCCCTTCTAACAGAAGTTATCACTGAATCAGCATTGCACACACAGCTGGAAAGCTGTGCTGCCTCCTGAGCAGATGCGCTGCAGAAATCACTTTTGTGGTTAAATACCCTGCAAAGCATCCAGGGCTCTGCTTCACTCAGTTTCAGGAGGTATAACTCCAAGTCCTCAACATCCATTTGGCCAATTCTCCTAATCCTGTGATGAGGCAGAATGTCTCACCTCTTGGCAGTGATTGTGGTAAAAGTATTGAAAGATCTTTTGGAGGGAAAAAAGACAAAAGTACTGATTCATTTTTAAATAACATTTTCTAGGGAAAATCCACATAGTGCTGTACCTTTTGAGATCAGAGGACTGGATATAATGGAGCACCAGACGTGACAATTAATGAAAAGCAGGAAAGTATCTTTTTGATGCCTAAAGCTGAAATCAACACTGCCTTTAATCAATCTAAACCCGGAAGTGGAGGTATTCCAAGGAACACAGTTCTGGCCATAGAAAGTATGGAAGGGAGGAAACAAGAGAAAGGTATTTCTCAAGACAAGACAATAATTAAAAATTAATTAATACATGGGTTGAATGGACTCTCGCTCTCCAAGCTGGTCCCATAACCCTGCAATTTCTATAACTCCATCCAGTGACAAGAATACACTATTTTTTACCAGTGTGAACAGTGATTTGTAAAACCCTGGTGTGCAGGAAGGCATCACCACCCTGGTTTTAGAGATGGGGCATTTTTTCATGACTGCCCTGGTTCACGGTCCTGCTTGTAGGGCAGCTCACCCTCCTTTCAGGGCTTTCCCAAAGAGCCTCCTGCCCCTCGTACAGGGCAGAGAAAGGCATCTGCTGCCCACATTTCTGTAGTTCTTATATTGCCATGGGGTGAAGAGTCTGTTCACTGGGAAGCTCTGTGATCCAGTGCTGGAGCTGGACAAGGTCTGGGCGCAGGCACTGGAACCTCCTTGTGCTCGAGGAGGTTCCTCTCAGCAGCAGGGAGAGCAAACAATTTGCTACGAGAGCACTTTATGCTGTCTAACAATGTTTGTGTGTGTCTGCAGAGATAAAAAAACCACTTCATGCTGCTGCTGAATGACTGCTTTCTCCCTCCCTATTTGGATTTACTCCAAAGCCAGGATTATAACTGCTCTTTGCTAAGCAACAAATATTAACTATTGCTACTTCATCAAAATCCTGCACCAATGCATTTAACCAGTTTATCAGCCAGCAAGATGATATTTTCATATTTGCTAGCCTGGAGCTCCACTAAAATTAAGATCAACCGAGTACAGATATAACAATTATCAATTTTCATTCTTGAATAACAGCTTGAAATTGCCTTCAGGAAAAAGGAGGGTCCTTTGCTTTGGATTAAAAAAAAATAAAAATTTAGATATAAAATTAACTACTTTTTCTTCCTCAGGCTAAACATGTGGTTAAGCTCACTAAAATTATTCAACAGCTTTACAGGTTGCATCCCTATTTGCTTTAGCTTTTAGGTTGATAAATGAGTAAGTGAAAAAAAGCTGTCAGGTAGATTACATGGTGCTACCAGCCTGCACTTTTACCTATCCCTAGTAAATTATTTCCTGCAGCCAGCTGAAACTGTACCAAGAGGGGAAGTTTGAAGCACCTCTGAAAAAAAATTCCTCCAAAATTGCTGAGGTTGGTTGGATATGAAACGTTTGAATCCAGAGTTCTGTGCACTGTGGGGCACAGTGGAAGATCCTCTGTGTCAAGGCAGTTTAATGCTAACTGAGGAGACAATAATTTAATCGAAAAACCTTAATAAAGATGGAAATATTATCATATTCATTATTAAGCTCAGAGAAATTAAAAGTTTTGATCACATGAAATTATTGGCAATCTTAGAGGTGGACAAAGACTCCTGCAAGTTGCTTTTCTTTCTGTGAGCTTGGCACAAATATCAGGAAGATCTGGTGGCTCCATCTTCCCCAGTTCCCAAGCAAACAGAACAAATCTTTTATGTACTCTTTGTAAGAGAGCTCCCAAAGGCAAAGAAAATTAGCTACTAGAAGAATAAACAAAATAATGGCATTTCCCCCTCTTCCTGCTACCTCATTTTTTCAATTGACGAGTGCCAGGTGACTGATTTATTTATTTGCATGCAAAATTATTTTCTTCTGTCAGCAGAGAAAACAACACTGTTGGGGTTTTTTTTTAAATGCATTTTACCTTTTGAAGGTTTTCCACTGAACATACCTGACATTGTTTTAGTGGCTCCTACCAACCACGGTGAGGCAAACGCACGCAACTGAAATAATGTCATCTCTGGATTGCTTAAAGCTGTACAGAGATTAAAGCAGCCCAGCTCTACCTTGCTCAATCTGCACAGATTGCAAACTCCTTCTTCAAGGCACGTGTGGTGGGGCACTGCATGGGACCGTGTATCCCAGGAAAAGGTCAAAGGCACAGATATCCTGTTGGGCAACATTTTCTATGACAGAGACAAATCTAGCGTCAGATCAAAAGGGAGGAGGCTGAGTAAAGGATCAGCTTGCTATCAATTTGAAGACACAAGAAAGACAAAGCAATTCCATCAAGAAAAATTAACCCACATAGATAAGAGATAGATGGTGAAACTGCTTCGAGATATGTTGATAAAACTACTTCATCAAAGTGGTAGATTGCCTCTAAAATGAAGTCTCTCGGTGAACTTGGACAGCTTTTTTTTTTCCCCCCACGGTGAAAATATTTCCACGTTAAATTTTACCATTTGTAATTTCCAGTCTTAAATTTTAATGGTTTTTTCTTTTGGTAACAGATCATTTCTGAAGTTTGAGTTTTAAACAGTTGAAGTTGAAACAACACCATAAAGTATTTTAATTGCATCAAAATAACTGCTTTCAGGGGTTTTGTTTTTACCTTATAGCAACTCACATTTTCCACTTTGCCCCCCAACAGCAAACCCAGAAACAGCACCTCATTTATTTGTCCTGCCCAGCTTTCCCCACACTTTGGTGGCACACGGACATCACGGGCAGGCACAAGCTCTGCTGGTTTATCCTTGTGCCCATGGAAGAGAGAACCACACACCTGTGAGGAACCCAACAGGAAAGCAGGAAACTGCCCACAGGCAGCCACTGCAGGAATCTGTGCCCTGAGCTCCAGCTTGGTTGCAAACCAAGACACGCCGCATTTTGGAGGTGGGACACGACCAACAAGCAAAAATCCCATTTCTCTCTGACGCCAAACTCTGCGCAGTGACAGAAACCCAGGATGTCTTCATCTACAACCCTGCTTATCTTGGCAGCCACAGCCCAGCCCGGGCTCGATGGCAGAGAGCAGTTTCCTTCCCCACAAGGTGCCAAACGCATTTCTTGCTGATTAAGCCGCACGGGTGAGATTAATTCCACCGTATTTGCGCAGAAGAATGAGCGGCACCTTCGGGAGGGTTATTCACAAGGGGAGCTGCTAGGCTGAAGCCCAGCAGGGCTTTCCCCCCTGCTCCACTTGATCAATAGGCCGGGGCAGCAATTACAGGCACCATCCACAGCTGCTCGGTGCCATTGAGAGCCCCCGTCCTGCTGGGCACTGAGCGGGCTCGGGACTGCAATTAACACACGGCCAACAGCCCTGCCACAGCAGCCAGCTACGAGCCACTCAGAAAAGCTCATTGTCACAGTCGCAGAGACAAGATGCAGTAAAACAATGGTGTACTTGGTAAAAGAATTAATTGGGGATCTCTCTTCAAGGAGAACAATACCACTTATGCCTTCGTTGATCCCTGCTGGGAGTTGGCAAAATTTTGCGGTAGTGACAACATGCCTGGATAAAACTCCAAGTCGTTACACCTGTTGTGGGATACCTGACGTAACAACAAGAGGTTCAGGCAGTAACTAAGCCATGATTCCTCCCTTTGCTGGGGCAAAGCTGGCTTATTCTGCCATAGCGAGAGGTCTGCACCCCACTGATGAACGCCTCCCATCCCCAAATTTAGCTGGAATCAGTCAACTGAATGTTTGGCTCCAGTGAGCACCTCAGCCACAGGAGATCAGTGCAAAACAACTACAACTCAGTCTACAAAGGAGAGCCTTTCCATAACAGTCCTTTTCCAGGAACTTTCAAACATTTATTGTGTCCCCGAGTCTTCTGTGTCTGGAGACTCAGACACGCTCAAGCTTTTGTGGGTTAATGTAAGCAGTGCATGGAATTGAGCACAGCATTAGGATTCAGGCCCCTCTAGCTAACCTGCAAATCGAGAGGAAGTTCAGGATCACTGGCACGTAATTGTGGAGTTGGGGGAGCCAGCCCAACATCTGACTTTCCCCTCCGTTCGGATTTCCCTGCATATAGAAAGAGTGGGTGGATATGGCAAGACGTGCAGCACTTATATATCAGCTGATGTCACATCTGAATGCAATTCTAGATTTACTATTACAACTCTTCCTTCATCTAAGCAATAACTACCTGCCTGCTAAAAGGCATCAGATTCTTTTATTGTTAAAATGAAACCGGACCTGGTACCCTGGGGCAACTGATTTCAATCTCCAAGTTCATATGGTTTTTCTTGCTGACAAGACTGGTTTGAAGGAGAGCCAAAATGCCAGCAGCAGTTGCCCTTGCTAAGGAGAACCTTGAAAGACGTTGTGAGGGTTGTTAAGAGAGTACACACACAAAGTTTTCTGCAATAAATCCGGGATTATAATTAGTTCCCCCAATACTGCACGTGGGATGAGGAGGATACAGGAGGCAGCTTGTGTCCTGCTCTGGAAGAGACAACCAGTCTTGAGTTTGCAGGACAAAGTGTCCCCCAAGTATCTCACTGAGCTCCCAACCTCCCTCAAGTGCAGGAGGCACTGACTGATCACCTAGAGGGACAAGGACCAGGTTTTCATCTGGTCTAAGGGCTCTTGTACAAAAGCAATAAAAACTTCACGTGTTTTGCTTGGGTTGGACCAGTTTTTCAAAAATCAGGCCTCATGCTTTTGGGATAAAAACATCCAGGAAACTCACCAATGCTAAAGTGATGGAAAAGCTGGAAACTCTGTTATTCCAGAATTTCAGGCCATTTCAGAGCAATGGCATTGCACTGTTGGTGTTCCTATAGCTGCTGCAATGCACTTCTACACTGCTGTGTGACGTGCTGCAACAACACAAACACTTCACTCCACCATGGATTATGCACAATTAGAAATTTTCCAGACACCAGACACGATCCAGGAGGAGCATCCCCCTTTGCTCACCTCCTCTGCTTTCCCTGCACTTCATGGAACTCTTCTCTGCGAGTCTCTGCAGTTTTCATAAAGAAACTTCAAACCATGCTTACCATAAATCAGGCTTGTATTCGAGCTCTGGTTTCTCCTGAAGGAGGATTGTAGTTATTAAAAATATTTTTTTTCCCTTACTACTCAAGTCCTGCATTTGCAGCACTTCCTAGACAGGGGTTTACTGTGGTTTGTCTGTGCTGAGCGGTTGCTCTGAATAATTGCACCAAACAGTTCCAGTTTTTCTGGACCTGCTGCATTTTTCTACATTTTGCAAACACTTTAGAAGAAAAAAAAAAAAGTAAAAGCAAAGCAAGGGTGCTGTTGAAACCCTTGGGCTGCTGGGCAGCTCCAGGAGCTCTGGGCCCATGGCACCTCTGTGCGATTGTCTCTGTCCACCCTAAAAAGCTTCACCCACTGTCCCCTTCTCCTGGGACCAGGCACTCTCAGAGATGTCACTTCCTTGGCTACCCCATGCTAAAAGCAATTTTCCTCTGTTTTGACACCAGGATGACCCCACCTTTATGGAAACACAAGCAAAGGTGACTCCTGGTTTCCATTTCCCAGCTCTGCTCCATCAGCAGCTCCTCTGTGACAGCAGAAGGCTGCACTGCTCTTCCTGGCCAAAAACAGCCCCAAGGGCTCTCCAGCAACTCCTTGAGAAGTTCCTGCTCCCCAGTCACCCAGCTGGAGAGAAATCCTGAGCCAAAGGCAGACAGGCATATTCCGTGGAGGTTTCCATACCCATTTCCAGGCTCAGTATAAGAACCTATTTATTATTACTTTTTCCTTTAAAATAGACTATCATTTTTGACACTGAGGTTCTGATCTAACAATATCTCATCACTTGAAAGAAATAGCTATTTAGAAGTCAATGATATAAAAGAAAGGATCAAATCAAAAGGCAGATCACCCTTACCCCCAGATTCACCACATGTGGAGAAAAATCTTGGACGTGATCATTTCACAGATACAGCTTTTGGTTCTTGATTTTAATTTGTACCTCTTTTGTACTCTTATATGCCTGTTCTTACTAAAATTCATAGATACTGCTCTAAAAATGAGACAAAAATCAGATTATTAGATTCAGAAATTTAATACAATCTGTTCCAGCCCAGTACATCATTCTCTCTGGTAACCTCATTTCCAAACAAGCTTCCTTAAAGCTCCCAGCTCTGGAATATCTGCCCACAAGTCAGTGCAAACCAGGGGTTTAGTCCTCCTAAGTCACCCAGAGTCTCTTTTCCCCTTTCCCTATAAGAACCTGGGGGGTGGAAAGCGCTGCTCAACACTGTGGGATTCCTGGAGAAAAGACAATTCCTGTTACCAGAGCATTTGGGATCTGCATGTATGTAAATAATCTGTTAATAGAGAGCAACAGATGGCTCTTAACTCAGCAACAGAATAAATATAGCAAGTTTTATTTGATCTGAGGTGGTTGATGAAGCCATTTGTTTACGAGTGTATTTTTTAAATAAGATCATCTGCAGTGCCCAGAGCATTGTCTGGGTGCTCTTTTATTACAGTCTGTAAAAGTCCAAATAAAAACAGGAGGCAAGCCCATCATTCTCTGGAGCTTTGCCTGTGCAGCAGTAGGGTTCTGGGCACATCACTAAGCATTCAAAATAAAGCAGAAAGAATCAAAATAGCAGATTTTCACAGCCATGAATTTGCACTTGTGCTCATCCCCAGACAAAGATGACACAGCTTGCACATGTTCTTTACTACTGCTGTTCACATGGCTGAGGGTAAAATAACAAAGAGGAAACGCTGAGGGTGCACTGGAGATTTGCAGTTTGGAGCAGCCCTACACAGTTACACCCACTTTTCTCTAGTACATTAAAGTTGTATCAAATATTGTCACAGTTTTATAGGTGCTGGCCACCCCGCTGCTCTTATTTATTCCTCCCCCCAGAACACGGTCGTAAATCCATAACAGAACATTTAAAAAGAAGCAGCAGAGCATCAGTCAGTGTAAAGGCTTTCTCGCAGCACTCAAAATCCATGTGGAATTTATTTACAGCTCTGACCTGTGAATTCCTCCCTCATTTCTCTGATCACTTGCTCCGTTTGAGAGTCGTGTGGAAGCAGAGCATCCCTCACGGTCCCGCAGTGCCAGCCCCATGTGCACACACAAGTCACTCCTGCCACCAGAAGCTGCCACCACCGCACCCTCAGACACGGCCCCAGGGCACGGTGGAACAATTTTACTTCTGACAGGGGCAGCCCGAGCAGGCACAGAACAACCTGGGTACCCCCCAACACAAACACGACAAACACAACACCCACAGCAGCGGGTGGAGCAGGAGGGTGAAGAACTCGTCGGGACTGCACTGGCATTTGGATATTGGTGTGTGTGCTTCTCAGAAGATTAAAACGGAGATGAAATACAGCAGTAGCATAGGCAGACTTGCAAAAACAGCCCTCCTTCCCTACCATGTGCTGCCTTTTAGTCAAAACAAGGCATATCTGTGCAGACACACAAACTCCGGCACTGCAGCTCCTGCACGGAGCTCGCCCCGGACGGGACTTTGGGCACTGAAGATAATTGTGCAAACAAATGAAGGAACCAGCTCTCTGCAGCTGGGGGGGACACAGCCACAGCAGCCCCAGACTGAGGAGATCAGCCCTGCACTCCTTCTGGTGTCTCGAGCAGGTTTGGCAGCACAGCTCTGCTCTCTCCTTCAGTGGCACCCAGGGTTTCGGAGCAAAGCAGCAAAGCTCCCTCCCAGGCTCTGTGCAGGGTATTCCAGGCTCATGCAGACCCTTCTTTCCCCTACCCGTGTGGATGAGGGCAGGAGAGGAGGACAGTGGATCAGCCAACCAGCCCACCCGTGACTGGTGTGTCCAGCTTGCTTTCCGTCTGATTTCACGTAAAAGCCAGGCTGAGAAGTACATGGAGTGCACATGTGAGCTCCTCTTGCTGCCTCAACATCATTTCAATCCCCTGACCAAGTTAAACTAACTCAGAGAGACAATCAAAGTGTAATCTCACACTTTAGAAGGCATCAGAAAATCAACAGGGAGAGGGACACCCGGCAAATATTCAACCACAAGAGAGCATCAGCTCTCTCAGTGAGAGACCTTGCACTTTCTCCAACACTAAAGCCCATCAGCCACAGGCCACCTGTAAAAGCCAAGCTCCATAAGTGGCATGGAGATACCTGTTTTTGAAAAGGAAAGCAAAGTTTTTGTCTGGCTCCACTAGTGATTTATACAGGAACACATGAAAATGGAAGCAGGAAAATACTGAGACTTTTATGCTGCACCCCCTCTGCAGCTTAAAAATACCAAAGTAAAATATATTTATCCTCTTCTTAAGACAGAGAAAATTCAATTAAGCTTAGGAGGAAATATTCACCCCCTTAGAGCTAAGCTAGAAGCAGGGTAGAAGAGCCCAACCAGCAACACCAACATGAACCCAAGTCCATTCCAGGCGTCCCGACCTTAGTGCCACCAACTCACTTCTCCTCTTCATTGACTTGAAAGAACATCTGAAGCCACGGCTTGGCCTCTCTCCCACCTACAGCTCTCCCCTTAGCCCGCTTTGTGGAGATTGTCCTTCAGAGCAGAGCAGAGGACACCTCAGAGCCATCCCTCCCCCGTGTCACTGCCCAGAGGCAGCACCAAACCCCGCGCGCAGCACCCCAAGCTCCGTGTCCTTGGTGCTGGGACATTGGCAGCTGCGTTTCAGATGCCACTGGGGACGGATGTCCTCTCCCAGCAAGACAAATCGGAAGTGGCATGTGGAGAATGATTGACACCACATGTAAGTTCTTGTTCTGTCAAAGCCCTGCAATGTTGTTAGTTGTCAAACCCAGCCACCCTGCCATTGCCTCGCCACAATCCTACATGATGCCCAATGTCTACCAGGCTTTTCAGCTGCCCACAGCACTCACAAATTCCTTTCTCAGGGTTGTACGTATACCTTCTGCATAGCCTACAGCCATGCAGGCTTAGGAAAGTTCATTTGTTTCACAGAGGATGCTGTAAAAAAGTATTTTTGCTTGCTGGACTTATAGGAGAGGAAGGTCTCTTAAACTGAGGGCTTTTTTAAATAAACAAAGGAAATTTAAGGCAAAACGTGCTCATGCATTACTGAACTCTTCATTCAACAGGCAGGACTGGGAGAAAGATAAAAAACATTAAAAATCTGACTTTAAATCCTCCCTTTGCAGCATTCAGCAAATGCAGCTCAAAGCTGAACCTCTGCAGGAAGTGCCAGACCAGCTCAGCTGCTGAAAAAAACAGTCCTGGATCCCTCCACCCACAAAACCCAGCCCTGGCTACACACACAAAGACACCTCACAGTACTGCCATGTACCCAAAGCACTGAAAAACTCGCTGAATTTTGTGTCCCAGATTGTCATAAAACGATACAAACAAAAAACCAACTAAGACAGAAATTACACACCTTGTCAAAAAGCACTCTCCTGCTCAATCAGTTTTGTACCATGGCATCAAGAAATTAATTTCAATTGTTTCAAGCCAGAGAGTTTTTAAGCATTCAGAGATTTTTCTAAATCAATGAAAATACGGGATGTGGCTCTTCCTTCAGATCTGAGAATCTGTTCAGGCATTAAAATGCTGAACAACTCAAAAAAATCCTGTGTAGGCCTTGAATGCTGTGCACTTGAAAGCTCAGTGCTCTACACTTATTTAGACCCACGGTAACCCAACCGATTTGATTGCAACTCTTAATATTTGTTTAGTTATGATTAATTTTGTGTAAAGAGAAAATAAATCCAAGACTCAAACTCCCGTTCTCTTTTGTGTAATTTTCTATTAGATCCTGAAAAGTTCACTTCAAGAAAATCCATCACTTTTAGACTTCTGCCACCACTTTCACTTCCTTCATAGGAATTTACAAATACTATGAATTTTGACCAGAAGGAGGAAAAATGAAAATCAAGGCAACATAATGGTGAGACCTTGTTTCAGCTCCTTGCAAGGGTCAGTGGAAAGATTCCAAGTTAGGAGGAATCAGCTGAATCCTCGATTTGTTCTCAGATCTGCAAAGTTCAAAGAAATATTTCACACCCCGCGCGATCCTCACTTATGTTTTTTCCTATGAAATTTGGTTTAGAAGATGGAGAACAGAGCCTTAGGAAGGTAACAAACAATGGCCATCATGGATTAAGGTCCCTCCACAGCACATCCAGCAGGCTGTCACTCCAGGGTGGCTCCTGTGGGACAGCACGAAGGGGCCCGTGCCCGTTCCCTGCCTGCTGCTCAGTGAGCGTTGTGCAGAGCCCACGGATGTGTCCACGCAGGGATCAGCAGGAGGATTGCACGAGGCTCAGGTGCTGCGTAACTCAGCCTGGGAGAGCTCATGGAGATGCAGGACGAGCTGCACGTGCTGCTGCCTTGCCAGGATCTGCTGGAGTGTGATAAAGGGATACCACAGGCTCTGAGGGATGGAGCCATACCACAGGCTCCGAGGGATGCCACGGGCTCTGAGTGATGGAGAGATACCACAGGTTGTGAGTGATACCACAGGCTCCGAGGGATGGAGAGATACCACAGGCTGTGAGTGATACCATAGGCTCTGAAGGATGGAGAGATACCACAGGCTCTGAGTGATACCATAGGCTCTCAGGGATGGAGGAATACCACAGGCTCTGAGGGATGGAGTGATACCACGGGCTCTGAGGGATGGAGGGATACCACAGGCTCTGAGTGATGGAGGGATACCACAGGTTCTGAGGGATATCACAGGCTCGGAGGGATGGAGCCATACCACAGGCTCTGAGGGACACCACAGGCTCCAAGTGATACCGCAGGCTCCGAGTGATGGAGGGACACCACGGGCTCCGAGTGATCCCACGGGCTCTGAGTGATGAAGGGATACCACAGGCTGGTGGCTTTCCCCACACCCCTCTTACAACCACCCAGGGCAGCAGAGGAGAACAAACCAACCTGGGACACCCCAGGTTAGGGGCTGCAGGAGTGTGTTTGGGCTGATGGAGCCAGGCCTGCAGAATCACAGGGTACGTAGCCAATAAAGCCTCAGGCCTGAGCAGCGTTCTCTGCCTTTTGACAGGTGAATCACTTGAGACATCTCAGCACGGAGCTGGGCACTGACAAACCAGCTCAGGGGGCACAAACAGCTCAAACACAGGCCATGGTTCTCCTTGCAGGAAGGCCAGGCTGGAACTCTGCTGGGACCAGTTAAATCACCTGCATCTCTGCCTGGTACCACTCAGGGTACAGCCAGAACCGAGGGCTCCCCTTCCCTGAGCTATCGTTGCAAAGATCCACGTTTCTTTTCAAAATTGTATTAATTCTACTAAAAGGGATCAGAAAAGCAAAAACAACGAAGTGAATGCAAAAGTCTTATCATTAGCAAAGGATTTAATTAGAAAAACACCTACAAGTCAGGGCAGGAACTGCACCTTGCTTTGCCTTTGGAACGCAGCTTGTGCCTCCTCAGCCTCACCACACTGCAAATATTCAGCTATTTGTTGGAAGAGGGGAAAAAATCTGTTCTCTGCTTGCATAATCGGTACTCCTGAAGCTTGGAGATGCTTGAATTAACACATTCTTGAATTTTAAAGAGCTTGAGTGAGGAAATTCAGCCCACCACCACTTGAGGACTGTTATTTTGTCCCCGTGGGACCTCACTGCTCAGAGCAGACAGAGCTCATGGAACAGGAATCCTCCCCAAACCTGGGAATGTGGCAAATAAAACATTGGCAAAACAGACTGCAACAGATTTATCTTTACTACACCTTGGTAAGATGAGGGGGTTTTGGATCTTCTGGGGTTTGGGTTTCTTTTTCCTGTTGTTATTCTGGGGTCTTTGGGTTTTTTCCTATAGTAATTGAAATACAAAGAAAAAAACCTAAAATTTTCAAGGATTAGCTACTTGTGCTGGAAACACCCAAACCCCACTTGACTCAAAAGTGCATTCAGTATTTTTATGGCATGTAATATATCCAGTGAGTAATTCCTTAGGCTTCTCTCAGAGCCATGGCTACACAATAATTCCCAAATGAGAAGCCAGGACCTCAAGTGAGGCAGCCAGAAGCAAATTTTGCTGGATTGAACAAGGAGGGCAGATAGGCAGTATGGGAAATTCATCCTGATCCTACCAAAATGATGAGCCATGGAACATTTGGCCAGAAATTGCTCCCTAACTTTCACAGTGCCACCAGAAACTAGATTAACTGGACCAAGAAATGTAGGTCTTACAAATTCATCTCCCCAACACATGAACCAGGTATCACACACTCAGCTACTGATAGAAGATGTGATTTATCATTTGCAGTCATCTGACACCAGAAACTGTGGGGCTTTAGCAGTAACCTTTCCCACTACATCCATTTAGCAAGTTCTGGTGGGAGATAGGAGTGATTTTGACTTCAATTCTCAACATTAAATAGTCTAAATTATTTAGTACCACCACCCCAGTTAAAATTGCAAAGGCATCAACAACTGCTACACAGGCTTCTCCACAGGACCTTTTCAAGAGATGACTGAGTTTACCCATTTCAGGACCAAACTATGGTCACTTCCAGGGCAGGAATAGCCCCACCTGCAAGCAAAATGCTCCAGGTTACCCTGCTTGTGTGAGGCAGGGCAGGAAACCAAATCCCAGTTTCCCCACACTCCCAATTAACATTTTCCATGCTGGATGGGCCTTCCCTCACCGAGCCCTTTGCAGGGAATGTTTGCTAAGGAGGGCTGGTTTTCCAAAGCTGCAGTTTTATTCCCTCTGTCCCCACCCAATGAGCAACGTTGTCCTGAACTAAAGCACAAACTTGCTGCAGGATTTGTTAGGGGAGGAAAATAATCCTCTTCTGTCCTTCAACAACGTTAGGAGAGATGCTACAAGTGCTTTTGCTTTCTATCAAAACTCCTTTTTTGGGACCAAAACAAGGAGGTATTTTTTGTGCTGTAAGTGTAGGCATCCTTCCTTCAGTTTTAGAAGAGGGAGAAAATGGTGATGTTTCATTCTTCTAAAAACAAATCAAACCAAGGTGGATTACAGAAGTTGCAGTTGTGCTGCAACGTATTATATTAGCCAGAACCACAGAACAGACTGAGATCCTTTTTCTTATTATTTCCAGAAAAATAAACCAGAACATGCAGAAGCCTCCCTGAGGTTGAAATCAGTGCTCAGTCCTTCCTTGCCTCTCCCAGCAGAGCCACAGCCACGGGATGCTGAACACCCGAAATCTCCATCAGTGCAGTGCGGGTGGAATCAGGCTCTCCCTGCCCTAGAGTTCAACAACTCCCTTTGCTTTCACCAGCACTGATAAATCTCCTCCTGCTCTCTGCATTTCCCCCAGATCCTGGCAGGTGAGCTACAGAAAACAGCACCTGCAAGGAAGGAAAATCCTGAATATCTCATTCTCCTGTGCCAGGTCAGGAGCTCTCCTCTCCTGGCCTGTTGGATCACTTCAGGTTAAACTTCCAGCCAAACACAACAAAATAAACCTCAATTTTCTCCTCCATGCTGCTCTCCATTTGGGGGAATTTTAACAATTTGCTGCTAAATCCAACTCTGAAGAGTTGTAGTGATGACTAATCACCATCAGACATGTAGTCACAGCTGCTCAGATATTTATTTCTTGTCTAAACCCAACTCCGAATACTTAAGCACCTTAATAGAAGGAGAATAATAAATACAGTCCAAATATAGGCAGCCATCCAACAGAGCCATCACAGCTCTCTTAAATCCCCCATCTTTCAACAGTGCTCTCACCATTGTATAACAAGAATGTAGCAGAAAAGCAGAGTAGGAAGGACGGGCATAGTTGCCATATTTACTGCTTTCACCTACTTCTTAAATTTTTTTTTTTAACTCAGCACATTCAGGTTTGTCTCAGATTCTTTCCCCGTGCACAGCAATCACCAGACTGGGGCAGAGATAAATCAAACCTGTCCGAGGCTGCTGGACAGGAGGGGGAAGGGAAACTTTACCGCGATCTGAGCTTTGGTTTTGTCTCACCTTGGAGGGGAGGAGAATCCCAGGGTTAGGACAGAGCCCAGCCAAAGTTATCCACACATGAGCAAAAACTCCTGGAGCCGAGTGTTCACCCAGGGAACAGCCAGGGTGGGCACCTGGGCTTCCTATTCCCAAGGGAATTGCAACGGAGTAAGAAGAAAAGATCTAAAATATCTGTATCTGCTGCTAAACAGCTGTGGTTTAATTGGTGGAGTGACTGCTTCATTAATGACAACCCCAAGCATCAAAAATAAAGCTTGAGTGTACATCCTGGGAGTCCATGAATTACCCACAGGGAAATGAAAACAAAGAGGATCTATTTTTAAGCTGCATTTTGAAGTTTCTTAGAGCCTTTCCCCCTATGTTTAGTTTGACGTTTTCCTGCTACTACATTTATAAACTTTTAAATAAAATAAATTTAGAAAATCAGGTGATTACAGGTTTACAAAGACTAAAATCTCTAAAATGTTGATCTCCCAGTAAAAATAAAAATCAAGAGCCTGTCAACTTTATCTCAAAAGCACTAAATTTTTTTTGCTTAGGTGGAAATGAATAAATTCAACAGAACCTAAATTAATTTGGCTCAATAACAACATACTTGAATTTCTACTTGTATCAGTGCTTTGAGTATTTCTTCATGAGTACCTGGATTCTTAAAATGCAGAGCAGCAATTCCGGAATATTTACAAAATTTGGGGGAAATTCTTAAAAAGTCTTTTGCATACCTCTATACACACCGAGACATCTAGACTTCATTTCAAAGTTAGGTATGAACTCAATCTGCCTTTTAGAGTTTTTCCTCTCTTCCATTTACTTTGATAGACAAAACTGCTCATTCTTGACCCAGCCTCTGCCATAAAGGCTGGTCTTTTCCCTCAGACACACAGAGAAGGTAAATCCTGCTCTTGCAGTCCATCAAATGAGTTTCTGTCTCCTCTAACCTGTAATTGAGGTTGTAACAGATGGCTTTGTGTTTTGCAAGACCAAAGGTTGTGCAAGAGCAGCAGCTTTATTTAAAGGGACAGATTTGTCAGAGCACGGAGTGAGGTAGGAGTTTGTGGGAGATAAAAAAGAATTTCTGGCTTTGAAGGAAGACTCAGAGGAACAGCACTTAAAGGCTCGTCTGCCTGTGCCTTCTCCATTCTTAGGAATGGAAATAACAAAACATCCATGCGGCCCTGGGTGATTAAGGACTTCCATCTTCTACTGTAATATTGTCAACATCTCTGCTGCCAGTGCCACGGGCCTGGCTGCACCGAGGTCAGGCAGAAAGGCTGCACAGCCACTCAGGGTGAGGCTGCTCCGATAGTCCCAAAACTTAGCCAGGAGAAGCAACATTTTGCGGGTGATGCCCCCACCCAATCTGATGCAGATTCTCTGTGCAGCAGCACAAAAGCAAGAGGAGAACGCTTGGAGTGAAAGCATCAGGAGGGCTCAGCGGGAGCTCCAGAAAGCACCACTGGTGTGGTACAAAACACGGTCTGTGGGGCACAGAGCTCCTTCAAATCAGTGACAAGCCTGGCGCTTTCCGGAGGGATCTCAGCTGGCAGCGGGCTGGAGCCCAGCTCGTTGGGATCACACCCAGCAATTCGTCTGGGGACAGCTTCCTGAACCGGGCACTTGCCAAGGTTCTGTTTGTTTGGTAACAGCGATGGGGAAGAGTCCCAGTGGCCCTGCGAGAGGTTATTTCAGTGCTGCACCTGGGCACGGCTCAGAGCAGCTCCTCTCTGTGCTCTGGCTCCCCCAGAGCGTTTCTGCTCCCTGTTTTACATAGATCCCTCCTTCTGAGCCTCTCAAGTGAGTCCAGCCCCCCAGGCAGAAGGGTGGGACCTTCCAACTTTCTGGCTTGCCATGGTCTGTTTATCAGATCTAATGAAGACATTTATGGGTTGATGGTCTGACAGATGCTCAATTTTCTGACTGGATGAGGAAGTCAAACTGTTATATAAGAAGCCAATAAGTACCATTCATTCCTCAAGCAATAAAACATTGCTGCGTTTCCAAGTTAATTGGCACAACCAAGCCAGTTTGCTGGGAGTGTATTTAATCAAATTTAATCTTAGGATAGTGCAGGGTGCAAAGGAAGCCCCTAACCAATCTGAGCATCTACAACAGTGATGGTTGCTATTACAATGCACTGTTTTCTGCAGCTCCAGCCAGGATCAAAACGTTACTAACACAGCAGAACAGTCCTGGAGACATTCACACCTCTCACTACTTGCATGCCTGGTGGGGGTTAACACAGGGGTTAGCCCACAAGTGAAAGTTCAGAAGGTTTTTCCTCTCCTCTTTACCAAGAACATTTGGATATTCTTAAAAATTTTGGAAAGAGTTAAAGACTTCCTTATTAAAAAAAAAAAAAGTCTATCCTCTAATAAGGCTTTCTCAGCACTGGTTGTCCGGGATGTTTACTGGAGGCAGCGCTTTGCCATCCAGCACACATTAAATTCAGGAGTGTTTTGTGCTAAAGCACCGAGGCTTGATGGGGCACGTTTTGTGTGTTCATTACAGGGAGCCTCTGGAGCAGTGCAAGGCATGAGACCAAAGGCTATGTCCCACTGGCTGCCTGAGTCACTTATTAATGGCCCCATTAAACATTCCCTCAAGCTTTCAGTTGCAGTTACCCAGTTTACTTTCAAAATATTTTTTCCTTTTTGACTTACCTTTCCATAGCTGAAGAGTTTTCTCCGGGAGCCCCAGCAAGGCACCCAGGGATGGCTTCTGAAAAATTCTAAGCCCAGGAACCTTGGTGTGGAGGTGTCACAATTCCAGTTT
Organism: Platysteira castanea; assembly: GCA_013397175.1. Taxonomy (NCBI): domain Eukaryota; kingdom Metazoa; phylum Chordata; class Aves; order Passeriformes; genus Platysteira; species Platysteira castanea. The sequence continues at coordinate 342,650 of VYXC01006788.1, read as the reverse complement.
GGGACTGGAGGCTCTTGCCATGGGTTCTCCTGCCTTTCATCCCCAGCCCGTGCAAACACAGAGTGAGGATGAGGCAAGGGAGAGCTTGGCCACTTTCCTCCTTCCAGAGCTCCAAAATCCCTCCCTTCAAAGATCAAGGAGCCTCCTTTTCTCATGCTTAGCACCAGCATTCACACACAGCAGGAATAAAGCATTATTATTGCTTTAAGTGTAGGAAATGCACCTCAGGAGTAATCCAGCTTTCTTGCTGCCACGGTGCTGTGAGATGCACAAAAACAAGCCACACAAACTCCATGTTGACCTCCAAGACCCACTTTCCCCACCCAGAAGATTTCCATCCTCTCTGCCACTGGATTAATTGCATTCAGCAGACAGAATTAATAGCAGTGAGCTCGGTGCTACCTCAGGAGAGAAGCGCAACCACTCGGAAGTGACAGAATAAAGGGAAAACTCAGCCCCCTAAATCACTCCGCCATCATTTGCCCTGTTGCTGCTGCATTAGGAAATGTCAGGCTGCATCTTTAAGAGTAGACCTGTCTCTGCAGCAAGAGCACAGAAAGCTGGCAGTTGAGAGAGCAGAACGGATGACAGTTCTTGGCAGCGGTTTCAGCTGTCTTGTTGGGTTTTTCAGATTAATCAGCCCCCTTGGAACACTGAACAGATCATCAGGACAATCCCTCAATCCAAGATCTTTTGCAGCGGAAAAAAAAGACGTCGTAAACTGGGAGAGCAGCATAACAGAGGCAGCATTCTGAGAGGGCCTCGTGGGGCTGAGAAAGGTCCCCATCAAGACAGTGTCTAAAGCCAATGGCATTTCTGCACCATCACCCTCTGCGTGTGCTCACACATGGTGGGGGTTTTCCCAACGCGATTTTTCAGGAAGTCATGGACTGAAAAAAAGCTTCTCTCCATGCTCCCCATCCTCATCCTTTCAAGCTCTGTTAAATACATTCTGTCAGATGCCAAAAATATTGACTGCTTGCTTTCAGTGAAAACCCTTCCTTCCGCAATATCTAAGACTGTGTGCACATGCCCAACATCTTTTATGTGAAACACTGAGTTTCAATATGAGACAAACAATCAAGAACTTTGTATTTTCTTAAAGATTCATTTGCAACAATAAAGGTTCAGAATCTTAGTTTTCCCACATGAATTCTGAATTGAAGGCACTTCCATGCCTAACCAATATTTTCTTATTGCTCTTCCTGGCAGAAATAGAGTTCTGTGGTGTAAGAGCAGCACAGTTTATTATATCAATTTCACCACTTGATAATCTGGTATAGCTCTGTATAACACCTCTCAGTGCTGGCCCTCAGTATTTGAAATTTAGGAAAGCAAAAGGCAATTTTGCTAAGGAGTTTCACTTCTCCATTACACAACAAACTAACAATTAGCTGTTACACAAGTTTCTGCTCACCGTGAACCGTGCTCTGCCCTCATCTTGCTGAAGGTAGCCAGCTTGGAGGAGCCAAAACTGAAATTAGATTAATACATCGTGCTCTTGACCTAAAGGCAGAGCTCCCTGTGCTGATCACCACAGCTTTCAACAAGGATTTGGGATCGTCTGTGAAACCCCTGCACGTCAGGAGGTAACACCACAGTTATCCCTGCATCTCTCTGGGGCTTTCCCTTGCACGTCACCCCAGCTGAGCACGGGGTGGTGACAGCCAGGACACCTCCAGCAGGCTCTGCCCTGCCCTGGCCCTGCACGCACCTGCCCACGGTGGCACCAGGATGGCATCAGGGCAAATCCCAGTGGGTCTCAAACCACACTGGCACATGCCCACAGAGCTCATTGCCCCTAGAAACAGATCTGAGCACAGCTGTGTGTCTGAGCTCGCTGGAACAAAGGGTTTCTCTCCAGTGGGAATGGGCACGGCTGATGGACCAGCACTGCCAGAGCGCCTCGTGCTCGCTCGGGCTCCCGCGGTGTGGCTGGGACTTGGCTGCTCCCAGCACTTCCATCCCTCCTGCCCCAGCCCTGGCACGGCTCTGCCATCTCCACCTCCTCAGGCCCTGAGCTTGGGCTGCTCAGCCCCTGTGCTCACCCCACAATTCCATCCCAGTGCCCGGTCACCCACCGGGATCGGCGGCGAGCCATGGCCAGGCAGCAGGAGGGGGCTTCCAGCAGGACGTGCCAGGGTTGCCAAACACGTTAGCAGGGAGATGTNCGCTCGGGCTCCCGTGGTGTGGCTGGGACTTGGCTGCTCCCAGCGCCTCCGTCCCTCCTGACCTCGCTCCTGCCCCAGCCCTGGCACGGCTCTGCCATCTCCACCTCATCAGGCCCTGAGCTTGGGCTGCTCCCAGCTCTGCTGGCAGCCGGGGGGGCTCAGCCCCTGTGCTCATCCCAGAATTCCATCCCAGTGCCCGGTCACCCACCGGGATCGGCGGCGAGCCATGGCCAGGCAGCAGGAGGGGGCTTCCAGCAGGACGTGCCAGGGTTGCCAAACACGTTAGCAGGGAGATGTTCTTATCACAAGCACTTTTTACAGCCATAGCCCTGAGAAACCCCATCAGAGAGGAAGAGATGACTCAAGTCTCGTACAGACACTTTACACATCCAGACATTCTTGCATATGAGAATTTGCTGCATGTAAAAAATGACCTCTGACTTTTTGTGCCTCTCCTCTACACTGTCATAAACAAGAATATCATTTCAAGAGATGCTGTCAACTTATATTTAGCCTAGTTTTTTTATTTTGTTTAAAAATAAAAGCCTTCTGTAAAGCGTAAGACGAACAGAATTAAAAAAACAATTCTTTGAAACAAAACAAAAAATTGTGTTGTTGCCTTTCAAACCCTTACCCTGTAGCACTGAAAACTTGGAATTGTCCACAAATGAATATGAGACTGACATGATATTTATTATCCAAGCTTAAAATAGCACAGAACAAACAGAATACAAATCATGGCAAGTAAAAATTAATTTAAAAATTCAATTTAATAATCTAACAGTTCAGGGGCAATATGTGGTTTATATTGGCAGTGGCCTTTTAATCTTGCAAATCATATAATTAAGAAAACTTAATTAGCAAAAGCAGCGTTTGAATATTAGAGCTGTGAAAATATCTCCGAAAAAATGGCAAGTATTGGCTTGAACTTTTTGTAAGCCTCAGTTCTGTGTCTGCACGCACTTCTATGAATACAAATAAAAGGCAGGCATAAATAAATGGCACAAGTACTCAGGAAATTGTGAAGTTAGAGCGCTCACAAAAACCAAAATTGCAACCGCTCGCACCAGGGCCCGAGGCACAGCCCAGGCGTGAGGAGCCTGTCCTGCTTTTCCATGAGATCTCCCCAGCACAGCCAGGCCAGGACGAGAAAGGACAAACTCCTGGGGTGAGCACAGACCTCCTCTCTCCCCACCAGCCTCCTCAAAGAGCCTGCAAACTACCCAGCCATGAAGAGAAACTAAATAAAACAAAGCCAGCTGCCTGCTTAGAAGAAGTCGCTCACGAGTCTGTTTGGAGAGAGCCTGAACTTGTTTCCTCCATCCGAAGGAGAGCAATGAAGGGCAAAAAAAAAAAAAAATTTACAAAAAGGCTCCTGGCAACTTTCAATCTTAGAAACCCGAGTTAACTTCAGAGCTGTAGAGGAGTTAAAAGGCACCAACAGCCGCCTTCACGTCTCCCTCTCCAGAGGGACGTGTGAGGTTCTCATAAGCTGCAAGTCCTTGGAGCTACGGCATTTATCTCCAGCCCAGCCAGCTTTTAAAAGCACAAAACCCATTAAACTCACATTTCCTCTCAGCCAGGTAGGCAGGGAGAATCTGTACAACGTGGAAACTCCACAGATTTGTGCATGCAAATGGTGCAGACACTGAAATAATGACATCCACAGGCAATATTCCCACTATCCTTGCAGCTTTAGGCAAAGGGGGGGGAAAAAAAAAGCCCAAAACAAAACTAATTGTGTTAAGTGCCAAAATATTCTCCTCCGTAAAATCCCAGGGAGGTATTTCTCTGCAGAAATCTGGTTTAATTACTCCTGGACCTCTAATATTGCAGGAAAGGTACAGTTTTGCAGCAAACCATTTTACACAGAGGGCTTGATTATACTTAAAATTTCTTTTGCAATATTTGCTCAAGAGAGTTTTTATTGTTGCTCTTCTGCTTTGGGACATGCACTGCATTTTTTCTAAGGAGATGGTTTATCATTGCCTTCAAAAAATAAAGAATCTTGCATTCTTAAATTGATCAGATTGCTTTGTTTCTGGGGGACAATCCAGTGATTTTTATTTGCTTTATGAACAACTACCAGTATGGAAACAAACTTAGGAACCCGAAGCAGACTCAAGTTTTCCCCAGGATCTTTGAGCGTTTCAAGTCTCTGCTGCCCTTCAAGCTGTGTTTTATTTAATTGGCACAAAATAAGGGCCCTCAAACCCCTCATGCAAGCCAAGGTTCCTCCCTGCATCCATCCCTCTCCCTCCGAGTTCTTTTTATTCAGCACCTTTGGGAGGAAACCAACAGCAACTACAATAAACTGGGGAGGTTTTAAATAAAAAGAAAGACATGGAACGGTGTTCTTGGCGGCCTGAATTTTGTTCTTGTGAAACAGAGGTCGTTCCAAGTAAGGGTAACAGTGACAGGGTGTGGTTGTAGCAGAAATCAGGAGTGACTGCTAGGGAACATTACACCTCTGTGGAAATTTGTGGGATGCTCATGCACTGGGGGTTAAGCCAGCACAGAGAAACCCTGAGCTTTGCCCTCTCTCAGCCCCAATGTCCCCTCCTGTGTCAGAGCTTTCCTACACATCCCAAACCCCCCCGCACAAGGAGCTGCTCTGTTTATCAAACCTGCCTTATCAACAAGCTCATTTTTTCCCCTCATTATCTGCACAGAGCTGTGCTGCTTGGCAGTTGACATCCGGCCTGAAACGATGACACATAAAAGGGTTTAATCTCCTATAATTGGGAAAGGCTTCTAAAGAAAGCAGAGGTGTACAAGGAGCACTTCCCCATCCTGACTGCGCAGATGTCACCAAGTTCATCCCGGAGCCCTCATCCCACAGTTGGAAAATGGGAGGAAATTTCCTGCTTTTCCAACAGCCCCTGCTCTGTGAGTGCAGAGATCTGGGCTAGGAACATATCCTGATCACTGAACCTTCTCCTCTCCAGATGCACCACATTTTATAAAGCAAATCAAAAGAGATCTGGGTGGTTTTTAGCCTTTGCACGTGTGAAATACCCCGGTATTGGCTGAAGTATCAATACCAGAAAGGCACACAAATCCACCAAAATTTAATTATGGATTTATCGTCTCAGCAGCAAAATTATCAGCACGCCAGGAAACCCCAAACTAAACAAAAATAAAGATCTGGACCTTATTTATACCTGCCAGAGGACTCAATAAGGGAGGTTGACCAACCAAGAAAATTAACATTTGTTTCTGACGGGGATCTATGCAAAGCAACAGGGTTTTAATTTAGGGCTCTTTTCATCAGAATGATAACAGCTGTCATCTGCTGGGTGAGCACGGTAATTACTGAATCTCCTGTGTGGAAAATGAATACCCAGTGTTTCATTTACACAAGAATATCTCAATCTGCAGCGCCAGAGACAGCCAGCGACATTCCCACGGAAGCACTGCCACCCATCCCACCTCTGAATTCCTGCTCTTCCACAGCCACTTCCCCCCAGCGCCTCAGCAGTTTTTAAACTCCTTCCAAAAAAAGGCCAGAAGAGTTTATGGCAGTGTTTATGACCCTAATTCTTCAAAATCCAGCCTGAGTTATCTTATTTTTTCGCTAGTTAGTGAAAATAAATCAAGATTTATTAAGTAGCATGAGTATCCTTCTCACCTACAATTTTAGCTTGTTTCCAGACTTATCTGCCACACAGATTTTTGTTCCAGTCACCATTTCCACACCAGCACAAGAAAATACATTAAAAAACCTCACTTCAAGATTCAGACATCATGATTTTTTTGTTTTAAACAGAAACACTTGAATATGTTTATCAATTAAATAATAACTGACCTGAAAAAGAGAGCTTTTTAGATCTAATTTCTCCAAAGCTGAGGATTTTTTTTAAAAAATCTTTTTAAAAGAACCAACTCCGATCCAGTTTCTTCGCAAAAACAAATTTGGATTTTGAAAGCTAAACAACCTGATGAGAGACTGCAATTCTTTTGCTTACTAATGGAACAGTCTAACTAGAGTAATTATGGGAATGAAACTAATTTAAAAAAAGTGTTTCCATCAAAACATTTGTAATTGCACAGCAGAGATCAGTTTAAAAGTATATGTTTCCTGATCATTAAAACAAGTGAAGTAAAATTATATGTTTTGCAGAACTGCTTGTACCAGCCTGGGCTGTATTATGAGGCAGGGGGCCAAGAATTAAGTGCTTCCAATCACTAAAAAAATACCAGTAATTCCTGTATAACCTCACACCTCGGAGAGAAAAACCCTTTCAGTGCATTGCGTCGTTTCTTCATCAATTGGAGAGGATGCAGCAAATAACTTTGGGTTAGATAAATCCCTTGGAAATCTGTTTCAATCAATCATTTCCCCCTTTCCAGCCATGCCCTGGAGATGTTTTGCAAAGGGCTGGTTTGCATCCAGAGGAGCTCAGCACGTCTGCCTTTTGCATCCCCGGCCATGCAGCAGCACCTTGGTCTGGCTGAGGTTCCTACCACCCCAAGCTGCCTCTCAGCACCTTCCCTGCTCCATATTCACAGAGTAACTTCAGATTTTGGAGTCTGATTTACTGCCAGCGCAAAGGCAGCAAGGTGGGAGCCTGAATGAGCTTGTTTTGATAAAATGAGTTTTGTGTTAAGCAGCAAATAAATAGGAAGTACCCAATTTATCTTAATATTTTAAGGCATGTGTTTAAATCCTATCAATTCCAAACCCCTCTCAGCCAGCTCTTGACGGTCTTGATCAAAAAAAAAAAAAAAAACCAGCTTGAGTTCTCAAAGGAATCAGGGCATTCATCCCCTTCAGAAATCAAATGAAACTTTGGATGTAGAGAATAAAGAGTTTCTATGAAGAACAGCCAAAAGTCAGCCTGAAGGAGATGCTGGAAGCAGATGGCAAGAAGCAGGGCTTCTATTTGCAAAATAAATTTAAACTCGAATGAGAGCAAGAGAGTGTCAGACTGATCCTTTTCCACATCAACATAGCCCAGGACTTAATTTTTTTCTCTCCTGCAGACAATATGTTCTGATAAGAGTTTTTTCTTTCACCTGTAGATATATTTCTGGAAAAGCTGGCAGGAAACTGCCAAAGAGCTTCTTCACCGTGTTCCATTTAAAGGAAGATGCTTCTGTAGAAGAAAACTCTGCAATCCAGGACAGGAAAAATGAAGCTGACACGTTTACTTGGAATAAGCAATAATTTTTCAGCAACTGAAGTTACAACTTTAAGTGACTTCTTCTAACTCATTGTACAAGAGAGCTTGCAGCAGTTATTAAAAAAATAAATCGTAAAATTAGAACAACAGGGCTGGAAGGGATCTCAAGCAATCTCCCAGCTATTCCCTTCCCCGCTCCAAACCGATGTTTGTCTAATTCTTTCCTCAGCTGAAACTCACAATCTATTACAAATACCCTCTTATGGCTAAAAATGGTTTTCTGATGTCTAGCATTGTAGTCAAGAAATTTATTTTTAGGGATGAATGGACATAGAAAATAAATTCTCTTCTTTCTTTCTGAAAACTTGTAATGCCACCCTGGTCTTGTCTGCTAGAAAAGCAACCCAAGTGGAATCTTTTTTCATAAACTTTTTCCCTTCCTTTTTAGAATCTCCACCTGGTCCCTATCTTTCCCAAATTCTGATGCCTAAATCTGGAAATCATCTTCTTCCTAATGCTCTACCAAAACCAGGAAGAGTGGAAGATAATGTCTGATATCTTCTGCAAAGTTCAGTTCATTTATAACACTTATTTTTTTTCTTTTGGAAACAGCATAACTTCAGTTCACGCTCAGCAGGTGCAGGTACAACCACTACACCCCTAATTCAAAATGCAGACACAGGCAGGCTTCCCTGCTGGGATCCCCTGAGAATAATAAGATTTGTACTTCAGAAAGCCCTGTCTCCAAAAAATGAGCTGAAAATCTGAATGGATGGTGAATATCTTGATTAATATGCATAAAACTGCATCTGCACTTAGAAGATGGTTTCCCAGCATTCCGTAGAGCTGCAATTAAGTGAGGTTTTTTTAAATATAGACTTAAATTAAGATTTTGCTCCTTATTACCTGGTAGTTGCTCACTTTAACTTGAGTAAAACACATAATCAAAGTGCTACTAAACCATCACTCACTGCTCATCAACGTAAGCCTGCATTTGGGTCTCAAAATTAAAATACAAAAAGAGAATAATACACGAGGGATATTATTTCCCATATTAATTTTAAATGTTACAAACAATATCTTTGCTATTACAAAACAGCGATTTAGGCAACTGAGCTAATTTTAGAGCATCTCTATGCAAACCTGCTGCTGAAATCACACCTTAAATACAAGTCACCCTTCGGTCTGGAGACTCAGAATGATTTCATCAGCAAATGGTTTTGTTGGGAGCACCACCGAGTAATTGCAGGGCCCTCGTGGTGCTGTGCTGGGATGCTTTTATCTCGTCACAATTTACTGTCACACCTGCACAGGCTGAGGTGGACAGCTCAAAAGCAGAACTTTTGTCCTTTCTTCAATACATTCAACACAGTCAACTCTATCTTGTTCCCTCAGGATGCAAGATTAGGAGGACGGATGGTAAAGAGTGCAGAGTAAACAGAATAAACCAGTTTGTTTGTCTGCTGGGTGAGGAGTTTTGTAGTCCAGTGGCTACTTTGAAACCCAGGACAAAAGGTGTTCCATGCACTGCTGAAATGTCCATGCTCTGCATCTCCAATGCTAAATGAACTAAACAGGAAAAAACTGACTTTAGAGGCCACAGAAATATTGGCAACAAGTGTTTTAAACAGAGTTACTGCTTCAGTTCTCCAGAACAGGAATTTCCAATGATTCAGATTCCTGAAGTTTAGGGGATGACACAGCCCTGCTCTGACACCTGTCCTCCCACACTGCCAGTCAGGTACAGCACACGGGGGACATTCCCATGTCCTGTTGCCAAATCCACCACCGCCAACGTGTCTACAAGCAAAGGAATTTCAAAATAAAGCCCAGCGTGTGACAGGTTGGCTCATTTGCTTAGGAAATGTCATTTTTCCCATTCGATGAACAGCTGAGGAATGATCCCACTTGCAAAGGGAAGGCAATTGCTCAACCCAGCACACTCTGGCAATTTTCACGTAATTAGCAGAATACATTTAGCCTTAACCTTCTTCTGATGAATTCAGTCACACCTGTTTATGTGAAATCAATTAAGAGACCTTAATCTTCTTAGACAGTTTCCAGCACTCCATCCACAGGTTCAGGCCTGTTCCTCGTATTGCGAAGTTTAAGTTATATTAAAAAAGAAACAATTATCTTATAAACACAAAGACCTAAATTATACCTTAATTATTAAGCCCAGCTACACTTTTAGTCTGCAGCCTTTTGGTGGCCAGCCACATATCAGTGCAGCCCATTTTGCCTCTGAGAGGGGCAGGGGGAGCAGAATAACCCCAAAGCCAGGTCAGCAGGAACACGTCTGTGTGCCTGCCCCGTGCCAGAACTCACATTCCTGTGCCTGGATCTGCTCAGGACTCGGGGAGTGACGTAAGGGTAAAGTCTGCTCACGGGGTCATCTGAGGAAAGAAAGCCCAAACTACCTCCCCAGAGCACCCAAAATCCCCCTTCTTCCAGAGGAATTTTTGGGGAAGGATTTAATTTCACCTTACTTCAGGCATGTCCCTGAAATAGACATTGACAGCAAGGCAGATGATTCATCCTTCAGAAATGCCTGCATTTCCTCACTCCTGAGCCTCCACAGGAAGCTCAGGTCAGACATCCAGAGTAGGAGACAAATCCCACCATGAGTGAGGATGCACGAACAGCACTGATATTTAGTGGGAGAACAAGGTGCACGAATCCCTGCTCACCTCTGAAGTCAGAAGTTACCTGACTAGTTGAAGCTAAAAAAAGAAGAGTGCTCCCAGTCTCCACTGGGCATCGTTTGTGGTTTATGGCATGAGGCAGGGTTTTATGCCAAAGCAGAATTTAAATCTCACATCTGTGTTTGCTTCTTGGATCCACTATGCTGGCAAGTGAGTCACCCCAAGAAACCTTAAATTACTTTTCATCATACGTCTAACATCATAAAAAGCATTGAATTAGTGTCCAGAAATAGTTCAAATTGCAGTAGGAGCACGGAGAAGTCTTAGCACTCTCACACGATGATCTCCTGGGATGTACATGAAAGGAGCTGGGAGTACCTTGAAGGGTTTGGAGCAAAACCTCTGCTTAGCCTGCAGAGCTGCACAGAACTGCTTTGAGGTGAAACAAAACCAGTGAAAATCAACAGCTTCAGCCAAGGAAACCCTGGTATTTAGTGTGTGGCATGTGTGACAACTGAGCCACTCCACGAGACCTCCTGGAAGCTGAGGTCCTGCTCACTGCAAGTGAGGAGTTTCTCTTGCAGCTGTGCTACCTTTTCCAGCCATGTTCACTACACAGTTTTCAGAAGGTGGATGAAAGAAAGGGGGAAGAAAAAGAAAAAATATAAAGCCCCTTTTTTCCCCTCCTCTGCCCTTTCTAGGGAAAATATCAAGTAGCAGCTAAAATCTGTTTGAGATCAGCTTCTGTTTTATAAACTTTGGGTTTCATTCTAATTGTTAGGGAGACACATAATAACTGGCTTTAGCATAATTTTCTTTGGACTATCTCCCCAAAGCCACAATTAATGTAAATACCAGTGTCTTGTTAGTAATTTCCTTTCATTGGTAAAGGCTGAAATGCAATGATCCGACCACAAATCACAAAGCAAATAAGCTTGCAGTGCTGTTGGGCCTGCAGGGTGATTATGCAGCTTGTACACGGAAGGGCTGATAAGGGAGATGTGCTGTGAGCAGAATTCTTGGACTACTTGGAAAGGTTTCACACCGTGACAAAGGAGTAACTCTCACTCCCTTCCAAGCGAGGCAGGCTGCAGTTTCCAGGGGCACTTGGACAATAAAGGGGCAGAAAAGCAGAGTCAGGTCTCAAAGCCAAGAGAACCTGGTGGAGATGTGGGAGCAGAGACCAGGCACAAACCTGAGGGGATTTCCTGCTGCTCGTGCATTTCCTGCAGGTCCTGAGGGGCCTCTTGTGATGGACAACACACCCACGGCAGGAGATGAGTACCAACCCCAGTCTTTCCCCGTGCCAGGAGACCCTTGGTGGAAGAAAAGCCACCTCTGGACATGCACAAGTCTCAGTCTTTGTAGCTTTGCTGTTGCTTTGCATCTCTTTAGCATTCGCTTGCTAGTATACAAAAATACAGGTCTTTTAATGCCCTAATTTCATTTTATAACTGGATGTTTTGTTTAACAGCCAAAAATACATGTCTCTAGTCAAACAACAGTCTGAACACCCAAATAACTTAAGCCGATTTCAGTCAAAACCCCTCTTTACCAAAACACCTCTTCTCTGCCAGCCACAGATGGAAATGATACTAAAATGTGCAACAGTAGACGATGCTTTCCAGATACTAAAATCTCTGTCTGAAATACAATTGGTACAAACAGAGCAGAACAAAACCTGACCCCACCATAGACTGCCCTGGTTGGTGTGGCAGGACCATTCCCTGCAAAGCACAGCAGGGACAGGTTTCCAGCACAGCCTTGCCTTCATACAGCTGCAGCCAATGTCGCTCTGACCAAGTAGAAATCCTTGGGTTTAAACTGCATTTTGTGAAGGGAACAGTTCAATCCCAGTTCTTCCATGCTTCCATCAATTATGTCCTCAAAAGTACAGAGCCATCACTTACCAGCAGGCCAGAGCTGTCATTCTCCCAGCGGGCCCTCGGGAGTCTCCTTCCTGGCAGGAAAAGCCATCACTAACAGCTGCAAGGAAGAAGATGGAAGGATAATGAAATTAATCCCTTTGCCTTCCTCAGCAACTCAAGCATCATCCTTTCCTATCTGACATCTCACAGTTTAGGCTCTGCCTCTCTTCAGGGTGAGATGCAAAACAGCCGTGGTGCCCGGTTTGCAGGGACAAGGTAGGTGCCAAGGGCAGAAACAATTTGCTTGTGGCTGTGCAAGGCATTTGGACATGAGGAACCGAGTGCACAGCTGTATTGCAGGCTCCAGTTTTCTGCCAGCTCTCTGGGCTCTCCACACTGCTCTCTGCACTCGCTGGGCTGGCAGAAGGGAAATCGGCTTCCCAAAGTGCAGGGCTGGGTTCGTGTGCCACAGTCACAGCCACAGTCCTGTTTTACAGTGGAGACTTCCACCACTGCTCAGGGCAGAGGCAGCACCCAATCCCTCCACCACATTTTCCTGCAGGAACTTCACAGGACTGGGGCTTTGCTCATCTCTACAATGGATGGTTTTGAGAGGCCCAAACTACTTTGCAAGGATTGCAAAACACATTTTAATTTGTCTTCCCCGTCACAAAAGGTTGGCAAGTCCCTTCTCCAGTCCCACAGCACCTTGGCACAGAGAAAATATGGGAAAATAACCCAAAAAAACCCATTAGAACTCCACACTAACTCGGAAATCAACAGTGTCTCAAGAACTGATCTAATACATGTGTATGCAAACACACAGACAATGATTTATCATCTTGTATATTCCTACATTCCCTTTCCCCTCTAGGCTGTTTCTGTATTCCAACTCCAATTTCTGCTCTGGGTTTTCATTATGCTCCTGGTGTAAGAGCCACACATCCCTTCCCATCTTGCTCTTGCCATTTATCCGGAAGTGCCTATAGATGATTTGTAGAGGCCTGAGACCTCGCTGGGGCACATTTCTCAGCATTAAGCTCCTCCAGCTCCCTGTTGATCCAAATCACTCTGAATTTTTTTACCCTTCTTTGTATTGCCTGACTCCCTGACCCTGTAGTTTGTGGTTAGTCCAATCTTTGCGTTTCCATCAGGAGACACTTCTCAGCTAACGTTAGATTTGAGCCTATTAGAGCTGCTGATACAAGAGGAACCCCTGAGAAATCCTGAAGGGTGGAACCGGGAATACAGCACGGGAGCAACAAGCTTGTTCCCTAGCAAACTCGATCAAAATGATGGATCTTGCCAAAAGTGCCCATTGCCCCATTTTTGCTCTTACCGAGCTATACGATTTACTTCACACCCTTTAATTACTCACACCTTACTTAAGGAACACCGCTCAAACAAACAAACAGGGAAAAAAAAGTTACAACAACGTAGCATGATCTTGACATACAAGATGTCAGAACCATTATAAACCCCTTTATTGCAGAATGATGTCTTTTGTGCTTAGAGGCATGCTTGCTATTCATAGAGCTACTGCTCAGCTGTTCCAGTTTTTAGTTCTGCATAAATGCCCACTCATTATGTCCAGAGGGTTTTGCCTGTAGCTTTGTGTTTGTAGCCTTGAGGCAAATGTCTTGATGGCTTAGGGAACTCGTAGCGAATGACCAAATAACATCGGATTTTCCACAGCAACGAAGCCATTATGGGACAGCATTTCTATGTAACAGCACCCTTCAGTGTGCAATCATTATAACTAAGGATTTAACCGGGCTCTGGGGACATAACAAAATCACTTTGAAGCCAAAAAATCCACAGTGAAATCTTAAGCATTCGATTTCTGAAATGCTTGAGTCAGGCAGCTTTGTCAGTTACAGTAAAACCAAGTGAAGGGGAAGGAGTTTTATGCACATCCTAAGAATGAATCCGAGTGTTTGGACCTGTGCATGCAGAGCTGGGAGTGCAGCTTTCCTTGTGCATTCCTTCCACACACACAAGCCCTACTTAACTTCAATGTTTTTGAGAATAGGATTTTAGCTATGGCTGAAATTTCTGAGTGCGTTGCTCACAATTTGGAGGAAAATCTGGTTAGACTGCAGGAGATTACACAGAGCCTTTGTAACCCTCATAGCCCAGGGAATCCAGAGCCTGAAACCTGGCCCATTTCAGCTGTGGTACTCCCCACACACTGACTAAGGAATTTATCTGGAGGGTTCCTGCTGAATTAGAGGCCTGTGGACACCAGGTTAACAACAGAGAAGGAAAAGTGTGTGATAAAATCAAGGATACAGCTTAAGCACTGGGTGAACACAGAGCTGCACAAGTGTGGTGGGGTGACCTTGGCCTAGAGCCACCCACACCCCCAGCCTCTCCTCAACAGGAGAGCCAAGAAGATGAAAAAACTCATGGCTCAAGATAAAAACCACGGGCATCCCTGACCAGTTGCTGCCATGAGCAAAACAGACTTGATTTGGGGAAAAATAATTTAATACATCGTCAGTAGAATTAAGTTTGGATGGTGAGAAACAAAGACAAAATTAAAACACCACCTTGCATGCCCCCTCACCCTTCTCCCCTGCTCCAGCCCAAGTCTTGGAATGGCTGCAGGAGATCCCTCCAGTGCCTTGAGCACCTCCACAGGGATGGCAGAGCTGTTCCTCACCCTTTTCCCAGCACTCCTGGGCAGCATTTGTCCTCTCACACCTTTTTTCATGGTAAGGACCTCAATATTGCTGACAGACTGGCTGTGGGCACAGACACCCCACACAGTTGGGAAATACAGGAGAGGAAGTCTGGACCTATCCAGCGAGGGAATCCCTCATACTACGAGGGAATTTATGGTCAAAACCCACCAAAACTCACTCCCTGCTCCAAGGACTAGGCTGGAAGAGGAGTTCATGCAGAAAGAGAGGCTGTTTTGGTGCAGAATGTGTGGAAATAACTCTGTGCAGAGCGATCTGTGCTTGGAGCCGGCCTTAACGAGCTCCCTGTGGCACACAGGAAACTCCACGGGTGCTTCCAGGAGGGCAGACAGGACACCCACCCACTGCACACATGGCCACTCTCTCCCAGCAGAGACAGGGAATGAAATCCAGCCCAGGACAGGGCGTGGAGCAGCTCAGAGAGCACAGCAGCCTGGTCCAGGCATGCCTGGGAGGGCAAGAACCAGGCACTTCTGGACCGTTCCTTCTGGCCCTCAGCACAAAGCACCGAGCCAGTCTTTTCCCCAGCACACATCCCCAAGGATGAGCTGTGCCTGGATAAAGTCACAGAGACGCTGAGGGCTGGATAAGGGCTGCATTGATGAGGCAGGAAGTTGAAGCATGGAGCAGAAATGCATGACTTCATGGAAAAATTGGAGGTGTACCCACACAAGCGACCCTCTTGGATAATAAGGTGACGTGGTCCAGCACTGGGATGGGATGGAAAAGGAGCTCCCAGCCACACCCCTCCCCAGTTTATAACCCTTGCACACCGTGGCTGTGCTGTTTTGACAGGACTCAGAGCAGCAGAGTACAGGGCAGGGAGGATTCTGACTTCTGCATCTCCAGGAAGGCTGGATTAACAGCAGCAGCCAGCAACATCACTGTCACAACAACTCAGTGCTGCCAGGAGAAGTAACAGGAAGAATAACCTCTACATTACAAAATGGTCCAACCCAGCAGCCCTGCTGGCAGTGCTGTAGCCCAGCAGTGACTCACCAGAAATGCTCACGGTGCTCCTTGTCTGCAAAAGGCTGTGCAAGGCTCCCCTCGGCCAGGCCTGCAGCTGTGGCCAGCACAGCCCCAAAGAGCAGCTCTGCATTTTACCTTCAGCCTCTTCCCTCCCCAGGGATGCAGTTTCCTACCTGCCTGATGGCTCTGGGTTTTATCCTGGTGGAAGAAAGAGTCTGGGCCTCAGGGGTTTTTAGGTACGTATTTTTGAGAAGGTGTTCCTTGACACCTTTCCCCTGGATTGTAAAGGTCAGCTAATACATGCCAGAGGGAACACTCTCACAGGGATTAAAAAAAAAAAATAGAGAGGAGAAGTTTAGTTCTTTCATTATTTGCCCAGTTCAGGCTTCCTAACTTTTCAGGTTTCTTCCTCAGACACAAGAACCTTCTTCCCTTCAAACGGCTCATTTGGGTAAGCTGGGAACAACAACTTTTATTGCCTACAAAGTACTTGGGACACAGTCCTGAAGTTGCCTGCATATGATGGGGTTTCAAACCTCAGAAGTAAGTACAGGGCACAAGCACCAACTAAAGAGACTCCCAGCAGCCAGACATCAAGTCACCAGGTGCAGGAATCAGCTCTCACACCCAGCAGCAGCAACACAGACAGGTTTGCTCGACTCGTTATTGTAACGAAGCTCATTAAAGTCCCAGGAGAGGCTATTCCACAACATCCCAGCTGCAGTGCACCCTGTAATAACCATTTCCACCTTTCACAGGATCTCAGAGTGGTTCAGGTCAGGAGGGATCACTGGAGGTCATCCAGCCCAGCCTCACCGGGCAAGCAGGGTCCCCTTGAGCACCTTCCTCGGGGCTGTGTCCAGATGGCTTTTGAATATCCTCAAGGAATGGGACTCCACAACTCTCAGGGCAACTGTTCCAGTGCTCACTTCACCCTCACAAAGCTCTACCCCAATCAGGTGGAACTCCCTGTGAATTCATTTCTGCCCATTGCTTCCCACCCTGTCACTTGGCACTGCCAAGAAGAGCCCGGCTGTGGAAAAAAATCCTTTCAAAGGTGAGTGAGAGCAGCCTAGAAAGGGACAGGGATGGAAGGGGCCACCTTTCCAGCTGGCAGGAGTGGTGACATCCCTGAACACACTCGGATCCAGGCCATATTTAGAGCTCAGGGAAGGGCACACAGGAACCACAGGAAGAGTCAGCTCTCCTTGTGTCATCCTCATAAATGCAGTGTAACCTCGCAGTGGATCTGTGCAGGGACACACTTGAAAAGGCAGGGAGGTAAACCCAAGGGAAGAATTGGAGGACAGAAGTGGAAAAGCAGCCATAGATAAAGTGCTGCAGTTAAAGGAGGCCTATTAGCACAGACAGGTAGTCCCCTATTCCAACATGTTTATTTCCTTTTATCCTATTTTTAAGTTTACACCCTGGTACAAGGCAGGAGATTTCCTCCTCACCAACCAGTAAAACCATAAGGGACATGAAAGGGGAGACATGAGTAGGAAGAGACCTAAAAAATGTAAAATTCTTCATTAGACAAGTCAAATTCCTCATACAGCCACTTTTTAGGGCCATGCTGACAGAGCAGATTTCACAGCCCTCACAGTCCTGTGACAAGCAGCTATTTGCCTTTTTAGACATGTAGAGTGTTCAGGTATTTCACTGGGACTTGTTGCAGTAACAATTAGGGGCCCTAAACACCTGCCTGATCTGACCATAAATACTTCAGAAGGAGCTCACTGTGACCAGAAATGAATTTCATCCCCCAAATTCAGAGCAGGCAGCTGCCACTGCCTTTCCCTGCACACAGGGGTGAATAAGGGCATGGACAACACTGCCAAGGCCTGGGCAAAAGCTGAAGACCACAACTCTGGGAGTCCTGCAGGGAATGGGGGAGCTGGGGGTTAGCAAACCAAACCCAGCTAAAACAAAACCTCTCAGGAAATCCAACGCTGTCTCTCATTCAAGTCTCTTCATCACCTACAGGTGCAGGGCTGTGCTGGAAGCAGTTTGGTTGGTTCAGTTCAACCAGCTATTAAAATCATAACCAGTTCCTTGAGTAACAGCTGAAGCTTCCAGCCAGCTCTGCTGCCCAGCCTGGACACCCCATTCCCAGAGAGGGAGCTGGGCACCTGCCCCACTGCAGCTTCACCCACCCCCAGGTTTCCCTTTCAGGGGAGAAGGTGACTCAGTTTCCCAGCCCACCTTGACATCCAGCCAGCAGGGACATTTTTTACCTCCTGCCCTTCCTAAAGTGGCTTTTTTTTTAAAGCAACAGCTGTAGCTAATAATCTCCATGGCCATAGGTACGCTCTGGGATATTCATCAGGCTTCCACAAATACCAGCCAGCACTTCCTAATGCCTCACAACACAGGCAGCATCCAAGCTTTGCACTTTACTGGAACTTTTTTGCCTCACCTCCAGCCTTTTTCCACTAAAGAACTCGTGCAGGATTAGCCTCTGTGGGAAGCAGAGAGCCCAGCAGAGGAGGAACACGCAGCTGAGCAAGAAACCATCAGCACAGATCCACTTGGTGGTCCTTGAGCAGAGCCCACTGCTCCCAGCAAGCCAGCACTGGCCAAGTCGAAGCTTAAGGTGCATTTCTGGAGATCCCAGGCCGTTTACTGACCTCTGCATTAATATCCAAGTCACCTCCTGTCATTAAGAATGCCTTGGTGACTCAACAAGCTTTGTCTCTCCCTGCCACAGCCCTGCTGTGGAAGGAGGGATTTCTCCTATGTGTGGCCTCCAGCAGGTTGGAGAAACAGCTGCTTCAAAAGGATGGGTTCCCCATCACCATCAATATTCCCTTTCTGTTTATGGTCCTACCTCTGGTTGTTGTTTTCCCCAAGTACACTAGGACAGATCTCCAAATCAGACACCTTTGCAATCCTTTCCAACCAATTACCGACACTGCTATTCTGGAAGCTACAGCTCTCTGACATCCTTTTCTAAAAGGAGATCCTTTTAGAAAGCTCTTTCACTTCTTTTCTTCCCTTTTAATAAAAAAAAAAAGTTTCCTCAGTTTTCATCTTGTACAACACATTATGCAGATGTGCTGGTTTATGTAAGATGCCGGCCTGGGGCCACAGCACCCCTGGCCCCGGCTGTGATCTCCTTCCACCTCCCAGCCCCGGCAGGCCGGGACCTGCTGCGCTGGCTGCGGGACCTCGCAGCGAGCCAGGAGCTGCCGGAGCCGGGCGGGGACTCGGGCAGTGCCCCCGGCCCCGAGCCGGCACCCGCCAGGTGCCCAGGGACAGCCGGGACCCCGGCCCAGACCCTCCGGAGCATCCCCGCATCCCGAGCATCCCTGCTCGGAGCACGCAGCGCTGCCAAGGGGAAGCCTCGAGGTTTTCAAGAAAGTGGCAAAGGAGAACATTTCCCTCATCCTGACTGACGAACAGCGCTGTTTGAAGCAGCCGAACAGCTCATCGTGTTTTCCTTTTTTTTTGGATCGTGACTTATCTGAGGAAAATGAATACAAGAGAAATCCCGTGATCAATTTAACACCTTTCTCTCACCTTTTTAGGTCACACCCAAAGACTCATTCTCATCTTTATCTCACTGATGTAAGTCACTACCCTACCTTGCCAGCAAATACGAAAAAAGGGATTCATTTTAGCTACACTCATGTTGCTTTTTAACAGCACAATCACCTAAGTCATGAAGAAAACCAGGCAGAAATAATTTTTACTCCAAACATCAACAAAAATCACTCCGAATCCCTCCCCCAGTCTAGCAGTTTTTCTGGAGTGAATCCCTGGAAACGCTCTCTGCAGGAAAGTCATCAGGAGCACCTCACAACAGCCTTACCAGGCTCTTATCAACTTTTATCTCCCACCAGACAAAGCCACTAAGTACGGGCGTTTGTTTGCCGTGCCACACAAAGATCCCCCGTTACTGGAACAAGGAAACAGTACTTGAGGCTCTGAAGGGGAGACCCTGCCGCTCACACAGAAACATGCATAGCTTCTCTCCTTTAACGTCCTCACAACGACCTCATACACATGCAGATGTGCCCTGCCTCCACTCTCTTATCAGCGCTTACCTTTGCTGAAGGGTGGTGCTGATAAAACCTCAGAGAAGAGCAGGAGCCCAGACCTGCTTACAGGAAAGTGTTTTAGGTTTACATCTGCTGCTCGGCTGGAGCCAGTCAGCCCCAAATCCAGCTGATCCCACTCACCCCCTCAGGTGACCTCACAGACTGAGTCCTAAACGCTTCAGCCTGGGCTTCTAGGAACTCGTGTGTGAGCTCTGGAAAACAGAATCCTCAGCAGAAAGGCCAAACTTTAGCTCCAAGTGATGCCTCTGTCCACATTACACCTTTGTCTGAGTCACATCCACTGGTTACAGACCAGTTAAAAGCTATACATTTTTAACATCATAAGTAATAAGACTTCAGGTGTGAACGGGTTTTTTTCCTCTGAGGAGAGCAGGGCCAGAACCCACCTGGGCCAAGTCTTTCAGTGCTGTCCCCACCGGTGTTTCTTGTTAAGGTTGTAAAGACCCAGAGCCTCATCCAATGTGGTTCTGGTTTAGAAAATAACGCGGTTTTTTGTTTGTTTAAATGCCAAGAGTTACTCGGCTTTGGGTCTCCAATATCAGAATCTCTGCTGACAAGCTTGGGGGTCACTGCTTTTTTAGGAACAAAAGGATCAATGTCCAGGGACTGGACAGGGGCTTCTGGCAGTTTTGGACCTGCCCTAGAGGTCACAGACACTTTGACCATTTGGCTGCCCCTCACCGATGAAAACACACATTTTCCTGGCATCTCCTGCTCTGAACATCCTCCAGCTTCTCTCATGTTTTCCCTGGATTTCACCACACCTTAACCTTAAATATAGAGCACCATTTTGGGGTAATTAGAGATTCTTAATTAATTAGAGTTATGGGTTTAAGGATTCAAAGCTTGACAAATGAGCTCAGGCAAATTTTGCTGCAAGAGTTGAAGAAAATTGCTGGTCCCAGGTAGCTGCCCTGCCTCTCTGCTGGAGGTTAATTGCTGTTTCTCCAGTGCAGCCAAAAATACGTGTGCCTCCATCCCAGCTGCTCCAGCTCACAGCCCAGCATCCAGCTCAGCTCCAGCACATCCAGATGCCAGGTTTGTGCTCCAGTCCTCCAGCAGACCCCACACCTGCAGCTGTTCATGGATTTGGGGTATTTTTTACCTTTCTCTATGGAGCTGATGTGATCCAAAGAGGGAAGGAGAGGATGAAGACCTGGCAGAAGTGGTTTCTGCTTCCAGACAGGAACCATCCTGCCAGAGAGCTGAAATCAAATATTTTTCCTTCCCTCTCTTCAGCAAGGGAGCTGGCAGAATTTTAGACCACTTTTTGTCACTGAACTATTTCAATTACTTACAAATAATTGTTTTATTGCAGCAATCAGCTGAAGAACATTATCTTTCCAACCCTTGGTTTAACCTGTCACTTCCCCCTAGGTTTTTATGCTGATTGACCTGGAAATATAAACTCCATGCCCACCTAAAAGATTTCTTCTGTTATTTGGTTCATCATCAATCTCTGGAATTTCTGCTGCACTCATGAGCAAGTATTGGAGTTTTGTGGCACAGAGCAAGTGCCTGTATTATTACATGATTTTAATTTTAAATTATGGGTAAAAAATATTCCATATGAATATTTAGGGAATGTGTCATGGCATAGTAGCAGCCTGTGAGAGAGGCCTTCCCAAGAACCAGTTAAAAAGGGCTGTTTAGCTAAAAGAGAGGAAAAAGGGAATATTTGTGGCCAGCCCTTACACAACAATGGTCCATGGAAACCAGCTGGAACATCCCCTAAGACAGACAGGAACATCCAGTGAATGCAACGAGGCATCTGAAACTGGGAATAAACTTATTTATATAACCCTGTGAAAGTGAAAATGGGAGAGGGAGAAGGCAGCAAATGATACAGAGCAGAATCTAACAACCTGTTAAAAGATGGGATAGGCCCTGAGGGATTTTGGCAGAGATGATCACCCGTGGAGTCCCATGGATCATGGGACGTGAGGCAACGGGAATGGGTGGCACCACAGAAATGCCCTGACAGCCAGAGCTGGTTTGGATAACACCCAGATCTCACAGAGACACGGTGCCTGGCTGGGCCTGGCTTTGGGAACAAATTCCTGTGGCTCAGCTCCTTGGGTCACCATCCCCAAGGTGCAGGGATTGACAAAGCTGGCTCCAGGTTCCCCACACAAAACATGCAACATCAGTGAACAGAAATGTGTAATTCAGAGATTTCTGTTAGTGACAGCGAAGCATCTTTGTCCCTAACCTTGTGTTCTCTTAGTGCAGTAACAGTTTGGGGACAAAGTGACGACAGCACCAGATTTTCTTCTTAATAAAATAAAATAAAATAATCTAGCTGTTGTTGCAGAACAAGTCCCAAAGGCAGCCCAAGCCCCTGGCAGGAGGGAAGCTCCACACCACAATTAGGCCAAAATATCTATGAGGATGTACATAAACATTGCATGCAGGAAAAAAACAGAGAAGAAAGGGCTGCAACAACTCAGCACAGCAAGGCAGACCCAATTCAAGATGCATTTTTGGGTTTAGTCATATTGCAAAATTCTGAAGGAACAGGCAGCAGGGCTGCAGCCAAGAGTCAGGGAGGAACAATAAATAACAGTGAAAGAAGTAGAGGGCAAGCTAAAACTGAGAGCCAAAATTAAAGTGAACTGAAATCAGTTACTAAATTAAGACAAAAGTTCTATTTTTATTTAACATTTTACTAGTTTTGCATCATTATTTCTCTCTGAAGCTGCGAACACCAGGAAAAAAATTTCTTTTTAAACTGAAAGCAGCAGTGCCATGAAGTCCCACAGTTTCACGAGGTGGACTCTTGACCAATGCTCAGGTTTGCAATTAATGATGTGTGGCAGTCAGGCCTCTCTCAGGCCATGGGGTTGCCAAGGCCATGCTCTTGGTTGCCACAGGGGGAAGGAAGCAGCTCCCTGCCTGCCATGGATCCACCTGGGAAGAAAGAGTCTTCGTTTTCCACAAGGCAATTTTTTACTGAGTTACATGAATTCAACTATTTTATGGGTAATGTATCAAATTTTTGTAGGAACGCAACGCTTTAATAATTTTTACTTTTAAACCCGAATAGTTTAAAGCCTTTTTGTTTCATATTATGACCAAACCTCTTCTTTTGATGGGAGATGGGCAAGGGAAAAACTGGACAGAGTGATTGGAATAGTCCATTTTCAAAGGAAATGAAAAGTGGAACTTTTGAGGAGACTTGTATTAGAAATTTTTCTTTTAGCCAGCTCAGGAATAATCTGGGTAAAAGCAGTAAAAACCATGAAATTTTGAGGATCAGGAAGAAGCAAGTGCCTTCTTGAGTGTATAGATCACTCTGCTTTCTAGATTCCCTAAGAATTAACATATTCCTTTAAGATTAATAACTTTGGGTGAGACAAGTCTAACTGTCCTTTTCAGGGGATGGAACAGAGGACGTTGCTGTTGTTTCATTGTTCTGGCACAGCTTAGAAGGTGGTTGAGCTTCAAAAGGATGTCCCAGCTCAAATATAGAGTAAAGAAAAGCTCTAAGGTAATGGAAACTCCCCATTTCTAATGTTCCACACATATGAATAGAGCCCGAGTCAGTACATTAGACAATTGGCTGGCTTTGCTTGAATGCACGCAGGAATAAATGGAAACATCCTTATTTCCTATCCCAAGGGGCAATTATTTCACTGCCTGGTTTTGTGCATTAATAAAAAAAAAGCAAGGTTCCATTGTCTGGTAGCTGAAATATCTTCCTATAGATGCTGGGTAAGCAGTCCAGCAGCAGAAAGAGGAAAAAAGGAACAGAGCTGTAGCATTGCATTCCCTAAACAAGCTCTCACCGTAGCCAGCATATTTCTGTGTATAAACATATAAAATCCATAAAAATACACTTCAGAAGGGCACCTTGTTTGTGTATTTTCGAAGCTCTGTTAGTCATCATGTGTCCTGGCTGTGCCTGTGCCTACAGATGGTCCAAAATGCTCATTTCTGAAATGCTACAATGAGTCTAACAAATGCAAAGGCTGGAATTTCACACCTCTTTAGGAGAGAAGGGGACTGGATTGCAACTCAAAAACAGCTTTTTCTCCCAGTTCACCACTGGCACAGGCCTTGGTCTCTTTGTGCTTCCCTCTCCTTTCTTCTCCCTGCACACCTCCAGTGGCTTTCCTTTATCCTTTAAAGGGAAAATGAGAATATAAAAATGATTTATGAGCAAGATGTCCAGAAATGGTACATTTTGCCTCTTTTACACATCTCTGGAAGGAACAGTGCTGTGATGTGAACTGAATTCTCACTTGACAGCCCAGTGTCACCTTCCTCAAGGGTTGATCAGGTCTTGAAGGGCCAAGGACACATTAAAGCCCAGATTTAGGTTCCTTTTTCAGAAAGCACTGGGGAAAAAAGCCCGATTTCTCTTCAGGAAGGTTTGTTTGGCTCTTTTGCATCTGAGACACCGAAAATTCCAGCTCCTGCCTCACCCCTACAGCACTTTGAGGACTTTCTGCAAAACGTAAACTTCCTCAAATCAGTAAAACTGGGCTGAGAGCGGATGGGAGACCTCTCCAATTTCACACCCCAGGTTTTTGAGAATATTTGTCGTTAGATTATTCCAACACAGGCAGATTCAGCAGGAGACAAAGCTGGTGGGATGGATTTTTATTGAGAGGCAGCCCCGCAGTTCGTGTTTGAGCTGCCTATTGAAGCAGGCAGAAGGCAAGATCATGACATCTTAGGAAGGGGAAAAAAAAAAAAATAAAAGATTCTTGGAGATACATAACGTGTTTAATTGAAACCATTAGTTTTACTGGCAAACAGCTTCATCTTTCTGTTGTGTTAATCCGAACAAAGTGCTGCAATTATGACTCAATACATAATGTCCTCTAGTGCTACTCGCCCCACATTCCCCGAGCAGAGAAAGAAAACAGAGCTGTTCTCAGTTAACAAAACATGCCATGCTTCTATCCAGAATACTTTTATTATATGGTTATCAGATACATCAGAATTATAGCGGGAACATTTACAGATATGTGAAGATAGCTCGGAAGCTCCGTTATTCACATACACACTAACTCACACACTCGTTTGGCATGGCTACTCAGTTACCAGGTGAATGATGCACAAAATTATTGCTTTGTGAACCAACACCTCAGATTAAATCTAATCTTCAGTGGCAAGAA
>VYXC01006788.1:285253-317942 GCA_013397175.1 Platysteira castanea | reverse complement strand
AAAAAAAAAAGTCTTAAATACCCTGTATAACATACCTGTGCATAAACCTAAAGATATGTTTAGCTTACCCATTACCTTTGAAATACTTACCAAAATTAAAATTTGAAACCCATTTATAAAAAAAAAAGTATTAAAAAGTTCACCATTATTTACAAATCCGATTAAATTACACATAAATAAATATTTACATTCAACACACTGCTTCCCTTAATACACATAAAGCCTCCCTGGAAGTATTTTTTGGCCTTAATAGGCAAAAAAAAAAGTAAAAAAAAAAAGTTATGTGCCTATTCTTTCAAGTTTCCCCCCCAAAATTTAAAAACAAGACAATATAAATATGTCAATAAAGCTGCAATATCCTTAGACACAGAAAGTGAATTTTCTAAAAGTATTTTCATTTTGAACTAGTCCTCGTTAAAAAAATACCAAGATAGTATAAACTGCAGCCACCACTGCTGCAGTTTTTAAAAGCCTGAATATTTCTGTAAAAAATCAGCATGTCAAATGCCATCTTAAGTCTAGCAGGATTTTAGTACTCTCCTATGGTAATCTGAAAAAAAACCAAAAAATACCGAAATAAGAGAACAAATAAAAAAAACAAACAGAAAAAAAAAAACCCACAGAATAATCTTAGTATTTCCAGGTGTTTATAAAAAAAATTTAATGTACATAAATCTCTATACCATTGTTTAATACTGCTTTATTTTTGCTGTTGCATTTTGAGAGAATTAACCCCTGAAATTGCATCAGAGAGCAAAACAGGCTTCCATCTAAAATCTGTCTGTTAAAAACTACACATGAAGCTGGTCACCCACGAGATACCGAGATGTGGCAAAGAAATCTAAATAAATCTCTCTGTATAATTCCATCAACCCCCCTTTTATAGCACCACTTTTATAGCAAAGGATTCGATACGCTTGTCCCAAGTACTTATCTTCAGGTAATTGCTTCCACAGAGCAGGGATACTGCAGCTTTTAGCAAGAACTTGTCTCACGGATCCAGCAGGAGTGAAGATCCTGAATGGTCTTTTTTCCCCTTTTTTCCCTCCTTTCTTAGAAAAAAAAAAAAAAAAGCAAAAAATAAAAGGCAAAACCAAGAGGGAAAATAAAAAAAACCAAAACACCCAAATCTCTACGTTCCCCCTGGCAAGAAGATCTCAGTCTGTGTTTAGGAGGAAGGGTAAAGTCTGGTTTTCCTTTCACTTCCTGTGCTTGTCCATTTTGTCAATGGTTTTGTTGGTCTCTGCGGGGCTCTGGTCGCCAGCGTTCATGTAGGATTTGTCTGCTATTTTTAACGCCTCGTTTAGGTAGTTCTGGACGGATGTCATGGCAGCACAGATGGCAGCGCTCCCAAAGCCATGTGTGATCAGGCTAAAATGAGTCAAACAGCCCTGGATGCCAGGGTCCAAGATGGGACTGGGCCTCGTGTTCCCCAGAGGAGTTCTGTCCTGAGTGAGGAGGTCTGTGAATTCCTTACAGATCTGCCTGCAACACACAAAGGGCTCGCGCTTTACACCACGCAAATAAACAGAAATAGCAAAGAAAATCGCATCAAATGTTTGGCATTCATGTGGGAATTACGAGAAATTCGGTGCCTAAAATTAAAGCCTGTTTATTAGCACCACTTCCCGACGAACCTTCTGTTGCATCCCCATCACAAAAGCACTCTGCAAAATGATTTCTCCACCTCTGGTGCCTGGCTGGCTCTGCATCATTTGCTCCAGATTTGAAGTGGGGAGTGGGAATTCAGGGCTGGTTTCTATGAGAACTTTCACAGCTGCAGCTGAGCGATTTAGAAAGACTCGAGCAGCTGAAGAGGAGATTTAATTTAGTTGTGTATATTCCATGTATATAGAGGGAGGCCGAGGCCCTGATCCTGCAAACACTAACACATATGCCTGGCAAAACATGAGTGCTTAATAATGCTCCAGCATATGTTGTTTGCTTCTTGTAAATCTGTCCCCTCGAAGGGATTTCACAGGAGCTGAGCAATCTTAACAGAATCATCACTTTATCAGAATTTCTCAATCACAAGGATTATTATCAGTGCCAGTAACAACACCAATAATGAAAATACTCAGGAGCAGGAGGAGTGCTAGGAAAAAAATTAGCATCATGTTCAAACTATAGGAAAGGCAGACTCGATTTTTCAATTTTTAAGAGATCTATTCTTGTAAAAGAAGATCTCTTTTAAAGGAAGGATGGATGAATTCAACACCAGGAGTGTGTTTTGCATGCCTGATGTGAGCACGAAGTCAGGGCAGCTTTCTGAGCAGTTTAAGCAGGTTTTTCCCAGCTCCTCTGCAGAGGAAGGGTGCTGTCAAAAGCAGGGAATTACATCGACCCCAAACCAAAAAACATCTCAGAGAACAAATCACGAACTGAAGCCTGGGAGAGGAACTCAGCAGGTGAAAGGAGACAGTGAGCCCTCCAAACACCACTTTTAGATAAGCTTAACCTAACACAGGTATTTATTTCCTCCCAGGGACCTGCTCAGGACGGGGTTTATTCACAGGTACAAAGTGGCTGCAGAACAGCCAGAACAGAGCTTCTCCCCTTCCCTCCCCTTCACCGAGCTTTGTAACAGGAATTTGTTGAAGCACAGGGACTTTCCACACCTACCAAAGGATGGCTTCCAGTGAACTCTAAAAATCCTCAGCCATAACAGGGAAAAAGGGACTCTCCAGCTCCCGACTCCCCAGTCCCTGGGGAAAGCTGGGAGCTGCTGCCAAGGGCAGCTCTGAGGACCCAGGCTGGGCTCCTTCCCTCGCTCCCAGTCCTGACCCTGTTCACATTCCCAGGCCACACCTGCTCTCCACATCCTCGACCCTGGCACACCCAGGGACACCTTTCCTCGGAGGTGTAGGGCTTTCCCTGAAGTTTTCACTGCAGTTGAACAGAACTGGTCCAAACTGCTTGAGCCACCTACAGGATTGTTACCCTGACTGTTGGTGCAGGCTGGAATGAAACTGCTGCCACAGCTGAATTCAAACCAAAACCAAATAAAGAGAATTGCTTCATCTTCCCCATTAAAATTACACACAAAAATCTACCAAACCATCCCCCAGTCACAGACAGTCGCAGCAGACAAAAACACGTTCAAAAAGGAGAAAAAAAACCTAAAATCCAGGCTGAAAACTTACTTTGCAGCAAGAAGCATGTTCTTCCTGTTTGCCATTTCGTTGCGGCCCATGTGTGGTCTGGTTAAATATTCAGCCACGGCTTTGGAAGGAAATTCTGTCTCACACACGTAGCCAAAGTCCCGAGCAAGATGCACAGCTTCACCTGGGTGGGTGAAAGGGAGTTCTTGTTAAACAGTGTAGAATCATTTATTATAAGGAAATCAGGGAAAATAAGGGAAAAATGCTGTGGGTTTTTGAAGTGTATTCCTGTTTTAGAAAGGGACACCTTTCTATCACTCATTACCACTTTCTAACTGATGGATCACTGTTTCTTTGTAAGTTTGCATCAAGAAAAAAAGAGATTTACAGGGTGACTGCTACAAAAAAGAATCTTCTGGCTTTTATCCTAAAAAGAAAAATTCCTGTCTCTCTCCAGAATAACCGCACAGCAAAGAATACAATTCAGTCAAGATCAAATTGTCCACTGATATTTAAAAATATCTGCCAACTAAATCCCACTTATATAATAAAAGTTTTCAGTTTAGTATGCTTTCGAAATATTTTTTCTCAAGAATTTTCAGACAGAAAACCAAATTGCAAGGTGTATAACCAGGTCACTTTTTAAAATGAAAATAATTTGATCAGGCTTAAAATAAAAAAGATTGGCCTGACCAGTGCAATGTGCCTGTGTGCACATGCACACACATCAGCTCTCTGAAACTTCCAAGGAAAGCTTTTCAATGGAAGTTGCTGCATTATAAACAGCAGGAAGGTGTTGTTAGATCATTTTTCACTCTTCTCATTTCAGCTGCTGCTTCAATTCCTATTAAATTGTCCCACTACCAGGAGCTGCTTGAAACAGGAGCACCAAATGTAAACCACACACGTTCATACACACACACCCTTCAGGTCAGCTTCGCTGACAGAGGGTCCACAGAACATGGCCCAGATTAAAGGGGCTCCAGTTTCCTATCAGGAAGTCAAAAGCTATAAATCTCACTTTATAAGCTTGTTTATTAGCAAAGCTTCTGAGGACGCCGCTGAGGTAGGGCAGGACTGGAGTCAGCTGTCCCAGACTTCCAAAGTTTCCCAACGAGGAACCAAACCCACTCATGTGATGAGTTTCACCCCTTTTGCCTTCCCTGCCTCGCCCTTGTGAAACCCAAAACAACCCTCAAGAAACAGAGTGGACAAAGGTGCCTTTGGCACATCCTGGCCCGGAGGAGCTCTGCATCCCTGCCAGCATCCCGGGATGCAGCCGGGAGGAAGAGGAGCAGTGGCTGGGTCTGGGTGAGGAGGGCTCACCAGAGAGAGGAGCCCCTCGAAGGCAGAGCAGCCCTTCCTTAGGTGCTGCAACAACCCCACCTCGCTCACTTTAAAATAAACAAAAAACCCCATATTACTTTCAGGGACTTTCTAACCTTCCCATGCTTTGCCTGGAGGATAAAAGCTGTGCACAAGGGGAGAAAGTTTATTTTTAAGAGACACTCGAGACTGACCTTCCACCAAAGATGTCAATAGTGTCACATTTGCAGCTTTCCTTCTGCCAGCAGGAAGATTCAAGCCAATTTTATCCAGTTTTTCCCTTAATGATCTGCCACCATTTTTAGATTTGGCTCTGTAATTATAAAGAGGAAAAAAATGGCCTTATTTATCTTCAGGGAACACTTCTTTTTAAGATGAGAAATTCCAGTTACTGACATTCAATAGGGTTCTACTGGGCGGGGGGGAAAGATAAAAAACAGGCTCTTTTCAAGTGACCTACTTTTTAAATGCTCCACTTCAAACCAGCCAGGATGAAACACAGCAGATCAAAATCAAAATATTTCAAACTGCACCACTGAAACCAACAGCTGTAGAATGATCACAAGCCAAATGAAGTGTATGCAAAAAAGGACGTAAAAAGTGTCCTTGTAATGATTAATCAGGACCACGAGATTTAATAAAAAAATCATTCCACAGCGGAACAGTTTGTCTGGGGAATCAGAGACAGCTCCATGAGCTGGTTTTGAGACAAAACCCCAGCATTAAACAGAGAATAAAAAACGCTGTCAGAGCTGTTAATAGCACTTCTCCAGAGGCAGCAGAAGTGCAAAGAAGTCTTATTTCCAAAGCCCATTAGGATTCAGTGTCGTCGGGCTTCTCGAAAATCGGGAACTCGCTAAAAGGCTCTGTGGCTGTGCTGCTGTGGCTGCTCACACGCGGCGAGGCAGGGGAAGTGCAAACCCCGGGCACGGAGGGGTGGCTGGGAGGGGAGTGCAGCCGTCCTACCTTCGCAGGACTCCTCCTAGCAGGGAGGCATTGAGACACTCCGGGGGCGAGAGCCGCCTCTGCACCTCCGCCACTGTCACTTTGTACTTGGACGTGGAGCTCAGCAGGGAGAGCCTCCCCGGCACGGAGCAAAACACTTCGTTGGGGTTGATCACCACCCCAATTAATCCATCCTTTTGGCAGGGCAGGCTCAGAGCGCTGTTTTTCGTTAGGGAGATGGGACCTGCGGGCGGAGGAGGGAAAACAGGTATTTTATAAAAGGGAAAGGTAAATAGGAAGCGGCAAGTGAGTTTTCTTTCTATAAAAACCACCCAGGAGAGAGGATTTTGTTTGGTGTTAAATGCTGACGCCACTGGCCCCTGTCCCCAGCATCCATCTGCAGCACAGGGACTGAAAGGTCCCCAAAAGTATTCCCGACCAGCTGGATTCTGCCTCTGGATTCCAAGGAGCTGCCGAACACAACCAAGAACGCTTCTCAAGGCACACAAACCCCACACCTCTGGAGCAGCAGGCTGTGAGTTAGCAAAGCTGTGCTCACAAAACCCCAATACTACAACAGACTCCAAATTAGCATCCTCCAGCTACTGCCAGAACTCTTCCCAAGCCAGGGCAGGGAGAAACCTCCCAGCTCCCGCTGGGCTCCATCCTCCACCTCGCACACGCAGATTTAAGAAACTGCCTTTGGAATTTAATCCCAACAAATTCCTACCAGACAGCACAACAGAGAGGGACGCGGCCCAGGGCAGAACCGAAAGTAAGGAGCTGCTCCTCGTTAATCGCTTCAGCCTTTAGGTGAGGAGGGACAACAAAGGCTTTGGAAGGAGCAAACCACAGATCCAGCTTTTCCATCCCCTCGCGAACCCGCCCAGTTCACCCAGTGTGCTGCTGGCGAAAGGGTTAAAGAGCCGAGGTCGGCCCCGCTCCCGCAGGGGGAAGATTTGTCAGTGGTGCATCTGACAGCGAAATTATTCTCCCATGAGCTAAAGGCAGCAATCAGCGCTCTGACACACACTTCTGCTTTTCCTCAGTTAGGTATTTGTTTGAAGTCTTCAGAGGAAAGTTCTGATTTTTTTTTTTTTTTAAAGCACAAATTTGTTTAAAAACAAAAGCAAGGAAAAAAACCTAAATTACTGTAAATTGAGTCAATACGGCTTCCTCCTTCCTCAAAACCTCAGCTACAAACCAATTTCGATTAAGATAAAGCCAAACAGTCTTCTGCCAGAGATCTCAGTCCTTTCTCAAGTCTTGTAAAGAAGTTGAAAAAGAAAAGTTGGAAAAGAAAAAGAAAAAAAACTGTCTTCGAATGCTAGCAGCAACAAAAAAAACCCCAAATAAACAAACAAGAGAAAAGCCCCGTGTCACTTTACACACACATATTTCAGAAAAGATTAAAATCGGTTCAAGATCCTGGTTTCCATTAAAGCCACGACACAAGAGCACACGAGGGGGGACATTCGTGTCCCCGCAGGATTCTCACACCCCGGGGAGGCCCTGGGGGTTTGTCCCCGTCGCCACCTTCCCTCGGACAGCGTTAGAAAAATCCAGCGACAGAGAGTGGAATAAAAACTCCTCTGCCCTCCTGATCCCAAAGGATCGGTCTTTATAAAAATAATAGGGCGTCACTTCACCGGTGCGTCATTAAACTTTTAACTATTGACAAGGGAAAGTAAAACTGCGGTGCCACATTACTGACCTTTTCTAATGACTGTCTGGTCATGCATTAGTAAGTGTTGATCTTCCACATTCTGGAAAGAGAAAGGGGGAGAAAGTTTCGCACCTGGACGAGCTGAGAGGGAAAAAGCCGGGGGCTTTCGGGAAACCCACCCCCTCCCTGCGCGCCCGCATCCTCAGGAGCGAAGGGGAGACAACGAGGATTTCCCCGCATGGACCGGGATGGGATGTGCAGAAGGGGACGGGGCCTGTCCCGCCTCGCCGAGGGGGGGCCCGGGGTGCTCCTTACCTGCACCTCCTCCATCTGGTGGGCCATGTCGTGCAGGCCCAGGTTATCGGCCAGCGCCGAGGCGTCCAGCCCGTGCCCGTGGGGCAGCAGCAGCTCGGAGCGCCGGAAAGTCTCGCGGCGGCTGCCGGCGGAGCCGCTCTCCAGCGCCGAGAGGTGCGGCACCAGCCCGGGGCGGCCGTGCGGGGCCAGCGCCGCCGGGTCCTGGCTCTGCCGGTTCGGCCAAGCGCTCTGCTGCTGGCTGGGCGGCGGCGGCGGCGGCTGGTGCAGGGGGTTGATGGAGAAGGGGTCCCCGAGGTGCGAGTAGGGGTCGCTGGACTGGGAGTAAGGCAGCGGCTGGTACGGAGGGGGGAAGTAGGGGGGCTGGAAGTCGGAGGCGCCCGAGTGCGAGAGCGGCGGGGCCGGGCTGTACAGGTGCTGGCTGACGGCGGAGAGGTGCGGCAGCCGCGGGTTCCCGTTGCTGCTCCCATCGTGCCGGTCCTGGAAAGCACACAGGGGTGGGGAACAACGGGGTGGCCGTCAGAGGGGTTGGGGGAACCGGCGGGCGCTCGGGGCTGCGGGTGGTGGCACTGGGGAAGGAGAGAAAAGGGCGAGAGCCGCCCTGCTCCTGGCCAGGGAGTTTGGTGTTTTTAAGGCACTCCGCGGAAGGAATCAGTCCAGCTCCCAGGGAAAAGGTTACAAACCAGTTCTCACTGCTCTCACGGCAACTACACCAGACCAACCCTCCTCCCGCTTGTGCAAGTCATCAGAAGAATCATTAAAATCAGACAAATTCAAATCAGAGACGCAGCCGAGTTTCCGCCGCGCTGCCCCGGCTGGGGAGGACACGCCGGGGCCGGAGGGGCTGCGAAGCCGCCACCCTTGGAGCGATGGGGGACCCCCGGCACCGCCATCCCTCCCACCCCCGAGGGGCGCCCGGGCCGGGGCTCCCGGCTCTGCCCGACGGGGACGGACGGCGGAGCTGCCTCCAGCCGTGCCATCGCTGCTTCTCCCCCGATTTCCAATCTCAGCAGTCAAAGCTGAAATGTCTACATTGAGCTGATCCAGGGATTTAGCAACTTCTGGCTTCACGGTCATTAAAATAACAGGGCTAGTTAATAAGAGGTGAATGGGGTCCCAATGGAGCGTGAAGCGGGGACTGCAGCTAATCTGTAGGAGCCGAGCAGCCGGACCAGCGGAGCCGGAGGGGAGGGGGGCACAGGGGGACACGGTCGAATTCGAAGAGATCAAAACCCGGGAGCACCCCGCGGCGGGTGGGAGCCGCTCCCTGGGAGGAAAAACGTGGGAAGGAAGGGTTCGCCCTGCCCGGCTCGCCCCACCGCAGCTGCTACCTGCCGGGCCCTCCGCATCCCGCCCCGGTGCGGTGCGCTCCGACAGCCCCGCGGCTCCGGGGTGCCCCGCTCCCGCACGGCGCTGCTCCTGGGGGAACGCGGGATGCGAACTCAGTTCTCCAATCTGGGGCTTGCAGCCCGTTTTATTCGAGAGTTCAAAAGNACATTATCTGCTAGTTTCCACAACATGGCGTCCAGCCTCCGGACCAGGTGCGCGGTGCCGCGAACAGAACGGCTCGGGCCCCCCCCACGGGCGGTAAATCCACGTCGGCGCTGGGGAAGAGGAGCGGCCCCCCGGACGGAGCTCAGTTGGCAGGCATGAAGGCAGCTGACGGACTAACCCTCCGCGCTTATGGTCACTCGGGGTTTTTTTTCCCTGCCCAGACGCCCTTAATGGCAATAGGATTATCCTAACTCCTCCCCAGGGATGGCTCGGGCGCCGCGGCCGCCAGCCACTCAGGAGGGAGCGCGCAGCCCCAAGCCACTCCTTCCGCGCCCGCGGAGGGTGGGCGGGCAGCGCGGAGCCGGACCCCCCCTCCGCCGCCGCCGGCGCTGCCCCGCGGGGAAGGGGTCACGCGTGGGCATCCCCCCGCTGCGGCGAGGCTTCCCCGCGTTCCCCCGCGTGCTGCGTTCTTTTCGGGGGGTGTGGGAGCGGTGCCGGGTGTTCCCCGCTCCCCCACGCGTGGAAGGGCTTTGCTAAACCCCGCGTGGGGAGGCGCAGCGCCGCTGCCCCCACAGCCGGCGGTTTTTGGGCGAAATAAACTCGGAAAAAGTCGTCGTAGCAAAAGCGAGAAACTCCGAGCGCAGCCGGGGCTTCATTTGCATAATTGTCAAGAGTTTGAATTACTGATTACAACTTGTAAGCTACCGATGTTTAAGGTATAATTTACTTAATGATCCGACAAGATTACTGCAGTGGTGTCGAGCCCCCGGTAGCTAAAGCAGCCCTGATTCAGCGTCCCCGATGCGGGGCTCTGTGAATTGTGCGACTGGTTCCTCGCATCGGCTTCTTTTTATTTTAATTTTTTATCTTTTTTAACGAAAATCCCCCCTGTCTAATCTTTTCGCGCGAACTCGGGGCTGGGGAAGCAGGTGGGAGGTGAGACAGGCATTTTCGGACGCCGTGAGCACACTTTCATCTAAGCTTAGAAAATACTTCCCTGCCAAATTGCTACCTTTCTGCAGGCATTTGATCTATGCAGTTATGTGTGTCAGACAAAATGAACATCGTTTTCAAAAGCAACGACTTCTCCCAGTGTTTTAAGGTGCATCCGGATCACTGCTCATTTACATGAGAGGAGCAAGTGTTTGTTTATTGTGGCAGAGACAAAAGCTGACCCTGGACAGAGCTGGCTGCGGAGATCTTGGCTATCGGTGCCCGGGGAGAGCTGCTATTAAAGGCCCGAGACAGACCCACGTCTCCAGATTCAACCAGCTCACACTTCACTCACTTTTCCCCCCCGCTAAAGATCAGGGAAGCAAAATACCACGAACACTAATTAAAATTTTTAAAAATCCAGACACCATAAACCCCTCCATCCGACTAAATGAATGATCTAAAAAT
The DNA here is from genome assembly GCA_013397175.1 of Platysteira castanea. Classification (NCBI taxonomy): domain Eukaryota; kingdom Metazoa; phylum Chordata; class Aves; order Passeriformes; genus Platysteira; species Platysteira castanea. Next base: position 307,697 of record VYXC01006788.1, on the reverse strand, counting down.
AAACCCCAGGAGGACGGGGGTGCTGGAAGTAACTGTTGGAGGTGTTATCTGCCTTATCTACCACGCAGGTGCTGATTTGCAGCAGTTGCATTAAGCCCATCATCATCAGCGACTCCACATTATCATTTTTGGTGGAGTCTCTATTTATTTTTTTTTTAACGACGGTGTTTTTCTTCCAGGGATGTTTCTTTGAAATGCAGTTCGCGACGATTATTAGCGAGTGTGCTTGCGCTGCTCCTGGCGTCATTAAGACTAGGAATCTAAATAATAAAATACAGGGGGAGCTTAAAGTTCATTTGTATTAAAGGGACAAGATGGATTTAGAAAGAAACGAGGAAGGGAACCGCCGAGCTTCCCTGGTTTGGGATCAGCTCTTCTTCCTTCCAAAGGAGAATTGTAACAGCGTTGATTATTTTTATTATAACCTCAGAAGCCAGATTTTCTTTCTGCTTGGAAACGTCACAGTGAGAAACGAACACTATTTTATCATTTATTGTGATTGTCAGAGCCTGAACACCTTCGTTTTGGTGGTCAAAATCACGAAGATGAATTCACGTTCTTATTATTTATTGTATGTCTATGAAAAATATTTATAAATAGAAGAGTGGAAGAGGATGAGGGGTGTATGAGAAATTACCTAAACAAGGCGACCAAAACAAGCACTTGGCTTCCTAAGCAGCAAGCCCAGAGAACAGAGACGAGGCTAAACACGACAAAGTTTGAGACAAACTTTCCCGTACATCCACTTGCTCCTCGCTCTGTGCTCGCAGCCTCTGCCAGGGACGGGCGCGGGGTCCGGGCTCCGCGGGGACCACACGGGCAGGGCGAGGGAAGGGAAGGGGAGAGAAGGGCAGGCAGGGAGCGGAGGGAAGGCAGGGCAGAGGCGGGCACTGCTCCTGCCCCCGCCGGGTGCCCGGCCCGAGAGCCCCGCGCCCGGCAGGTGATGGATGCGGCCCCCGCCCCGGGTGCTGCTGGCGAGGGATGCTTTGGTGCGGCCGGGCACACGGGCAGCTCAGCTGGTCCGGTCTTCTCTAAGGGCTCAGGCAGGGGGATAACGCTTTTCGAGCCGCTCCCTCTCCGCAGCGTGGCTTTCCGCAGCCCTCCGCGGTTCTCTCAAGCCCGGAGAAGCGGCGACGGGCGGGTCGGGGGTCCCCGCGGAGCTCGGCGGCAGCTGCGCCCGGCGAAACTCTCCGTTTCCAGGAAACTCCCGGGCACAGGGAATGCGCAGGCAGCCGGGGCTGCTGCACGGACACCGAACCTCCCCGGACACGCCTTTGAGACACGGGGCAGAGCCGTGCAGGGTCTGAGCAGCAGCCAGGGAGGGGGGTGGCTCCTGACAGGTGGCGGCTTTTATTTACTTATTAAAAAATACTACTAATAAAAATATTTAAAAATTCGTGCTCTTACTTAATGGATATCCCCTGATTCCAAGCAGAAGAGGTGCTTTGCTTGGCGGGGGATCAGTTCCCTTTTTGACGAGGATGCAGTTTCCCGTGGGGACCAGGAAGCACCCCCAGGCGTGAACACGCTTCGGGAGGGGAGCCAGAGCCCACTGCTGCGCCTCTGTCACAGTCAGTAGTTTTCCTATTTGGCAGCAATTAAAAGAGAGCGTGGGGATGCTAATTAGTTACATCCCTCTTCCTCTAAAATTTATTTAAACACACACATATCTGTATTGTTAATGAGGCTGCAGCAACCTGTCCGGGTTGTCGCCTCGGCTCCTGCAGAGCTCGACGAAGGCAGCTGCTGCCCCGCGGCCCCGGGAGACTCCGCGGAACTTCCACGGCGCGGCCGCGGGGAGGGGCGGAAAGTGGGGAGTCCCCCCCATCCCGTCCCGCCGGAGGGGCAGGACCCCCGCACGCAGCCCAGGGCCGGGGGGCAGAGCCGCGGGGGCGGGACGGCTGCCGGGGGCTCGGGGGGTCCCCGGGATCGTGCCGCGGTACGTACGTGCCAGGCGATGCTCCGCAGCAGAGCCGTGGGCAGCCGCCCCCGCGGACACCGGGGCGCGGAGAGGCGCGGAGCATCCCCACCGCATCACCCTTCCCCTGTCCTCCCCCTCCCCAAACCGGGCCGCCCCCTCCCCGGGAAGACACCGAGACACAGCCCTGCCCGGCCGTCCCCCGCTGCCGGACGGATCGCAGCGGCCGCGGCAGAGCCGGCACCGTTTAAATCTTTTTTCTCCCGCTGCTCTGCCGTTTCTCCTCCCTTTACGGCGCCTCGGGGGGCCGTGTGTGTCCGTGCGTGTCTCCCCGCGGCTGCCGGCTTCCGGAGCATCCCTGAAACCCCTGACTGACGGGAGCCCTTCCTCGCCCTCCGCTGTGCTCCCCTGGCGGGGCAGCGGCCGCTCGGGAGCCGCTGGCTCAGCCGCAGAGCCCCGGGCTGCCGCCAGCTCCCCCGAGGCTCCCGCAGCACCTGCCCCGGTGTTTCGTGTGCCCAAGGCCAGGTTGGACGGGGCTTGGAGCAACCTGGGCTAGCGGGATGTGTCCCTGCCCAGGGCAGGGGGTTGGAACTGGATAATCTTTAAGGTGCCTCCCAACCCAAACCACTGTGTGATTCTGTGATCCCACACTGGTACTAGGGGTGCAGTCAGCACCCAGCAGGGCTGTGAGTGTGCTGGTCCCCCCAAAAGTGAAGGTGATGGGCAGTGGAGCAGGACTGCACTGACAAGCACCAGTTCCCTGCCCAGCTCCCTGCCTCAGCTCCAGCCCTCACTTCTGCAGGAAGGGAGAAAAAAATGCCTACACTTTCTTCATTTTCCCCCAACCTATTAATTTGCTTAATAAACACGATGCCAGCTATGTTTTCTTCCTGCTCCTTCCCTCTGGAGCTGGAGCAGCAGAGTCCCCTGGCCATGGCGTGCCGTGAGCCCGCAGCACAGAGGATGTTTAGCAGTTCCTGGGCAGAAGTGACAGGCTTTGGCACCAGGCGCTTTTGGGCCCTGGGTTAGATGCTCCATGGCATGTGGCAGAGGTTCAGCAGTGATGTGCAGCTGCCCGGGGCTCCTGCAGAGGAGTTTCTCTGGCTTTTGTACAGGAGAAGGTCTGTCAGGCTGGATGGTTTGCGGCAGGAGACCTGGGAGAGAGAGAGTTACAGCAGCCTGCCTGCAGCCACAGCATGGGACAGGGCACAGGAACAGCCAGATTCCCAGCCTGTCCCTGTCCTCGAGGCAGGGGATGACCACAAGTATGGCAGCAGCTGCATTTACCTTGGTCTGCTCATTCATGAAACGAGGATAATAATCCCAGCCGTGGCCAGAGCTGGATTCTAATCCGGTGGGACCAAGAGAGGAGTGGGAGCTGTGGTCCCTGATCCCCATCTCTGCCCAAGGACCCTGAGGTGCCTCCTCAGGGCTCTGACATTTTGCCTGCAGTGGAATGATCACTCCGTTCTGGAGAGATGCTCTGATTTTTTGAATTCCCTCCTCTTTATGTCCACCAGGAGCTGTTAGCCAGAGTGCTGCTCCAAAGGCTGTCACTGCCGGACTGTGTGTAACCAATCTCAGCCCCCTCTTGCAGAGAACAGGCTCAAAAAAAAAAGATCAAAAACCCCCAAACAGTCAAACCACCACAATGCTAAAAGTGAAATCAGGGTTCGCACGTTTAGTTAGGTTTTTTCTGAAAGTAAAGAGATAAACAGGCTCGTGGCACAATAGACATAATTCATATTATAAAAAAGAGAAGGTGATGATGATGTTTTATGTAAGCAACTGCTGGGGCACATGGTGATGTTTGGGGAAGGTTCCTCCCTGGACAGAGATGGGCACCAGGTACAAAGGGTCTTTTTCATCCCTAACTTTGAGGGGTCTTGCAGCCTGTGCACCGTCAGGGTATCAAGCATGTAAAGTGTATTTTTTAAAATACTCATTTCTCCATGTACACCCATAGATACACACAGACATGCCAAGCTTAAAATCCTGATAGGAAAATCACCTAAACACCTTCCAAGATGGTTTTGGGCACCATATAAAGCAGAGATGCAGGCAGTACCTGTGCAGGAGGGAATGAATCTACAAAGCAGCAGTCAGCTGAGTTATTTCTGTTATTTCTGGTTACCTTTCACTCTTCGGGGTGATGAAATCAGTAAACCGACCTTGATGTCAGGACAGTGGGTCATGTGAGTTGAAGCTGAAGATTTTCCCTGCAGGCAACTTAAATAAGTAAAGAAAACATATTCAGTTACTTTCTTACTTCCACGGTCCAGTTTCTTGAAAACTCCTAATCCCTCTGAGCAGCCAGTGTCTCCCGGAGTTCTCCATCAAACTCAGCTGGACAAAATCTGAACTGTATCACAAATGGGGGAAAAGCTCTCTCAAGGACTTGATTTTGGTTACTCTAGCAAACACAGGTAGGGACCGAGTGGATTTTTTGATAGATTTATTTCTCTCACACAAATTTATTTGTGAAATTTCCTGCAGCACTACTGCTGCAGAGGCACAGAGGAAATAATCTGACGTGAAAGAACTCACACTACTTTGAAGCCTCTTATCCAGTTCAGGTAATTGCATGCAGGTGGGATTGCAGAGGGACACAGACTTGGGATGTCCAGGTGATTTTTCCTCTATTAAAAACCCACATTCTTTGCTCTTCAGCAACAAAACAGAGGCAATACAGTTCAGGGTGCTTCAAATGTGAATTCAGGCAGCATTTCAGGGCTTCCTGAGATTTAGGGGCCACAGTCCAGACACCACCAGGCAACACAGTGCAAGCAGCTTTAAATCTCCTCCTCCTCCTACAAAAATCCAACACTAGAAAGCACTAAGTCAGTATAAATGCACTCTACCTACACAAAGGTATTGAAAATGAAGCTGACACTAAGTTGCAGCAGTTCTATGCTGCATAAGATGGCTTTTGCTCACACCACTGCAGCCCCACCTGGCCCAAAAGCCATCCATTGCAGCCATCATCCCCAAAACCAATTCACAAAAATTCCAAAGCTGCCCCTAACCCCGTGCTTTGACTGACTCAGCAGAAAGGCAGCCCTGGGGCCACACCTGATCCAGATCAAATTGGGACTGCTGGGGGACCTGGGTGTCCAGAGAGCTGGGATTAACAACGCTGGGAGCGTGGGCTCGGACAGCAGCCGAGGGGAGCCTTGGAGGGATGCGAGGAGAGCTGCTCCTCCCTCTGGGACTCAGGGGAGTTTTGCTTTGGAGATCCGTGGGACGAGGCTCTGTCGAGGAACGAGAGGGAATCTGGAGGACAGGGAGGGCAGTTTTTACAGCTGAGAGTCCTACTGGTGCAAATGGATGGCGCCTTTGAAAGCCAGCACTGATGCTGAGAGGAGAGGAACGAGGTCACCACTTCCTTGTGCCGGGCTGCATTAGAATTGAAAACAATCACAACAGCGAAACAAAACCAGCTCAGCTCAACAGATGCAAATCCAGCGGCAGACACGGGCTCAAACCAGGTCAGGCTGCGCCCATGCAAATGACGGGTTAGCCCGGAGCGCGGCGAGGTGGCCAGGGCAGGGTGTGCGTGGGTGGCTGCAGTGACCCGAACCCAGCCCGGGCCGGGCTCTCGGGCGCTGCCTGCCCGGGGGGAGCCTGGCACAGCTCCCCGAGAGGCTGCAGGCTCCCAGGCCCCTCGGTGGGATGCGATTTTCCTCGGAGCCCGTGCGGCTCCGCAGGGAGGCTGCAGAGCCAGGGTAGCCCCAGGGGAGCTTTGCCAGTAGAGCCAGAGCGATAAAGCGCTGCTCTTGTGTAAACACAGAATACACCAGCTAAAGTGCTCTTCTGTCAGCGCAGCTTATCCCGGCAGGGCTCTGCCAGGGGAATCCTCGCTGCTTTCAGCCAGGCTGTAAATCTGCTGTGGGGTGGTTGGGAGCAGCGGCACCGCGAGCAGCACCGAGCTCAGCACCGGGTCCGGGCTGTCCCCAGGTCCCGAGTCACCGCGGGGTTCCCTGCTGGGGACAGGGATCACCTGCTCTGTCCCCGACAGCGCATGGAGCCATCACTATGGCCGGGGACACAGGGCCGTGTGTGAGGGTCCTCCAGAGCCCCCAGCGCCCCAGCAATGCCCGGGCTCCTTCTCCATGCCCAGGGCACCAGCTGCCGCTTGTGGCTCCTTCCAGCGCAGCCAGCCAAACCTCTGCAAGCCCACAGTGCCTTCTGGAGCCCAAACCTGGCTCTGCTTAATAACAGAGGGGCGTGGATGGTCACAGGGAGGCTTCCCAGTGCACGGGAGGGAGGGATGAGTTCACACTTCTGCTGTCACAGCTGTTGCCCAGCTCGGTTTCCCGGGACGCTGAGTGGAAGAGCCTCACACTCTTCCTCTCTGCCTGTACAAAACTCTGCTCTAACTGGGGAGGGGAAGGGTCTGAGCACTCTCCTTTTTAAATCCTGACCCCTCTGTCCCTCAAAACCTCCCTCAGGTTCTCAGGACATTGTGCTGTGCCCATAGTCTGTGGTGAGGATCTTGTCTGCACGCAAGCAGGGGAGGAGAATTTACATCTTCAGCAGCCCCAGACTGAAAATCTGCCACGCTCTGCTTGTCTTCAGCAGCTCTGTGCTACCCACACACGTAGGCAGCGCTCCGTCTTCCTGCCCCGAAAGTTTTGGGATGCGGTATTTCCTTGCTCACCAGTGCACGGCAGGAAACAGCGACATGTAAAGCATATCTACAAGCTACAAAACCTCCAGCTCACCCTGCCCCTGCCCCAAGCTGGCCAGATGGGACCCGGGAGCTCCGGAAGCCCTTGCCGTGCCTGGGACACCAATTCCCTGTGGAGCAGGCACAGAGCAGTGGCTGGAGGCCTCCCAAAGCCGCTGACACATGCAGCCAGCTCCGAGCAGGCACAGGGAGAGCTCTGCTCCCTGCAGACGTGCCCAAAGGGTCTTGCTCAACGCAGGGAGGCTGCGATGGCAGAGAGGCCACGCTGACTCCCAGCACAGCCTCATCCCATCCCTGGGATATGGAAAACCCCTGGGTGGAGGCTGTGGCTGCGTGGCCCCGTGTGAGCTGAGCAAGAGGGTTCTGGCCAGGCTCCCCAGGCACACGCCTCGCTGGCGGGACAGCACCTCGAGGCTCCGGTCTCAGGACAGTCTGCCTGCACCATGCAATTGCTGCTCCTTGTAATTTTCCCTGAGCTGGTGCCATTGCAAATGCCATCCTTATCTCCCTAAGTACAGATCCTCTGCCGAGTCGCTTACGATGTCATACAGCAATTTGTTACATAAGCTCATTAAGTTTTTTAGTGTATCTATGTTAATAAGCACATAAATATGGAAATCTTAATTTCAGGCCCGTCTCTGAAAAGCATTAGCTGGGAAACTGGTCTGAGAAAAAGCAAACGCAGCCCAGGAAAACCCAGGGAGTTACCCAGGGTTTGGGTATCCCTGTGGTGAATGGAGCAGGAGTTGTGCTCCTCACTGATCATCATCCTTGACCCTTTAAAAACTCATCTCCAACACAGAACCTTCAGCTGCTTTGCTCTGTTCCTCCCACCCTCAGCAATGCTATTTTTATCTCTACTGTATTTTTCTCTTATCACAGGTGGACGATTAGCACAAATGAAAGGACTCTGGTTCTCCAAAGTAAACAGCAACGTTGGCTGCAGCCCAAGGAGCTCCAGTGAACAACTGCAACCAGCAAAGTGCATTTAAAAAGGGTCCAGCAGAATTCCATCCACATTCATTTTCTGCACCATTTATAGTAGTAAATACTGTTTCAGGTGTATTTGTGTTTGGCTTGACACCTTTAATTTGGTGATTTAACATAGGAGAACATTTCCAAACCTCGTGATGCTTCCCTGCAAGGATCCTGACAGCAAAGGAGCTCTCAGGCCGGGCTCCTCTGCTCTGGTCCCTCCAGGACAGCTTCCCCAGGAGCAGCTGTGCACTCTGCAGTCATTCCCGAGGCACTGGGGTACCCCTGTGCCCCACCAAGCACTCAGGCCCTGCAGATGAAGCTCACATTAATTACAATAATATGAAGTTGGCTGCTCCAGAGCAGCTCCCTGCATCAGACTGTGCTGCCAGGAGATGTCAAATCCAGTCTGGAGGCATCCAGGGCCGGGTGAGCCATTCCATGCCCACCCTGAAGCAAACTGGGGTTTTTTATGATGGTTTCTAAGGGGTGAGCCGGCTGGGGCAGTGCTGGGGTGGGTGCTGGAGCAGGGCAGAGCACTGTGCTGGTGTCACACCGTGTCCCCATCTCTGCAGGGATAAATAAACGTGTCCCTGCTCTCCCGGGGTGCTGGATGGGGCAGCAGTGTCCGGATTCTCTGGCACTGCATGTGGCCTCAGGCTGCCCTTTTGTGGAGCACCAGCAGCTCAGCAGTGCCAAAAAGGAAGGGTGGAACTTTGAATCTCCCTTCTTATTTTGACCTCTCTCTCAGCAGCAGGATCCAGCTTCTGGCACTTATTGGATCTCTCCATGCATTGCTTCTGCTGTGTGAATTTTCTGCTGGATTAGTGAGCTGAAGTGGCCTCCAGAGAACTTCCCTGGGGACCAGATGCTCCAGCCTTCAAAGCCTCCTTCCTCCTCGGCAGTTTCTGCTTTGCTTTCCCAGGTCAGCCGCCCAGGACATTAAAATACGCTTCCCTCTCCCGTCACTTTCCTTGGCAGGTAGAGAGAGAGGCCGTTCCTGGGCACTGTATTTGAGAAAAACCTTCCTCCTGGCATGGCTGGGGCTGCAGGCACCTCTCCTGAGCCCGGGCGTGTCCTCAGCTCTGCGTTCTCTGCCCGGCTTTCCCAGGAAAATGCTGCCGAGCAGCCCCCACCCCTGCAAATGGCACCTCGTGTCATTGTCATCGGCTGTGAAATACTGCAAGTTGCTAATTAGGCAATAATGACCAATGGGAAGGGCATTTCCCGGCTGTTAACTGGAGACTCCTGGCCGGGAAGTTCGCTATCAGTCACCCAGGAATTACTAGAGCAGGGAGGAGGAGAGAAGCAGACCAAAAAGAGCAAAACCCTCACTTTTTTAAGGGCATCTCCACTGCCCTGCTCAGCAGGGAGGGAGGGCAGGCACCAAACCCCGGCTCAGGCTGCCCAGTGCTGCTCTGGTTTCTGCCACTCTCTTCCAGTTACTCCCATTTCCCAATTAATCTCTGTGGCCATGAAGAAACAGGACATTAAATATTCAAGGATTAGCGCTCTTTTTTTAATATATAGCTAAAAGGTGAAGCTGCAATTAGCACTAAGCTGGGCTGCTGCCGGGCCTGTGTGTACCGATCCCTCCCCACTTCTAAGGGAAGATTTACACCTACTCCTCTGGTTTCAAATTGGGACATTTCTCCCATTTCACCCCGCTGCTGGCTCTGCTCTCCCTGACAGGTGGCTGCATTTCAGGGCAGCGGCTTCAGCAGGTTAATTAAACTGGGAATTACTGCCTTTCCTCAGGGGTGACCCTACGAAACCCCGCGGTTGTGTTTCAGCAGAGGAGCACCTCTGGTTAGAGAGACTCAGAGCTCCTGGACCTCTTCATGCTGGCCCCGGGCCAGAACCCACGGGCCATGGCTGAGGGACAAGCAGCAACAAAAATTAACATCCCCATGCCCTAATTCCCCACACGGAACCTGGCAAACGCACACGGCTCTAAACACAAGCAAAGGAGAGCCAGAAGGGAGCAAAGAATCTGTCAGACATGGGGCAGGACCCCTCTTTTCCTGGCAGGGAGGATGCTGGTGCTTGGATTTTCACCTGAGTCCCCAGCTCAGACAACTGACACTGAGGGGATGCTCCCTCACTCCTCTAAATCGTGGAATTACAGAATGGTTTGGTTGGAAGGGACCTTAAAGCTCATCTCATTCCACCCCCTGCCATGGGCAAGGACACCTTCCACAGACCAGGTTGCTCCAAGCCAGTCCAAGCTGGCCTTGGACACTTCCAGGGATATATTATCTATGTCTGTGTCTGATCTATCTATCTATCTCTCTCTCTCTCTCTCTCTCTCTCTCTCCCTCTCTCTCTCTTTATTTTCAGTTCCTTATGGTTGTACCTTGGTAAAAACAGTAGAAATAAGAGAAATCAGAAAAGTAGATGAGAAGGTGTGTCATTGTCCAAGGCAGCATTTGCTCACCTGTGGAGCTGTCCTGCAACATTCACCAGTTCCCTCCAGGATCCCAGCTCTGAGATATCTCCAGACGAGCAGGAGTGAATGATCATACACAAGCAGCAGATTTCATGGTCAAGATTAGCCCTTGGCTAAAGAAACAGTGCTGAAATCACAGAGGAAATGTCAGGTGCAGAGCTCTGAACATTCAGACTTTTTTTTTCTGGAAATTAAAAATCAGCTAAAAGCTCAGCCCACAGTTTGCAGCCTGTTTTTGCTGCCCTATCCTTGGCATATCTGCAAACAGGCAAAGATTGCTGCACCCAGGTGAGCTGGGCAGCACAGGAATTCCATCCTCAGCAGCTCTGGGGAGAAGATGACAGCAGCCAAAAAGAATACGGAAAAATTAACCCACCCAAGCAAACTGATGTTTTTTAATGTAGTATCTCGTATTCCCCTTGCCCAAGGGATGCTCTGAACATCCCTGTCCAACGCTCTCTGTATCCAAATGATGCCAGCTCATCTCACCTGGATGCAGGCACAAGGTGCTCCTCTCCTTCCCTGTCCACCTTCGTCTCCCATTCCCAGAAAAAGCAGGAAAGTCCTGTTATCCTGTCTGGTGAACCCTGATTATTTCCTGTGCATGTTCAAGCCAATCATGATGTGCTCGGCCCCAGAAGTACCAGAAGATGAGAGGCTTTTCTGGAACACTTCTTGGGGATCAAACCCCACTCAGATTTTTCCCCCGGGTGATATCATTCCCTTGGGTGGGGGTGTTAAACCAGCAGCACCAGTGGCTGAATGAAAGGAGCTGTTATTCTCCAGTGTGAGGAGGTTTTCCCATTCTTCATGAGAAGCAGAAAGCCCTCGAAACTTATTAGGAATCATACAAAGCAGGATTTATATGCAGCCTAGATTGATGAGCCATGTTATGCTACCTTTTAAAAAAATCACAAAGTGGCCCACACCCAGCACAAATCAGGGCAATAAAGGCTTTTAACCGACAGTCTGTGAATTCTTTAAAAAATATTCCATCCTGCCTCTACAAAAGGTTGGTGAGGAATTTACAAACGTCCTAATCCCCCCCTAATCCTTTAAAACGCCGAGCTGTGATCACAGATGCTGTTGGGTGATTATGCGTCTTCAAGGGCTTGTTTGGATACTTATTTAAGAGACACCAACTCACTTTTGTCATAGAGAGCCAACGTGGCTCGATATGTTTTTGTTAGATATGTTTTTGTTGCACATTCCTCTGAAGAGAAACCCCAGGTCTGCTTGGAAAGGCAAGCCACCCCCACCCCTGCCACTGCCACAGCTTTTGGGGACAACCAGAGCTCTTCTCCGTGGGTGAGGTCACGTAGTTCAAGTTCATGGAGGATGCAAGGGGAGAATCTCCTCTCCTTCCTCTCAGCCTCGGCTTCTTCTTCTTTGCAAGTGGGGAGAGCAATGGCTCCTCTCATTTTTTTAAATATTTCAAGACCTAGCCAGAAGAAGCTGCAGAGAAGGCTCAGTGTGTTATTACACTGGTGGTGCCTTCAGCGAGCTCTTAATGGAGACTTTGGCTGTTTTAAGTTGTGTGTGATATTTCTGTGCGCACAGATAACCAGGGCAGAGCCGACTTTTAACTGCTCATATGTGTTTAATTAGAGTTGCATTTTTAATCCTTTTAATTTGTATCTCTTTCTTAATAACCTCAGCTTGGCAAGGGTTGAAAAGGAATAAGTGTTATTTGAATATTGGGTAAAACTTGGTAACAGCTGAGCAGATTGTTTAGCAAAAAAGGTTGCAGAATGTTCTTTAAAGACCATGGGTAACAGTTGTAGCTAAGCCGAGGTTTGCATCCTTGGAGAATAATTTCAGAGCAGCTTAATAAAAATACTCTGGAGCTCAATATATCATCCAAGGTACGGGATGTTTATCGGGGGTTATTTGCCTGTAATCTCCAGGCAGGTAAGATCACAGCAACATCGATTTTTGCAGCACAGTTCTGAAATCTCCATGCAATCACACTATAAATTCATATTTAACTTTTGCACCAAAGGAGAAAAAGTCATTGCAGACTACTGCAATCCCTGCTGATGAAAGGAAACATGCTCAGAGGTTAAAAATCCTATGGGAATGCTCCAAGCTGAATGAGTGAAAACAGTTCCAATAATCTCTAAATCTGGAACCCAGCTCTGCTGGGGAGGAACGAACCCATTTCACAAGCACTTGCTGCTTTGCTTAAGATAAATCTGAAATTTCTTTAAAAAAAAAAAAGAAAAAGAAAAAGATCTCTCATTAAATACAGGGGAACCTGAGAAGAGGAACATAGAAAATCAGCAAATACAGTTGCAAATGCTACCATGAGTTTTACCCAGCACTGTGATGGATCTCAGGCCCTGAGACAGATGAGACTCCTCAGGCAGGTGATTTCTGCTCCAGAAGAAACAAGAGATGGTGTAAAAATATCACGGAAAACCCCAGTGACTTTCAGAGTGACACTTTGGGTTTATTGCGTGGCATGATCTCCATCTTGGCAGTTTTGCTGTACCATCAAAATGCAACATTTTGGGGTAAAAAATGACCACTCTGGGGCAGTGTCTGTGCCCTTCAGACGCACACGCAGGGCCCTGCTGGGTTTGGTGTTTCTGGCTGACTGCTAATCCAGGCCAGTTCTCAGCACGTTCCCCTTCAGTGATCCCCAGGCTCTTCCCAGTGCATGGGAGGGATCACCACACAGTGAATAAAAGTTTATTTTTCATTGCTATCATGCACAAGTTGTTTGGAAAAGGCCCAAGAAGCCCTGAGCTGCTGTAGCTGGCTGGAAAGTGGAGATCTCAGAAAAGGCCAAGTGTTAAAGCAAAGTTTAATTTGTGCTCTGGTAAAATGCAGCATCCTTATCCTGAGGACAGCTCTCACACAGGCAGCAGCACTGCGAGCTCACAACCAACCTCCTTTTCCATCTCTGAGGATGGAAGGAAATATCCCAGCTCACAGCCAATCCCCAGCCCAAGCTGCTGCACCAAAACTGGGCACCTCTCCTTCAGGAGCTCGGATCCAGCAGGAATTCTTGCTCCAGATGCAGAAGGCTCCCTGTTCCTTTCAGCCAGCATTCCTTCCCCTGCGAGAGCCCATGCCTACACTTCAATTCAACAGAAAGGCAAGTCCCTGCACGAAACTTGTTGCAGCTGTTGCATATCTGCATGAAGTGATCTCCACCAGTTGTGTGAGCAGCAGCTCTGCCCCGCTTTGGTTTGCTCTGACTGCTCCAATTTTGCCCCAGATTGTTGTGGCCACAGAGCTCTGGGATGTTTTGAAATCAATAATCGCTGCTCTGGTCAAGCCTCTTGCTCAACCCTGCCCTGTGTCTGTGCTGTCCGTGTCTGAGGGGATGTTTCGTGCTGGGGATTCTGTGATGCTTCCCAGAAGGCACCAGAGTTCTCAGACTAAATTATATAGTTTTCATAATTCCTTTTGTTCATCCCATCGCTCGGCTGTTCTCATATGGACCACGTTCTGACTGGGAAACAGGGGTAACCCCTGTGATCGTGACACGCCACTGTCACAGCAGAGCACGCACAATTCACCACAGCAGCAAGGGCTGAGTGGAAGCAGAGTTTTCTTCCACCCTGCCAGGAAAAGCTCATTAATGTGACACTGGGAACTCAGCTGCTGAGGAGAACCTCTGGTCAGAGAGCTGGATTTTCACACCAGACTGCTACTGGACAATGGATATCGTCCCTTAGGAGGTGGCAGGTGGTGTGATGGCATCTGGTGTCCTCGTGCAGGGGTACAAAGCAATGTCTGACAGACACCTTGGCACGTGCAGGGGGCTCAGAGGGGTGTCCTGCCTTTCTCTGTGCAGGTGGGGAGAGTTTGTTTGATCCTGCTGGAGTGGAACAGCACAGGATTCCATTATTCTGGCTGTCTGAAGGGGAGCAGCATCTCCAGCACAGCTGCAGGTGTATTCCCCACGGAAGGATCCAGAGCAAAGGAAAACAGAGCAGCATGGATGCTCTCCACCATCCTGGAGCCAGGCCCTGCCTGTGTCCCTCCTGCTCTTCACCTTTTCCGCTGCACCTCCAAAATGCTGCAGCTGCCCACCCTTGTTAGGGATACAAACCCTTGGAACCCCTGCCTGCCTTGAATTCCTTTCCTGGCAATATTATTTATTTTGGTGTTGAAGCCAACATCATCAGCTACACCTCAGTGAGGGTGTGAGGGCTCCTGTGAGGGAGGAAACAGGAGGGGAGGACATCGATTAACTCACCCAGCCAGCAGTGCCCAACCACTGCCTTTTCTTGGTGTTTTAGTTATTTTTTTAAACCAGGACGGTGCCACCTCTGTTTGCCCAGACCTCAAACACCAAGGGGAGATTGAAACCAAATTTAGCGGCCTGTACCAAGCCTGGTGGGCACCACAGGGAACACAAGAGCAGAGCCAGTGCCTCCCTGATTCACACTCTGAAACCCTGCCCCAGTGCCAACAGCTCGGGTAGGTGCCAACCCCACAAGCAGCCAGATCATTGTGCCATCTTCTCCAAAAATCCTGCCCTGCCTTTGATATGTTAATCCTGCGTAAGGCTAATTCTCCCATTAGAATATAGTCCATTCTGGTCTCCCTGCAACCTGCATGATCCAGTTCAAAGTTAAATTAAAAATCCCAACCTGTGTGAATGTTGCAATCGCATTATGAAATCTGTAAATCTATTTTTAATGTCTTAATGCTGCTCTAGTTGAACGAGGCAAGGCGACTGCTGCCTGGCATTTGCTTTACACTTTTTTAGATTCTCATGCGCTCGTTAAATATTCACTCTGCAGCCTTTGCATTTCCAGTACTGCAGGACCCTAAAATAGAAGACAAGTTTTTCTTTCCCTCTTTTGTTTTTGAAATTCCAGCTTGACTCCGGGAACTCTCCAAATCAAACGTGGAGCACTAAACATTGCAAGGAGAAAATGTTTTATATTAATACAGATGCCAGAAAATAGGATTTAAATCCCAAACATGCAGCTAATTGCACCGTTTTTAGGGGGTGACAGAGCCAAATACTTGATTTCATTTCTAATTTAAGATATATGCAATGTTAATTCTCTGAGTAGCTTGTTTTTATTAAGGAAATATTTGAACATTGCTGGAACAACTCTCCCAAATCACCATCTTATGGAATATTTCTTGGGGGTGTAGTTTGTGCTTTTCATTCGGATCTGGGATGGAAACAAGCTCCGAAGGACTGGAATTTTCTGTGTAACAAACCCTCTATTTTCTGACCAACTCACTTTGAAAAATCAGTGTATGAACTGTCAAATAAATCCTGCTGTTGTCACTTGGGAGTCATCCCATGAAAAGTCGGGCACTGCCTCTCCCCCTTCGCAGCCCTTTTCTTTATCACTATGAATTCCTCGATTTTAAGTGTATACAAACATCATACGCACGAAAACAACTGAGACAGCAGGAAAGGACGGCAGAGACGACAGATTTATCCAGAAATCCCAGCAGAGCCCTGTGGCGGAGGACACAGAGCGGTCCCTGCAGCGCTGCGGACCCGCGGATGCTGCGACATCGCCGCCACCTTGTCCCAGGGCCCCGCGGGCACCGGGGCGCGATCCGGGGGTGGCAGAAGGGGCAGCTTTAGCACCGCTCCGGACACCCGAGAGTTTTACTACGCTGGAAAACGGCGATGATTTACAGCGCGAGTTTGGGGCACTTTGGGCAGCAAAGGCTCCTTTGGAAGGGCCGGAGTTGGGCTTTGGGTTTGCGGGGGTCCCGCTGGGATGTGCTCGCTCTGTCCCCTCCCCGTTTCTCCCTTGTCCCGCTCGTCCCCTCTTGTCCCCTCTCTGTTCCCCCATCCCCTCCTGTCCCCCTCTGTCCCCCGTCCCTCTGTCCCCTCCTGTCCCCCCTCTGTCCCCTTCTGTCCCCCCGNGTCCCCGCTGTCCCCAGCGCGGGTCGCTCCCGCTGCCGTGCCCGGGCCGCTGCCGCCCCCTCCTGGCCGCGCGCAGGAAGCGCAGCCCGGCCTCAGGCCGCGGGCATTTGGCTCCGAATTCCTTAAACAAAGCGAAATAAAAATAAAAAGTCGTTAAAAGACTCAGTCCAGCCATTCCCTTCGGGATCGATGCATTTCACAGCATTTTTGGGATGCTCCAGACGCCCCCGCGCCCGGGATGCATCCCGGTGAACCCCCAGGAGCGCACCTCACTCATTTACAGATGCTCGTTCGCAAGGAGTTTGGGGGGAAAGGCGTGCGTGGCACTGAAACTTCGCCCATTAAGTGGAATTCCAGCTTTTTTTTTGCGGGTTTTGCCCACCGAACGCCGGGCTGGAGGCACCCATGGAGCCTCCTCGCTGCATCCAGTGGGAGTGGAGCCCTGGGAGCTGTTTAATGATTCCTTAAGGAATGGGAACATGCAAACCAAATGAGCTTGGAGTAGCTTAAATCTCAATGGGGGAGTAAATGGCTCCAGCTTAGGAGATCCAAGCAGCCCAGCACGGCCCTGCCGACCGCAATTCAAATGCGAGCAGATTGGGTGGCACTGAATTAAACAACAGCGCTTGGGCAAATATTAGGAAAGACAAGAAAAAAAAAAAGCTCTTGGAGAAACAAATCCTGCTGTGCTGGATGAGCTCCACGGACTGACTAATCCGGAGTTTTGTCCTAGGAGTCACCAGCACCAAAGAGCTGAGGAAGGTGCGAGGTACAGACACCGCATCTCCCCCGGGACCGCAGGGTGTGAATGGGTAAGGGCAACAACGATGAATGTGTAAGTGGGTAGTCTAAAGTGAAAGATTAGAGCTCAACTTCATCCAGTTGAGCAGACAATGCCGTTTTAATGGCCGACTTTTCAATTTCGTTAATGCAATTTATTGGTCCCAGTCAGATCCCAGGAGGGAAGAGGAGCCCAGCTTCAAAGGACGGCTCTGGGCTCGCTAAAAATCCGTGTACTCACACGAGGAATGCCATGTTCTCACCAGTTCCACGTTCTGCAGACGCTGACTGGCAGCTGGAGCAGACAGGGAGGGAGCTGGGAGGTGGCACCGGCCGGGCAGGGGAATCCATGGGCTGAGAGGAGCATTTGCAGGTCTTGTGGTTGGCCTGGCCAGCGCTAATAATCATTGCCATTCATAAGCATGGAAGAGTCAAGGATTCCCACCCCCTCCGCTGCCATTTGAAAAGTATCTGACCTAATTATTACTATCCCTGTTGTGTAAATTCAGCACTTTGTCAGTCTGAATAAATGTACATTAGCCTTAACATGAGTGAAACAAGTTTAAACAATGAAGGCAGCTTTGTAAAGCTCCCTCGCTTTTTAACTTATTTGACACCACACTAAAGAGCCCATTTAGACTAAAGAGTTCAGCACATTTTGGGATCCATTAAATGCCCAGGTTGAGACTAGATATTCCCTTTTTCTTTTTTTAATTTGTCCTCCCTAGTTGCTAAAGTCAGCAGAATTGAGCAATAAGCTGCTTTGCATTTCTTTAGCTTTGTAGGCAAGTTGCAAAAAGCTACACCCATCCCGGCCAGCCCAGCCGCCCTTCCAAGGCAGGGCAAACCCCACTTATCACTGAGACCAAGGCATTCCTTGGAATTAGTTTTAATTTTAAAAATTGCTTTTAATTATAAAAAAACAGAAGAGGAAACTCACGGCACAAAAATGTGATATTCATGACTGTCAGGAAAACTTCCACTGTCAAATTGTTTCTATTTTAGGCTAACAAATAGAATTTACAGTCAGGTCAGCCTTTCATAGAATTATGGAATCCTTATGGTTGGAAAAGATCTCCAGGATCATCGAGTCCAAGCTGTGCCCAATGCCCACCTTGTCCCAGCCCAGAGCACTGAGTGCCACCTCCAGGCCTTCCCTGGACACTTCCAAACTTTCCTGGGCAGTTCCAGTGCCTGACCACCTTTTCCAGCAAGAAATTCCTCCTGATCAAGAAGCGACAAACTCCAAGTCTATCCTGACTCCAACTGATGTCACATTTAGGACGAGGCCTGGAAGAAAGAGAATGTTCCCCCTTGTCTTGGCTGCAGCACAAATGCAGATCAGCCCCAGAAAAGCAAAGGGGCTGGAAAACCAGAGCATCGTCACCCTCATCATTCCCTGTTCCCTGCCCTCCTCTGTCACTGAGGTTATTTCTGTAGGCAGCAGAAGGAAAGAGGCGAACGAGAGGAAACAAGGGGAAAACTGTGTGGGAAAAGTAGCAGTGCAGTCAGAGCTGAACATTTCTGCAAGGGGAAGGGGTTGTTCCTCACCAGTGAGCCCTTGGCTTTTGCAAAAACCTCTCTCAGATACCACACCAAGGTTGGGTTGTGCTGGATGTGTCACAAAGAGCTGGCAGGGAAATATTTTCAAAAGAGAATTTCATTTTACGCAAAGCCACAATGAAACCGGTTCTTTCCCAAATGAGATCTGTGGTCGGTCTGTAAATTGAATTCTGTCACTGACCTGTAAGAGATACTTGAACCCACATGAAGCCCAATGCCTGACAAAGCCACAGCTCTGACACTGGCAGCAGCACCTCCCCAGGAAGTGGGCATTTGGATGGATATTTAGATTAAAATCCTGGTTTACAGGCAGAGCTGCAGAGGGATTTGGATTCCATCCCTCTTACTCATTTTGAAACTTGGTTAAGTTTGAAGCACAGAAAAAAACCCAACTCAATCATAATTTCTAACTGTCAGGAAGGAATTCTATCAGCTCCATCCTCCAGAAGGAAATCCACACTGCCTAGCAGTAATCAGTTCCATTTGTGACCCTCCCAACAAACCACTTTTTGTCTGTGATTTGTATCCAGCTTCGGACACACTGATTTCAGACCCTCTGTGGATTGTAATGTCTAAACAGCCCTTTTATTTTTAAATGCAACCAAGAAACTATTTGGCAGCAGGGTCTGAATCTGGAGCAAAATCTCCCAAGTGCACAGGGGTCTGGGCTGCACAGCGAGGCAGGGCACTCACAGACAGCTCTGTTTGCTCAGTTCAGCTAAGAATAGGCCGTGAGTAAGAAATATTTTAATCTAACAAGCATCATGTTTTAAAGGGAACTTTCAGCTTTTCTGGCCAGTTTGAGTGGCATGTGATGATCCCATGGCGTGGCAGCTGGAGGCCAAAGGAAGCTGCAGTTGTGACCACTGATAAGGGGCTGAGCTCTGCGCGTCCGGACGTGGGAACACCCTCAGGTTTTGGGGTTCAGAGGCACCAGCATGGAAAGGATGGAAGCTGTTCCCGTGTGCAGCCAGCCAGGCAGCTCCCAGGATGGTGATTTAGGACACAGAACCTCCCAGCCCCTTTCCACTCGTGCACACCCGGGCCAGGTTTCACCACCACCGTGGGGAGAAGTTGCTGCGTTTCAGCGCAGTCCCCAGCGGGCAGGTTCCACACCACAAAAACAGCCCCCTCTTATAAAACTGGCACTACCTGGATCCTTTCTTGAGCTTTTCAGAAGAGAGGCCAAAGCTTGAGCAGCAGGGAAACAAAACTGTCCCATGAATTCCCCAGAGCAGCCCCATGGCTGCAGTGCTGCGGGAGACTCGTGTGGCACCTCAGAAAATACAGATTTCAGATCCTACGACTTCTGCAGTTTTCAACTTTCACCAGCATTCAAATTCACCTACATTAAAAGAAAATTAAATTGCCCTCTCCAACAAAAAGCAAACCACAACAAAGCAAACATCCTCCAGCAAACTATTCCCTTGAATCCATTAAAAGTTGCCAAGTCAACGTTCCAGTGCCCGCTGCCCATCCCGGGCTGCCAGCAGCACAAGTGGCACTTTGGGCTCCTGTTTGACACCAGCCGTGGCAAGAACTGCACCACAGGCCAGAAATATTTCACATTCCAACAATATTTCACATGCCAACAACAGATCACATCCCTTCACAGCTGGGGTTTTGGAGAGGGAAGGAAAAGCCCCCACTGAAAACACCTCCATAAACCATAAGTGTTTGAAGAGCTCTTTCCCCCACGTGGGGATGGTGGAATATTGGACACAACCCTGGCAGAGAGGCAGAGCACGAGCTGATAAATCCAGAAAAATCTATACATTAACCAGTTTATTAGCCAGGAATTTGTTTTAATAGATGAGCAGATCAGACTCAAAAAAGGAGTCACCACTATGGCCCAGCGGGCAGGAAAACCTGGGACCAACAGCTTGGACTCTGCCTGATATCACTCAGAAAAGAGAAGCAAAACTGAATATTGTGTTTCCCTGTGTATTTTTCAGCAAAGTAACAACTAAATCAAAAGCTTTAAATTAATTCCCTTCAGGATTTATAACTGCTGTAAGTAGAAGAAAAGTGCAGTCCTATAAAACACGAACAGGATTTTAACCTGAATTGTCAAACAGAAAAACTACGGGGCACCTTTAGTGCAGAAATTTCATTATCTGCAAGCAACAAATAATAAAGGATAATAAGGAAAAGAATACAGAACAAGGAGAACAAAGCTGATTCCCAGCTATGCATACAAAATGTGCCTGAATGCTTCCTGGAAGCTCCAGCAAACCTCAAACTGTTTGATGTGCTCACATCTCTGGAAAACAAAAATTCTTACCACCACATAAATTCTACAGCAAGCCAATTTTTAATGATACCTATCAAAATAATAATAAAATCCCAGCAGTTTCATTAAAGCTGTTTGAATCATGGAGACCACCAATGCAAATATCAACACGGCGTTTGAATCTCCAGGTAACTACTGCCAATTATAAATGGGGACACCTTTAAAAATAAATTACAAGGATAATGAATCATTTTCACACACAAAGGTAACAAGGTAACTTCATGCAGTGGTTTTAAAAGCCTCCTCCTTTCTGCATTTCTCTCCTGGTTAGTTTGTGCCAAGATTTGAAAAGCAGATTTCAATTTTAGAAGAGGGAGACAGGAAAGTGAAAAACTTTCCATGTAGGTATTATGGGATTCAAGCACTAACAAGGGAATATTCTGCTGTTAAAAACAGGCTACAGCAATACGGACAGGAATGTTGCACAAGCATTTCCATGACTGTGCTCTCAGCTATTCTGTCAAAAGGTAAATTATCTGAAAATATCTATGGAACCTTTCAGAAATATATAGTTCTACTGAGGGCCCAGTTGGCTTGACCAAAAAAAAGCATTATTTCTCTTTTTGCTGTCAGAAAGTTACAGAGGGTTTGAATTCTGTAGTTACACACTGAAAACTGTAATTACAGTGGTGGCACAAATCAACAGAGGAGAGCAGGAACTTCTCCCCTCCCTCCTCCTGCTGAGGACACTGCGACCGAGGGTCCCAACATCCAACTGGGAGGGGAAAAGAGAATTTTTGTGCAAAAACCTCAACATTTCAGACTGACCTCTGCTGCGCCAACATGGATTCTGCTGGTCTATTTCTTATTTAACAGAAGCTGCAGCTAACACAGGTTCATCAGCTACGAACAGCTTTATAACCAACTTACAAAGGGAGCAATTCCAGATAGGATCAGATCTCCACAAAAGTTCTGTATCAGAGTTGGACACAGCCCCGGGGGAGGAGAGCAGCAGGGGATGCTCCACTGAGGCTCCTCATTGTTTCAGAAATAGTAAGCAGTGTGAGTAACCCAGTTGGAACACTCCTCCTTGGAGCGTTTTGCTGAGCTGTGAGTTGTAAAAATAGATTTGTAAGCCTCAGACTTGTCCTCGCTGTCTGCAATGGATCTCTTGGTGGTGGTGGAAGAAGCTTTATTGACTTTTCCTGGGACTGATGGATTTCCATTCTCTGAGGGGAAAAAGGAATAGAATGAAGCATGACAGCTTACAATTGATAAAGGTATTTAAATAAAGATGAAAAACAGTGTTTGAAAATTAAAATATATACATTTTTCAGGTCTCTCATAAATATCTCCCGTAACTGGACTCAACAGCTTTTAAAACTCACACTCAAAATATGTTTAGAAATCCTGAGAGAGGAATTCTGTAAATCCCTTGCATTGCATTTCAGTACTGACAACATTTATTCCTCTGTGTGAAAAATGGCTCTGAGCTCTGGTCTGAAGCAACATGAAAGCCCCAGCAGCCTGCAGTATTGTTTAGAAATCAGCTATCAAATGCCAAAAGCTGAACTTGTGCCACACCTTCCCCAGGGAATCTCTCTGTTCCCTTCGTTCTTTGCAAAGTTATGACCAACAACAATGGTCTGCATCATTTTATATCTGTAGTGGGGAAATGCCCATCCTCTGATTCTGATACCATTTCTCTCAGTGTATTTTATCTGCTGCTACATTAAAAACCCTTTATTTTTTTTACTATTTCATTTCCCAAGTTGCAGGATGTTATCGGAAAAAGCCAAGTCTGTGGTGCAAAGAAATGAACACAGAAACTTGACATCCCGAGTGAAACTCAGGCACAGGGGCTCCCAGGAACTGTGTGTGCAACCCCAAACCCTCACAGAACTGGGTGTGCAACCCCAAACCCTCACAGAATTGTGTGTGCAGTCCCAAACCCTCACAGAATTGTGTGTGCA
>VYXC01006788.1:254043-284847 GCA_013397175.1 Platysteira castanea | reverse complement strand
TGCGTGTTCAACCCCAAACCCGCACAGGATTGGGTGTACAATCCCAAATCCTCACAGAATTGTGTGCAATCCCAAACCCTCACAGACCAGAGCCTCTTCATACTTGCAGAATGTTTGCAATGCCACCAAAAGCTGTCTGGAAAGCGTTGCCAAGCCCTGGATTTGGAAGAATGCAAGCCCAGAAACCTCAGGGTGCCGTGTTCACAAATTGATTCCCATGCCACTGCCATTCCTCATGGATTTTCCTTTATTTTCCCCTCTCTCCTCTTAATCTCTTGCTGGTCAATATAACAGCAGCCAGAAACAGCAGTTTCAAAAGGCACGTCTTTTTTCTTTTACACCCTCAGAAAATAAAAAATTCATTAAACATTATTAGATTTACGAGGTTGCTCAACACCCAGGAGCAATGATCCTCATCTGGGATGAAGAGTTTTTAAAAGCCTCTCCTGTATAAAAGCAGACAGTAGAGGGCAGGTCAGGCATTGCTGATGGAATTTCAGCTTCTCCCAGTTTATCTACAGATCATCACTCTCAGAATTCTTCAAATTATTCTGATTTCTTTAATGTACAGGATTTAATTCCCACAGAAATCTCAGGCTGACCTTAAAAATGTACCCATTCTGCATGAAAATATCACAATGGGGACATTAAATAGCTGAATAAATATTAAATAAAGAGAGGGCACCATCCTTTGGATTTAAGGGCTGCCAAGTTTACTCAAAGCTTTAAGGCTGCTGTAGGTCCAGCAGTGCACCCTGAAGTTCTGTTCCAGTGCTCCCAAGGACACACAGCAAATTAACAGATAAAAAGAGGACTAAAAGTTAAATAATGGGGTTTTTAAAACAATTCACCCCAAAAATGTGCTGTAACATAGTTTTTGACCACCTGTACATGAGGAAACTGCAAATTCTTCTCCACTACCTCACAGCCAACAAAACAGACACGCCAAACCCTTGACTGTGTAAATAAGAATCTCCACTCTCATTAATTCAGGCTCCCAACTTAAAGCAATATTAGAATGACATAAACAAGCAAATCTGGTCCCGTTTTTCACATTAGGACTCACCACTGACCTGAACTTTTGGTGAAGACAATCTGCCTGTTTTCCCCAGAGCTGGAATTGACACAACTCTTTCCATTTTTAACTTTTGAAGGACCTGGAGAATCTGAAAGAATAATAATAATAATAATAAAAAAAAACAATCAGAAAAATGAACTCCTGAATCAGCTTCAAGACTCAGAGGGTGGCACAGAATTTGGAGCTGTATTACCTGCAGAGGTCTCTTGCTGAGAAGCTGCTGCTGCTGTCTTGCCTTTCTTTGATTTCTGAAACAACACGAGCAGAATCAAGCAAGGGACTGACAGGAGAGAAAACTCCCAACTCAGATTTGACAGACACACGATAGAACTCAGTACATTTTTATGTCTTACCCAGTGGAGCTCTTCCTTCCACATTTTTGGTATTATTTCTACATGGAAAAATTAATACTCTCGGGAACCCTGCAGTTACATTAAAGAAAATTGTGCAGGACAAAACTGGATTTGTGTGGAATCAATATTTTGGTTCGCATACTTTGAAAGGTGGGTGTGTTTTTATCATTAACTGATAATCTGAATCCACACAGCAGGACAGTAAATTTAAGAACATTAATAAGACACAATTAATTGTAATCAGTAAAGTTGTTTCTCAATAAAAATTTCCTGAGAATCCTGAATCTCATATCCACTAAATTTTGTTTAGTGCATAAAAAAATCCCTCCTGGGTACCAGTCAATAACTGGACCCTCTGCTGCAGCATTGCTTGGGAGGAAAGGATGCACATAGTTACTCTAAATTTTTTAAAGGCATCTGTGCAGCAGACTTTCCAAATTAGTTTATGTTTGTTCAGATTAAAAAACACAGAAAAACCAAGAAGAATCCCATTACTGGCTTTGATTACATAAATGCCAAGCTGAAAAAGAAAGACGTATTAAAACAGTCATTAGCATTATTCTCACTGGATACATTCTGAACTGTGAGCGTGTTTCAAGACAGCTGCACAAACTCTAGGAAAATAAATATATTTAATTCTGGTCTGAAACTCAGGAGAATCCCTGCTGTGCAGCAAAGGATTAATGCTCGAGGGAGAAAATGCCACGGGAAATGTTGCTGCCAGGCTGAGCCAGGAGGTGGTGGCAGAGGATCGTGGCTCTGCCTGCAGACTCGGCTCTCCTGGTGCCAGAGATCCATGGGATGGTTTGGGTGGGAAGGGCCCTAAAGCTCATCCCATCCCACCCCTGCCACGGGCAGGGACACCTTCCACAGACCATTCCCATCCAGCCTGGCCTCCAGGCACCTGGGAAACCCAAGTGCAGGGCACTGAGGGTGAATTTCCAAGGAAAAGTCACCTCCCAGATGTTTGTAACCCTCCGGATGTGTATATTCACCATGTATTATATAGTTTATCTATATTTCAGGATGGGCACAGTGACAGAGTTGAGCTTGAGTAAATTTTTCTATTAATGCCAGCTGCATCTTCCTCATGTTTTGTCTCACGGGGACAAAGAAAAGGAGTTGGTGCTTCCTGCTCCAAACACAGCAGAGCCTGCTTGGAAGGAAGTGAGGAGGAAATCTGGATAGCAGTGCCAGGAAACTGGGAATTGTGCTGGCACTGGGACTGGGGCTCGCAGGCCTCAGACGGTGACAGCAGGGACTGGTGCCAGCTGCAGGGACCAGCTGGGGCACCAAGGGCACCACTTGAGGCTGCTGAGAGATTTGCAAATCCCATCCTGTAACTCTCCACTAACCAAACAAATCCCATTTGCATGTTCCCCCCTGCACACAGAGCCCCAAGACCAGGGCACGGTGCCCTTTTGTGCCGTCGCCCTAAAAGCCACAACTGCCTGGCACACTCAGGGTCTTTGCTCTGCAGAAGTTGTGGGCAGCATCAGCTTTCAGATTATTCAAAATTATTCGACCCAAAGCTACAGGTGCTTTGTTAAGGCCCTGTTCCTAAAGAAAACCAAGTGCAGC
The DNA here is from genome assembly GCA_013397175.1 of Platysteira castanea. NCBI lineage: Eukaryota > Metazoa > Chordata > Aves > Passeriformes > Platysteira > Platysteira castanea. The sequence goes on along the minus strand of VYXC01006788.1, from coordinate 281,835 downwards.
CAACCACTGCTTTCGGGGCTGAGCACTCATCTGCTGAGATCTGCAATAGTCAAGCATCAAATTATAAATTTTTTCCCACAAACTTTTAACTACCAAGTACTGAGGGGGAAAAAAAGAGAAAAACCCATCTGAATAGACACCATGAGATTATCACTCTTACGCCAGAAGCTGTAAGACATGACATGCAGAGACTATGAAAAACAGGAAACAGAACAGCAGGATTTTTATGGAAAACCATCCTTTTGATGTATTGCCCAGGCTCAGTGACGCTGTACTGGCCCAGATGAATAAAGCCCCTGTGAGGAGCAGGAATCATATGCTCCCTGGCAAGTAAACAAGCATTTGTTTTACAACAAACTAGGGAAATATTTGCATGGCAAAATCAAGGGATGGAACCTCCATCGCAAGCCTCAGATGCTGAAAGCATCAGACAATGGTTCACGTTCCTGAGATCCAGCTAAGCCTCAGCACCTGGCCTGAGTCAGCACTCGAGGTTTGCTCGTTCTGGCATCCTCCAGGAAGCAGCTCAGGGAAAAAGTGCTGAAAAGATTCCCATTGCAGAAGTGTCATCTGGCAGCTCAGCACCACAGAACAAACCCCACCTCCCAGGGCAGAGCTGCAGGGACTTGATTTCCTGCATTTTACCTGGTCAGACACAAAAACGCAAAGGCCTCGATGGCACGGTGGGAATTAGGTGGGAATTAGCAGTGCAGGAATTGCTGAGGACTGTGAGAACCACAAAACACGATAAACTTCCACACTTACATCATCAGCCAGGAATGCACAGATCCCAACATCCTGTTTGTGACAGAGGCCAATAAAAGACATCTTTATAAGATCAAAAAACTGATGCAATCATCAGGAACTGCCACAAGAAACACAGGAATGACATAGCTCATTACCAGAATGAATTAATTTCAAGAAAACCCTGAAGTATTGCTGGCACAGAGTCCATTTTGCCCATTTTGAGAGCACAAGGCACTGCCTGCTGGTCAGGAGAAAGTTTAGGATGTAGAACTCCAAGGTGTTATTGGCAAAATACACACAAAAAAACCCACTGCTTTTCAAAGTAGTGCTTAAATACAACACAGCTCATGGGGTAAATTCCTCCATCTTCATAAAGATCAGCAAATCTAAGAGCACATTCACTGCAGACAAGAATTCTTCCAATTTTGTAATAAATAATGTATAAAACAAATCTTACCTTTTCTAATTTACTTTTAAGTCTTCTCTCCTCCATCCTTTTCTTCAGAATTTCCACATCTTCTTTATTACCATTAAGGACAATCACATCTTCCTCTTGAAAGGCAACACCACACTTCATGAAAAAAAGGGCAAAATTGCATATTTATTTTCTGTCTCCTATAAACAACATTCTGAACTAATTCTTCTTTTTTTTCAGGAAAAAAGAGGCCTCTTAGTGTATTTTTTGTTCATGGGTTCCTTGTTTGACTGGTACAAATGTACTTAAAAGTATTCTCAATTAGAATCTACTCAATTTTCTCAACCCCACAGCTAAAACCCAAAAGTACTTTCTGATTTTTAGTTACGAATGCATTTAAGACTTTGATGCCATTCTGCCCTAGAATTTGTTTTTCAACTTAGTGAGACAAGAAACAACAACTGATGGGAGAAGTTCCTTTACACTGACTAGGGACAACACCAAAGGTGTTAATCCTCTACATGTGGAACAGAGAGCAAGTTTTTCTCTTCAACTGGTAGACAGAAAAACATGAAGGTGTTGTTACTATAATTCTAATTCTAATTACAATTATAATCATTATTATTACCACCACTATTTTACTGTGGGGACAAAAAAGGGTGAGAAAAGCAGAATAATTCATTACCCTTGCCTTGCTGTCTCACTGGATTGTATCAGAGAGACCAGACCCTTATCTGATTTATCAAACACTCCCAAGTTTCCAACTACTTTCCTAAATTAATCTGGATAATGGCTGCAATGTGCTCTGTGTACCTCCACATTTGTTTCATGGTTGAAGGCACAGACGTTTCCCTGAGCACATTTGCAATCATTTGATGAACGAGCACACTGACCATGATGTTTTCTTGTCTAAGATCTCAATTTGCTTGTTTTTTGGTTGTTTTTTTTTTCTTCTTTTTTTGGTTGTTTGGTTGGTTTTGGGTTTTTTTTTGTTAGTTTGTTGAATGCAGAAGCTTTCTGCTAATCTGCAAGATTAATTTATAATCCTACCTCCGCCATTACTCTTCTTTTTCTGAACAAAGGTTTAGAAAGGTAACTCCTGTATTTGCAGTAGGAATTAAACAAATGAAAGGACATGTGGGCAGGACTTTGCTCAAGTGCTGAGCACAGCCTCAAAAACGAACCTGAGCCCAAGTGGTCGGAGATTGAGAGGAGAAGCAAGGCTTAGAGAGAGGCACAGGAGGGCAGGCAGGAAGGGAAGAAGTCACACACAAGAAATGAGGGAGTAGCCCATATTTTTCCTTTTCTACTCAGTGAGAAATCCCAGCCTGGTGCGAGCTCACACTTGGGAGTGAGAAGGCTCCAAGAGCAAACATTTTAGTCTTCATTCTGAGGCAGGAGCTGGCAGCTGACCTGATTCCAAAGAAACCCCCCAAATTCAGTTCTAGAAGCCCCATAATTTATTTTCTAGGGTGTTTCCTAATACAGCATTTTTCAAACCTATTTTGTCAGTAGACTCTAATTTTATTAAATGCTTCATTTTGAAAGAGCAACAAAACAAAATCCTGGTTCCCATCTGGAAAACACAGGTGGAATTGTTCAAAACTGAGAAGTATTTACAAGAAACAGAGAAATGAAGACAGTGTTCTCTTTCCACTCCCTGAAACAGGCAATTTTTTGCCATGACAACATTGGATTATGTCAGAGACCATATCCTTCCAAACATCTTAATGTTTTAATAATGAGATAAAAAGCAGAAAGAAATTTCAGTTTTACAAATTCAAATGTTTGCTCCTTTCAGATTAATTAAGGCCTTGGGGCAGATGTTTGTTTTATGATATCCTTTGCTGTACCTTGTTTATCTTGGGACTTTAAATATATATGAAGGTACTTGCTGTAGTTCTTAGCACCCTGAATAGAGGACATTCCTAAATGAGACAGTTCTTATCTTTCTTAAAGTATAAAATACAGGATTTTAAAAGAAATAATGGACTCTTAATTTAAGATGATTTCCTGAATTCCAGAGTTTACAGTTTCAGTTGCCTAAGACAAGAGTTGTACGTTATTTCTTGCTGTAAATTACACTGACACATTGATTTTTTTATAGCATCTAAAATGCAGTTCTGTGCATGACTACTCCAGTCTTAATGTAATCCAAATAAACAACGGGTAAATATGTTTTCATCTCCAAATGTTCACACCAGTCTTCAGAGAAAGCCAAAGGCTCCTTCCCAAATTTTGAACACTGAGTTCCTGCAGTGCTCCTGAACATGACCATTCCTAGGAAATGCACAATTCCCACCAGGATGTGGGACATGGATGGCCACAACCAGATTGTCCCTTTTTAAACAGGGACATTTAGGAAGAGGATTGAACATCCATGGACCATCTCACTGTTCATCTTCAGGCCGCATAAACTCACGTAATTAAGATTATTGCTTGCCACTGTTAATCAAGACATGTTTTAAGAGAGAGAATTTCCCAGAGGTTTAGCTGTTAAAAGTTCGGTAGTGCCAGATTCTCTGAGCATGTTTTTTTACACTGTTGCCCTACCCAGACATGCAATGGGTCAGAGAGTAAAGGACAACTTGGGCGCAGTGGAAATTTCCCACCTACTGATTCACAGAATGGGAACTTTCACTCAGGAGCTGCATCTACTTCAAAACCAGCCCAAGAAAAAGCCTCAATTTACAGAGTTTCTCTTCAAATCAGTGATAATTTCATATCAGTCATACCCGCAGCTGTGCCTTAGCTTACTTCGAGGTTTTCTCTTTATTTTTGACCAACGTGGTATTTTTATCAGAACGTTTCCTCCCAATCCCAGTACGTTTAAACTCAACTTTCCACTTCTTAAACCCCCTAAGAACCTTTAAAAGGCTGCAACAGCAAACACTCTGTGTGTGAAGGGTGACTCAAAGCAATGTGCTCCAAGCAGGGGGTGTAAAGCAGAGCACACCTCTGCTGGCACCAGAGAACACGCAGGGGTTAACACCTCCATGTGCATTTCTGCCTGTGGTTCACTTCACACAGACTTCTGTCATTTTACAATTCTGCTGTCTGCCCTCGTTTGTTTGCTTATCTAAAAGTTACAGTTTTAAGGGCTGGGGTCTTACACAACTTGTGGTACCTTTATCTCAGGGTTACAAACGCGGCACACGGTTCTATCACACATATTCATCACACACACCTAACTCCACTGTTACAAGACTTAGATTCAGCCGATAGCCATGCTTTATTGGTTATATCCTCTTTCCTATCCATTACAACACAATTGGGGTTTTATATCAGTTCCCTTTCTTGTTTTTCCTGTCCCACCAGGGCCGGGACCTTTGCTTACAGAAGTGTTTAGATGGAGCAGTCACACTTAAGCCTCTTCCTTTTTATCTCCTTCCCCCACCAGGGCTAGATCCTATTTTGCAGAAGCGGCAGCAGCTACATTCAAACCCCTCCTTTCTTCCCTCCTCAGCCCACTGAGGGCTCGGTCCCTGTTTGGCAGAGGTGGCTACATTTGCAAGAGGCACTCACACTTAATTCTTTTGCTAACTTACTCCTTAATTCTCTGCCTAACTTAGGCTAAGGCGCTTATCCCAAGCGAGCTCCGCGTTTCAAGGAGACCTTTCATTTATTCTCATTTCAGCTTCCAGCCGCTGCAAGTGCCCGGCAGCAGCAATTCCCTGCTGGAATTCTCGGCTGCGGACTGGAAAGTTTCGGCAGGCGAATAGTTAAGGGCAGGCGGAGGAGGAGGAGGAAGAGGAGGAGGAGGAGGCAGGTTCCCAGTCCTCCCAGTCCTCCCAGCCAGCGGGCTCAGCCGCCACAGCGACACAGGCTAAAGGCTCGGGGGCACAGCAATTATTCCTGATCCTCGGCAGCATTCCCTGCACATCCCCCGCTCTGATTCCAGCCCCTTCCAGGCTGCCTCGGCCGGAGAAGTTTCCCCGGCTCCCGTGAGGCAGAGCCGAAGCCAGCGGGAATTCCTGCGGGATAAATATGCTAAACACTGCAGGGAAGGCGGGCTGAAAACATTCCCGTTTAATGGTTAACCGGGATCGGCATGAGGGGCACCGGCTCCTGCTGAAGGACAATGAGACCCTGCATTTATCTTTATTATGCTGCCGTCTCCTGGCTAATTCTGGACGAGGTAAGGCTGCATCAATTGCATCGCGGCATTGAGTTTTATGCTTTTTTCCTTATGTAAAGTGGCAGTTTTACTTAAAAACTACTCAAATCTGCAGTGAGGTTAATGTTTTTTCCCTTCTTTACCTCGTGACGGATGCACAGAAGGATGGAGGTCATTACTACTAATTGTTGGTATTCTAAAAATCACAGTATTTATGCAACTGAATTTTTTTTTACAGTCCTGTAACTTAAGGGTTGAAATAGCTTTCATAGTATTTGTTTTAAATTACTATGAGGTCAAATACACAAGGAAAAATAAAAACGTAACAGGAAAACAGGAAAAATAGCAAAGATGAACACTGAAACTCCCTAAATTTGTTGAATATGTATCAGTAAATTCTAATGCAGTGTTTTTAACTAAGAATGATTTAAATACGGGGGTTTGATGGAGAAATGTTTTTACACAATGCATCTCAAAATCCAGAAGCAGACTCCGTATCCTGACCCCTGTTTAAACAAAAAACAGCAATGGAAAAAGCATTTAAAAAGCACTAATTTTAACATTTTTAAGAAGGATTGAATTACTCACCCCCTGTTTATAAAATGTCTATATTAATGCCTACATAAATACCTTTCAAATATAAAAAATCAGATATTAAAAAAGGCTGGAACAAGCATTTAATGCTTTTTCAGCATTTTAGTAGAAGATGAAGCGTTCCCACGTCATTTGTCTCACTAAATTACGAGGTCACACGAAGCAAACTTTACCTAAACTTTAATATTCAGCAAGTGCCAAGAGCACAGAGAAAACAGAATGTTTGGAAGTGCAGTGATGCAGTCCTAAATGCAATGGCAGGAAGAAACAGCAAAAAGCAAAATGAGTTGTGACAACAAAATGCACAGCCAAGTCTGTGCTAATGGGGCCTCAATGAGCTGAGCTGACATTTCACAGGCTTTTTCCAGGCATCATCGTAATTCCCCTTTCCTCTAGAGTTTACTTTGTTAATTGAGATGGAGTACCTTAAGCTTACATCAATTTTCTGTCAGTAATATCCTTAAAAGCATCCACAAAGGTGCTTGAAGATCCCTATTTTTTTTTCTCCAAGAATGTCACACACTACTCTCAGGATTTTTAGAAATTAATACAACGGCATCCTCCAGATTTAGAGAACTTGTGCATAACATAAGAAATGCTGAGTTTCAAAGACATTCTGCTAACATTAAATACCTATCATGGCACTCTTGCATAATAAGACTCAAGGGCAAGATAGTCCCAGACTGGGTTATGGACAGGGGACATTCCCAACGGGATCTCTTGCTCCTCAAGGGCAGAAGGAAACCTGGGAGAATAATCCCTGCCAGCAGACAGGGGTGAGAGGATCCTGCTAAACAACAAATTTCATATCCAGTGGCACTGAAAGCTGCAATTCCAGCTCTAAATCTGGTAAAGCACTCCCAAAAAGCCACTGCTTTCAGTCCATAATATCCCCCAAGGCTGAAAGATGTCAAATTCTGTTCTTGCAGGCCAGGCTGCATCGTTCAGCCGTTCCCCATAAACTTGTTCACACTGCAGAGGAATTGCTGCCTCTTACCTCATTATGGGGTGTTTGTGTACTTTTATGCTGCCATAAAAATACAGTTCCTAGATGTCACACAGTCCAGTAGGAAAAAATCCATAGTAAACACCTAACAGCCCGAAACAGCCCCAGAAGCTATTACTTGAAGGGTAATAAAAATTCAAGTGTATGAAACAAGCAGGTTCCAGCTTGGCTCCCTAGAACTACACTTTGAAACCTGTCCAAAGGGTATTTAAGGAAAAAACCTGCCAAGCACCCTCATTCTGGACAGATTCAGAGAATATTCTGAGTTGGAAAGGACTCACAAGGATCACAGAGTCCAGCTCTCAAGTAAGATCTGTACAGGGACTGAACCCACAATCCTGGTGTTAAGATGTTTTATATTTGATCAGCTATAAAATCCCAAATATTTCTACAGCTGCCCACTGTCTTTAGTGTAATTCTTATATTCAGGATGAGCCTTCCCTGTGGCATCCCAGAGATCTTGTGACATCCACTAATTCAGAGGAATCTCAATGCTCCCCCTGCAATTATTCCCTCAGAATAAAGAGTTTCCCTGAGTCCAGCTCCACAGAAATCAGTATTTCCCCAATTCAAGCCCCTGGGTATGTTTTAGTCCTCACAGACACCCCCTCTGGGCTCTGGCACAGGATGTATTTCATTTTTACTGCAAAAATCCTGCTTTTCACCTTGCAGTGGCATCCCTGTTCTCCTGCTTTCTGCACAGCATCCAAAGGCTGACACGGACTGGGTCAGTGAAGCGTTTTGTTCAGATGGATGCAACGCTCCCATCAAGGTTGTTTACCCAGTAAATGGATCCCTGAGGAGCTCGAAGGCAAAAATATTCTCCTGGGAGCTGATTTCCTCATGTTTTTCTTTGAGCTGCTGACAGAACATCCCGGGGAAATGGACGAGCCCTCCACCTAACACACGGCTCCCCTTTCTGGAATGCTCAGTGGAAAAGAGGCACCATTCCAGCATGAAATCCAGTGCATACCAGTAAGGACCAAAAGATAAATACATTCTTTCCCAACAGCCGAATAAGATCTTAAAAATGTGGGCATAAGGAGTATCCCTTCCCTTCGTTCAATTTGTGTTCTAAGTGCTTTTTGAATTTTACGTCTTGTTGTTACCTTAACTACAACGCCCTCCTTATTTTCAAGCTTTTAAGGGAGATACTGATTTTTTATTGAAGTGTTGTCCACTTCATTCTAATGAAAATCTCGAGGCTTCTAACCACAGCAGCATTTCTTTAATGAAACTACCTTTATAAAAATCTGTTTCTCTATTCCTGTGTAAAGCCAAATACTCCGTGATTCTGACAGCTGCAAAGTGTAAAATATATCAAGGTGAAATGCAAATTTTGTTTAAAAAATCACTGAATAAAAGAAGCGAAAATTAATTACCTTTAAAAGAAAATGAAAATCTTTTTAAATTAAATTATTAAGCTTAATGACAGTTGATGGACCTTCTCCTTGGTCTTTTTCTCTAGGAATTTTGATACCAAACGCTTCAAGGATAGACTTCATGTAATTGCTGTGGGATTCAGGACTGCTGCACTCTCATTCTTCTGACTGTTCAACGAGGTAAAGGTAAGGAAAAAACCACAGTGGAAAAACTCCTGTGCCAATATGCTGTAAATTGGTTATCTCTGAATGCCTGTACTGGCAGTTGTGTCCTGATCTCAGGGTATGCACGTACACCAAAAATAAGAAAGGAGTGTGGTCCCCTTGTTCAGTTTTCTGAAGCACTAATACAAAAATGTCCGAGGGAAAAAAAAAATCTCAGAGCCAGAAACATTTGCTGACTTTATAAGGATAAAACCCAGTGTATTTTGTGGATTACGTTTTAGTCTCTTCCTTCTGTTTATTTAATAAATTTTCTGTTGATTTAATTTACTGAATTCTGATCCTCTGGCGGAACTTCAGGTTTCCCAGGCCTTGAGGAAATCTCAGCAGCAGCTGCTCCTCAGCACTCAGAGCTCACATCTTCCCTGGGGCTCTGGATTCACCCACGACCTCAGAGCACAGAAAACTCCCACCTGATGAGCTGAGCCCCCCTTGGTCAAGCAGTGAAGAATTCAAAGCCATTTTGGGTTCTTTTGTATCATTTTGAGATAATTTTGTCCTGGAAAGATGAAATTCCTGCCTCATGGCTCTGCATTCCCTGGGCTGAGTGCACTCAGCATGAGCACAGCCAGCTCCTCCTGGTAGTAATCCCAGCATTTATAAATGCAGCACTAACACCGTGCATTTTAACTTAAAAAAATAAACAGAAAGGTGCTCTCCCTCTATCTCACTTTTCCTTTCAGATGATCTGAATGTTTAATTGGACTATGATAAGAAGACAGGATCTGGAAAGAAAAGATGAACCCACTTCATGCAAAGAAATCACGATTTTTAGTGTGTGTTGCTGTCTGTACGTTCATCTACACCTTCATCTACCTAAAGGTTCCACTTTATGAGGAGCTAAATGATGAAAAATTCCGGGTCAAAAGAGCAGAGTGTGGTTTTTACCCGGATGAACTTTGCTCAGCTCTTTTTGTGGGGAAACCTGCAGCCTTTAGAATCGGAAACTTGTGTCAGAAGTCCCACCAGCCCAAACCACTCAGCTGCATTCAGACTTCCTGCAGCTGCTCCACAGTCCTGAAGAATCTGCATTTTATCACCAGGCCACTGTCAGAAGAAGAAGGAAATTTCTCCTTGGCGTACATTATTACAATTCACAAGGAGCTGGAGATGTTTGTGAGGCTGCTAAGAGCTATTTATATGCCTCAGAATATTTACTGCATCCATATTGATGAGAAGTCACCCAGAGATTATAAAACTGCTGTACAGAACATCGTTAACTGCTTCGAAAATATTTTCATTTCCTCAAAAAGAGAACATGTTGTTTATGCAGGGTTTTCAAGATTACAAGCTGATATTAACTGCATGAGAGACCTCGTTAACTCCAAAGTTCAGTGGAATTATGTTATTAACCTCTGTGGTCAAGATTACCCCTTGAAAACAAATAAAGAAATTATAGAATACATAAAAAGTAAGTGGAATGGTAAAAATATCACTCCTGGGATAGTGCAACCACTCCACATGAAACACAGGACAGAGGTCAGCTACAGGGAGTACATCCATTCTGGAGTGTCCTACGTGTTCCCAGCAATGATCAGGAAAGCTCAGCCTCCTCACAACCTGACCATCTATTTTGGCAGTGCCTACTACATCCTCACGAAAGACTTTGTGGAGTTTACACTGAGTGATGCCCGGGCAAAAGCTCTGCTGGAGTGGTCGAGGGACACCTACAGCCCTGACGAGCACTACTGGGTCACCCTCAATCGTTTACCTGGTAAGAGTTGGTCGTTTCTGCCACATTTCTGCCCCATTTCTGCCACCCCAGCAGGGCAAGGCTGCAGGCAGGGAGAGGCTTTGAGCTCCAGCTTGGAGCTTTAACAGCGCTGAATTGCAGAAGTAAAGTCATTGCTTCGCTTTGGTGCTGCCCTTCTGAAAAGTCACAGCTGGTGGCTGAGAAACAAAGCTTGATTCCAGGGAAGTGCTACCTCAGGGCAGACCACGAGACAGAAAAATGCTGGTTAAAAAGTTTTTTTGCTGCATGAAAGCTTTTGCTTTCAAGGGATAAAAAAAGCAGTAATACTGAGAATGATGTCTGTTCTTACGACATAAATATCTGCAAATAAATACTGAACATGACTGCAGTTAAAAAGTGTCCAGCAGGGAGAATTTCCCCTGTAATAAGTGGAAAAGAATCTCATCAGAGCCTTTTGTTTTTAAAGATGCTCCAGGGGCTACACCCAATGCAGGCTGGCAAGGAGACCTAAGAGCCATCAAATGGAAAGATCAAGAAGGAGCCTTACACAAAGGCTGCAAAGGTAACGTGAATTTTGATCATGAACTCAAGTTTGATTCACTGATGAGCATTAATTAGTGATTACATATTATTTAAACCAGTTATTAAATGTGCCTCAGTGGTCATATACAATTCATTTTGGAAGCATCGAATAAAACAAGGCACCCTATAAATTACTGCACTACATCCAATTGAAGAGATTTTGAGATATACATTATATTAATATGCTAGTTACATATTTAATGTAATAAAATATTATTGATATTTTATATATTTGGAGATGAACACAGTATCCATACACTGACAACCCTTCTGGCAGCCCCTAATTACCAATGCACTGATTTGACTGATCAGTTCTCAGTGGAGGGGCTTTACCTGACCAGGATGTTTGTCAGGTACTCCCATCAACACTGGGTTAAATCTCTTCAATGTGAACAACAATAAAAAGGAGTAGTGCTGACCACATGGAAAGCATGCAGAAACAATTAAAATTTTTAAGTGTGCCAGCTGAGCACAGGTGTGATTGAGCAGGGAATCCCAGCAGGAGATCAGAACATCTGATGCCCAACGACAAGATTTTATTAAGCAGAGCAACGTGGCAGGGAAGCGGCTGGGGGTAACAAACATCAAAAACATAAACCAAATCCTTGTCTTTATAATATTGTAGCATTATCCTCCAGCTCAATTTCCATGGTGCTCTGGCAGAAATAAAAAGGTGAAAAGCTCTTGTGTGCTGGTAAAGGCACAATAAAGGAAACTCTCACACCTGCTAGGTTCAGCAGAAAGAGGGAAAAGAGAAGCTTTATTTACATTTCTCATACTTAATAGGGTTCTCAATTCCACAAGGGATTGGAGGACATGTCACTTCCTTCTCAATCCCACTGGAGAAAAAGGATGCTCATCAAACTTTCTCTTATCACAAAAGGAATGAAGAACAGAAAATACAGTTAACTAAACATTGGCCATTATTTTCATGAAACGCCGTGAGAAAGAATTCCGACTCCATGTTACACACAGAAGGCTTTAGCAAAAGCAGGACAACGCTCTTGTTAAAAAAATGCTTCAGCTCATCTTCCTGCTGCGCCCACACCTCTCCCGTTTGTCTCTGCAGGTCGTTACGTCAGAGACATCTGCATCTACGGCCTGGGGGACCTGCAGTGGATTATTGAGTCCCCTCACTTGTTTGCCAACAAGTTTGAGCCCGCGGGGAGCCCGCTGGCGCTGGAGTGCCTGGAGAGGCGGCTGCGGCTGAAGGCGCTGCGCCAGGCTCGGGTGCCCATCGAGCAGCACTGGCGCCTGCAGGAGCACGGCCCCTTCGACCTGAGGCTGGGGGGGTGAGCTGAGCCCTGCCCCACACCGACCTGCAGCACCCGGGCACCAAACATGGACAGAAAACATGGATATTTACAGCCACGGGTGTTGCCCTGAGGGTAAAGCACTCCCTAAATAAACAGGGTTTATTTATTCCAGTAGCAATGGGTTAATTCCCGAAGAGTGTCTGAATCTGTGCTGAAGACAAGGGGGGAAGATCATAAACCATTAAGTGACTTATTTAGCTGGGAAAGTCAGTGTTCCTCATGTTCACAGCCAAAGCATGACTAACTGGCATGAAAATAATAAAATGGAAGCAGTGACTGAACACAGACAAAATACAGAGAAATAATGCATTAAAGTCATGGCCACTGAATGTCTTATGAAATGTTTTGAATAATGAAGTTGATGCTAAAATTTCCAAGCTTGTACATAAGTGACAACCAGTGTCTGACACAGCCCATGCCACTGGGGGGTGTGGGTTTGTTTATATTTCCCATGGCCAGCTGCATCCCTAATTTCATTTTGTAGCATGGCAACATCACCGCTGCCCTTCCCAGGCTTTGCTCTTAATGACACAGGGATCCTGCAATGCGTGTTTATCTCAAAGTCTCTGTTCTGAGTCTCTGCAGGAGTTTAGGGCAAGGAGACAGGGAAAATTTAAGGCCAAAGATTACAGGAAAACTGAGCAAAAAGCCATTTTTCAGTCATTTTTCCATCCCAGTGTAGCTGACTGAGGGAAACAAACAGCCTGCAGCAAGTGCAGTAACACCTGGCAGGGACCAGGACAACTCACTTGATTAAAAACTACAAATTATAAATTACAATAAATAAATAAAAATAAAAATTAAAAAAGGAGCAATTTCAATGTAATCTTCAATACACACCCAAAAAATCCCTGAGTTTTTACAAGAAAACTGGCTACAGATTGAGCCTATTCCCAGAAAAATCTAACGAGCCAAGAACAGGACGTGAAAAGTTTCTTGTTACAAACTTATTCCCGGGTTGCTGGAACTTTACTCCTCATTTTCCCACACAAGTTTATTGGAAACATCATTTCTTGCAAATGAACTTTAACCTAAAGAAAGGCCATCTGGTCCCTATTTATTTACAAACTCAACCCAAAGGCGTGTGCTCAGTTCCAGGGATAATCCAGGACTTATCTTGTGGCTAAAGACTGCTGGAGATACTCTTTGATGGAGGGAAATAAAGCTAAAAAAGAAAAGGAAAATAAAAGCCACGCACATGTTCACGCTGAGCTTGTTGAGAGTCTGTCTCCAAACCATTACTGAAGCTAATGGGTCTCTGGCATGTATTAATCATAGCAATATTCATAATTAATTTCTCTCCAGTCCACTGTGGGGCACTGCCAGCATTTATCCACTCCGTGATGTCTTTTAAAACGGGAATGGAACGTTCCTTGTTGCCATCACTGCAGCAAATCCAGGCTCCAGCCTTCACCCCTGGCACCACCACGCACAACTGTGCATCACTTCCAAATTGAATTAAAATTAAATATTCAACAGCCAGGCACTATTTAACATGGGCTCCTTTTGCAGAAATTGAACCAGGCAAAAACCCTACACAAAAACGCCTCTTAAACTACAATTTTGGTATGACTTTTGTCAATTTTTGGTGTGACAAAGTGCAAATTTTAATGTCAGTCTAGGAAAATCCCTGCAGCATGATCATCTTTGCTTGAAGGATTTTGTATTTGAAAAAAAATTTTAGGAAAATCATCCTTAAACCCTTCTTAATCAGTAAGAAACAGTATTCAAGTAGTATTGTGAGCCTTCATGACCACATCACCTCCTTGAAACACACGTGAAAAGCCTTCATGAATTCTGTGTTATTAAGAGCAGCTCAATCACAGCTTTTAAACCTCAGCAAATGTTTGCTAATTTTGGTGCCCTGAGAGCAGGAAGTGCCCAAGTGACCCTGGCTCCAGGAAGCACTGCTGCACCCTCAGCTCTGCCTCTGACAGCCACGTGCACAAATCCTGTCTCAAAAAGCTTTCTATCTGAATTAAACACGGCACCAAGTGTTTGATATGGCACAGAGCTTTGTACTTAGGGCACTGCTTCAAGTGTGTATTTAGTTGACTCTGAAAACAAGTCCAAAATAAACTTTGAAGTGATCCAAGGAGGTACATTTTAAAGGTAATCTAGTCCTTAACTTTCAAAGTGACTCTCAGAAGGACTTCCACCACCAACTCCATAACCTCTATCCTGTCTCCACACCACTTCTGGCATATTTTACATCAATAGGAACTTCTTAGAGAGTCAACTTCCAATTTAAAGCATAATTTCTGTCAAATAGCAGACTTCCAGTTAGCAGACACCAAAAACTGCCCATGCAAGAACCTGGAAGCCACGTGGACCAAAAATTCCAAAATATTTGGGCACACCAAAATCCACAGACCTACAGAGATCACCACAAACTTGAAATCTCCAACATCCTGTCAGATACAAGAAGAGGAGACAGTTGTGCTTGTTCTTTTAATTTTAGGCTGTTGGTGAATTACCCACCTTGCTCCAAAGTGCAAGTTTTAAACTGACAGATTCCATCACAAATAATTCCTCCTGAGGCACAGGAAGCAGGAGGCAGCAGAAATCCCAGTCTGCAGAGCTGCTGCTACAGAATCCACATCTGGAAGCAAAGTGATTGCTCTTCCTGCTGACTGAAATGTGACTAAGTCACATTTTAGCATGTGACAGTGTTGAGAGGTTCAATTTTCCCTTCTTACGGATCGAAAGCTCAAAAATATGGCTCAAACAAAATCCACTTCTGTGTAAAAGGATATTACAAGATATTTGCACTAAGTTGCTCTGTTTCAGACAAAAGCTCTTTTCCAACTCTTTCAAGTCTAAGTAGAAGCTACAAAATTTGTCCCCAGCACTTCACCTACCAAGCCTGCTCTCAACTTAAACCAGCACTGAAAAATTCTCACTGCTCTTTCAACAAATCTTTGAAACCCAACAAGTTTTGTATCTTGGCAAGACAGTTCAAAGCACTCACCCTGCAGGCAATGAGGGACAATCTCTCTCTCTCAACACTGCTCCAGTGTCTGACTGGTCCTCTGGCTTAGAGTTTTCACATTTGAATGTTAGTTTTTAAGGTGAATCCTTCAAAATGCTACTCATGATGTGAAGAAGGAACAGCTTCTTTTCAAGGTAAAGCACTTCAAGAATGGCCTCACACATTAATTACAGCTGTTCACTAATGGGCCCCCACCCATGAGAGTTTCCTCTCCCATTCCTATGCCTTTCCCTTGTACCAATCCAGTCTTTCTAACAATTCCAGGACAGCAGATAAATGGATGTATTTTATAGTGCCAGCTCTTCATGAAAAGTGTCTTTGAGGCAGGAGAAAGAGAACTCTGAGAGAAAGCTTGGCTCCTCCTCCCCAGACTCCATAAATCCCTTCAAACCCAGCACTACAGAGAAGCCAAGGAATGCTCAATCCTTCATCATCTTGGTGTTTCCCATTTCCTTGAATCAGACAAAATCTGCACGTGCATCCTGTTTTTTCCTGCATGCTTATCTGGTGAACACCACTGGGCGAAAGGATTTCTCTGCTTCTTGTGTGAGCTGCCACAATAAAAACAGAGCTCAAAACTGAGCAGTGAGAGGCCTGCTGGGTGCCTGTATCCCCTGGGGAATGCTTTCACTCATCCCTACAGCATCTCTGCAAAGTGCTGGGGGAAATCACTGCTGTTTACGAGGCAGCAGAGCCTCCTTGGGGGCTCACAGGCAAAGGGCACAGCCAGGAACAGCTTGTTTGGAAAGAGCTCTCCTGAATTCCACCCTCGTGGGGATGGGAATGGCCACAGAGCTCCAGCACTGACACTTCTCCAGCTCCACACCCACTGCAAACCTCTGGGATGAGGTGAAAACCCAGACTCTGCTGGCTCAGAACTGCACACACGGAGTGCCAAGGCGAGACAGGATTATCCTTTCTGAACTTTCCTCATATCACTCTCAGCACACACAGGTGAGATGGGCACAGGCTGAACACGGACGGTGGCAAGGCCAGGAAAAAGAAAACGCTGTGGCTCACAGGCTGGATTTTGCTTCAAAACCATTGTAACTCTTAAAATACAACGGTTAACAGCAGCAGAACACCTGTGAGACAGCCCAGAACATTCTGTACTTTAAATTCTTTTAGCACGTATCAGAAGCAGACTGTACTTTATAGAAGTTTCTAATCTGAGCACATACAATGCACAACATTTCATTTTTCCTTCTTCATTAGTTCTGGTTCATTTTCCTGAATGTCCCATTGCTGCATAAATGCAGAATGTGCTGCTAATTAGTGCTTTGGGCATAAACCAACTGGGAGATACCACAAAGCACAGCAACCACTTCCCTCTGATCCTGTTAGAAGAGTCCTGCTCCCCTTCTTGATTCTGAAGGAGAACAGCATCAGAACACACCCAAAATTCTACCACATCACTCTCTGACCTTAATCAATGAGTTCTCTCAGCTGGTTACCACTGTCTTTGTGCATCAAAATCCACTAGTGAGAAGATGACAGACTAAATATTACAACCATTTAATTATTCCTAGAAGAATCCTTCTGAATATTGTGAATAATTTCCAGCTGCACGCTAAATACTCGTTACTGAAAAATCCAGATAACAAGTGGGATTGATTTGGTTTTTATAAGATTATCAGACTGGCCAAACCATGGACAAAACATCCCATTCCTGCATCTACTGCTCTGGTTACACCCATCCATCAACAAAAATTTAGATGCAAACAAAAAAACCCTCATTAAAAATAAATGAGTGTCTGTCAAGAGGAAACAAAGCCATTAGGATGGAACAAATTGAGCACTGAAAGCAGCAATGTGAGAATAAACCTTACAATATCCAACAGTTTACCAAGATTGAAGTTTTTCCTTCACAGGTCTCGTCAAGTATAAATATATTCCATAATTTATCCCGTATCAGGGTGTTTACAGAAAAAAAACTGCCCAAGTGTGGCAACTCTCACCACAAATCTTGCTGATAATGAAAGCAGTGATAGGAAGAAAGGGAATTTGGTAATTTCATCATTGTCCTTAGCTACACAGAGACCTGTACAACGAGATCAAACCTGTGAAATGAAGTGCAGTCAGTATTTTCCACAATAATTCAGGGAACTGCTGAGAATTCTGCAAAGTTGGCCCCAGCCGAAAATAAAAAATAGCAACACCCAATGTCCTTTAAAAATACAGGGGTCAAATTATAACCTGAAAATACAACCAGTTCAAACCTAGAACAGACACTGATAAAACACAAGCCAGGTGCATTCAGGAAGAAAAAAATCACCAATCAAACAAAACCCCAAAACCAAACCAGTCACTCTTTTTAAAACTGAAATTAGAACCAAATATTGGGAAAAATGGAAATTCTAAAGTAGTTACAGCAAAATCAAACTCTGAGAACAAAAATACTCATTTTTACAACTATTTAGAAACATTTTTTAATTAAAAAAAGGCCATGTAGAAATACTTGAGGCCAGCATAGAACAGAACCTTTACAAGTTCCATTTCAATGTGCATATTCAGATTAAAAACTCCCTCTTCAGAGCAGTGAATGCAATTGTATCTACACACCCAGGGCCCCACTGCTTCTGCAGCTGGAAAAACTCACCTTGTGACAAACTTCTGATTTAATTTCTTTGAGAGCCCGCTCAGAGAACACACAGCCACAGTTCCTCAGGAAGCAAAACCTTCAAAGAAAAGACAAAACACACGATGATTTTAAGAGAACTAAGAGAGATCAGTGCAGTGCTGACTGGGCTGGCAGGTCACAGCTCGCTCTCTTTACAGTTCTTGCCCTTAATCAAACTATCAGCACATTAAAATAGGTCATTAATTAATTATTAATTTGCATAATGTAAGATTTGAATGAAAAATATTGGGCACATTAAAGCACAACAGGTATTTTGGTTTTTATCTTGAGTATCTCCTGGCTAATCCCTCTCTGGAGGGAGAAATCCTTTGCTGTGAACCATTAAGCTGTGAACTCCTCCTCTTCTCATCCCTCGGGGGACAGACAAAGAAGTTGCTGCTCTGCCCAAACCAGGCTGTGAGGAAATTCCCTGCCCCAGAGCAATAAAAGAGAGACATATTGCAGGGTTGGAACAGGCACAATCCACCTCCATTCTGATCCTAATGTGAGGAAAGGCTGGGAGAGCTGGGATTGTTCAGCCTGGAGAGGAGAAGCTTTGGGTGACCTCAGTGTGGCCTTGCAGGGCCTGAAGGAGCTGCAGGAAAGATGGAGAGAGACAATTCCCAAGGAATGGAGGGACAGGACACAGGGAATGGCTTCAAAATGCCAGAGGGCAGGGATGGATGGGAAATTGGGCAGGAATTGTTCCCTGGGAGGGTGGGCAGGCCCTGGCACAGGGTGCCCAGAGCAGCTGTGGCTGCCCCTGGATCCCTGGCAGTGCCCAAGGCCAGGCTGGATGGGGCTTGGAACACCCTGGGACAGTGGGAGGTGTCCCTGCCCGTGGCAGGGGTGGGAATGGGATGGGCTTTAAGGTCCATTCCCACCCAACCATTCCACGATTCCAATTGCTTGATGTTACTCACAGGGAGGTCACATCCCATCTCCCGTGGTTCAGCCCCCAAACAACCTTTAGTCATTTTCTTTCTCCCAACATTGCCCTCTAAAGTTATTCAGGAAAAGGTTTGTTGCCCTGGTTTTTGCTAAAACCTTCTGTTTTAACCTTGGAGTCAAAATTCTTTCTCACACAGTTTCATGTAAATAATGGCCAATGTTTACTTAACGGTATTTTCTGTTTTTCATTCCTTTTGTGATAAGAGAACTTTGATGAGCATCTTTCTTCTCCAGTGGGATTGAGAAGGAAGCGACATGTTCCCCAATCCCTTGTGGAGTTGAGAATTGTATAAGATGTGACAAATGTAAATAAAGTGGGCTCTTTCCCTCCTTTCTGCTGAACCTGGCAGGTGTGAGAGCGTCTTTATTGTGTTTTCCCAGACACAAAGGTTAACTTTTCCTTTCTCTTGAATGTAACATGAAAGGACACCCAGAAGTCCCTTGAACTCCCTGCTGAAAGACAGACACTCCTCACCAAACCCCGGGTTCGCAGATGATTTACACCAGTATCCATTCCATTTTTCCTGCTGTGTTCAGCTCAGCCCCGTGCCCACTTTTCAAGCCCAGGAGCACCGACCTGTGCCTCCCGTTCATCTCCAGCCCCACCACGGGGCAGATGAAGCGTGCAGACTGCAGGTCATCGTACTTGTCCCCCTTGATGCTCTCCTTGTCCCCACTCCAGGCTGGGTTATCCACCAGGTTCAGCTCTGTCACGTTCTGAAAAACACAAACGCAAGCTTTAAGCTTTTTTCCCAATGATTTTCAGCCATGATGACATTCCTTCCTTCTTTTTCCATTGTGTTTTGCTACTTTAAACACTTTAATACACAGTGAGAGCAGCAGCAAATGGAGATTTTACAGCACGACTCATGATTTGAACATTTTATTTTAACTTCTCACATGAGACACAACCTGTTTACCTTAATGCTCTTGATATGGGACGCAGATTCCATGGGGGTTTTATCAGGGGATTTGTCCAACAAAAATTCAATGATGGCATCTTTGTTGTACAGCCTGCAACATAAAAATTTCAGTGATTACATTGGATTGCTGTAATGTTTTATATTTATAATTTATTTTTACTCCCGAGGTGTCCATGGGAACATTCCCACCTGCCCAGCTCGCAGGCCACGATGGGCCGACGTAGCTTCTCCTGGCTCAGGGCACAGTAGAACCACCTGGCCACCAACTCAGCAACTTTGTCAACCTGGAGGAATAAAAACACTCGTTACTTTAAAATAGTTGTAAATTATTTAATTTACAGGTCATACTTGAAGTATGTCAAATCCCAATGTTTCTTACCAGACCTGCTTTGTGCACTCCAAGTTAATTCATAAAATAACTTCAGCAGAAGTTATTTGGCAAAATTCAAGATCAGTTCTCCACCATCTCCCTGGGCAGCCCCTGCCAAGGCCTGAGCACCCTTTCCATGAGGAAATTCCTGCTGCTGTCCACCCTGAGCCTCCCCTGGCCCAGCCTGAGGCCGTTCCCTCTGCTCCTGTCCCTGTTCCCTGCCAGCACAGCCCGACCCCCCCCGGCTGCCCCCTCCTGTCAGGGACTTGTGCAGAGCCACCAGGGCCCCCCGGAGCCTCCTTTTCTCCAGGCTGAGCCCCTTTCCCAGCTCCCTCAGCCGCTCCTGGGGCTCCAGCCCCTTCCCAGCTCCGTTCCCTGTCCTGGACACGCTCCAGCCCCGCAGTGTCCCTCTTGTGAAGGGCCAAAACCGGACACAGCATTCAAGGTCCCTCAGCAGCGCCAGCACAGGGGACAGTCACCGGCCCTGCTGCCACACCATGGCTGGGACAGGCCAGGTGCCACTGGCCTCCTGTCCCCCAGGGCTCCTGTACAGCCGCTGTCACCGGCACCCCCGGCTCCATTCCCGGTTCATCAGCCCCTCCTTCCCCAGCCCGGAGCGCTCCGGGGGCTGCTGTGACCGCGCCCTTGGCCTTGATGAACCTCATGTCCAACCCCCTCCAGAAGAAAAGAACCCGCACTGCAGTCGCCATCAGCGTCACAACACACACTGAGGCCTGCGGGCCGGCCCGCGGCGCTGCCCCAGTGCTGCAGCGCCGGGAGTGCCATTCCCGGCTCGCAGCACCGCGGAACGGACCGGGATTCCCTCTCCCCTCATCCCCACAGCCACCACGGAGCCCCTTCGGACCTTCTCGACTTTGCGGGGCCCCTTGACCAGCTCGTGGCGCTTGGGGATGGTGCCGCCATCGCATCCCATCGCGCTTCCGGGTTCTCCTGCCCCAGCGCACTTCCGGCTACGCCGATCCACTTCCGGCGCACGACAATCACGGCACCACTGTTGCTCGGCAACGGGCGGCTGGGGGCGTGGCTACTGGCGCGCGGCTTGGGGGGAGGGCG
Source organism: Platysteira castanea (assembly GCA_013397175.1). Classification (NCBI taxonomy): domain Eukaryota; kingdom Metazoa; phylum Chordata; class Aves; order Passeriformes; genus Platysteira; species Platysteira castanea. The sequence continues at coordinate 260,831 of VYXC01006788.1, read as the reverse complement.
AATCCATCGCGCCGGGACCGGGGGCGCGGGGAACGTACCAAGTGAGGGCGCGGGAAGAGGGGGGGTGTGGTCCCAGGGCCCTTCCCGCCCTTTTCCCGCAGGTTTATTCCTTGTTTTTATGAGGAAATCCCCGGGGACACCCATTTTGGGAGGATTTACGGCCAAACGAGGCGCTCCCGAGGCGGTTCGGGCTGGCAGGGGCGCTGAGGAGGCGCGTCCCGCCCTCAGCAATGTCCCGGGCAGAGGTGGCACCGGGAGCGGGTTTAATCCACGCGCACAAATTCCAGGCGGGATGCGAACTCTGCAGTGAGTGCGCAAACAGCGACAGGGATGTCGCGGTGATAGTGCCTCACGTCGGCCATAAATCACGCCAGGAACGCGGGGGTGACAAGGAAAGCTCCAGCCAGAGGCTGCTGAGAGGGGAGCGGCTCCCCGGGGCTGCTCACGCCGTTCATTGTCCCTGCTGAGGGCGAGCACGGCCAGCAAGGGCCAGGCCTTGGCATTTCGGGTACAAACCGTGAAATAAATTAATTAGGAGAACTACGGTTAACGCGGGTGTAGCCACGCGAGGCCGCAGTGTCTTTGTCATACGCAGAAAATTGGGGGATAATGTTAAAAAGCCGCGCTGCCCAAGGCACCGAGGGCTGGGATGGAGCCCTGGGAGCCTCCCCAGCGCTGGGTGGAACTTGCTGGGATTCCGGCAGGGAATAAAATCACCTTTCCAGCTGTGAGGAGAGCTTGTCCAAAGGCTCTGAACATTTAGTGACTGAAATAAATTCTTTCTCAGCTGGAGAAATGCTCTGAGAGCTCTGGGCTGTGACAGAAGATGATGTGCTCCCTGTAGATTTATCAGGAGCCAGGATTTCTCCCAGAGTTTTCCTCTATGCTCAGGTACCAGCCTGGAGCGTTTCCCATTGACACCTTGGCCAGATTTTGTACTGTGTTGTATTTGTATATTAAACTCAAAACTTAGCTCTGCAGCTGTGTAAAAAACCCTGTAATTACACATTTTGAGTAAAGTCCTCAGGAAACCATAGTGGGATATCATAAGTTACAGAACATTGTGCAGCTACATTTAAAGAGAGACTTTACATGAACAGGAAAAAAAAAAGGAAAATACATTTATCTGACATACACAGAGAACAAGAAATAAGAAATCAGTCCCATAACCAACAACTTTTGCTCCAATACACAGCAAACATCCCCACCCAGTCACTGTGACAATGACATTTTCAGGCAGGCCGTGAACAGTGGAGAGGAGAGTGCAGATTTAACTCTTCTGCACCAGCTGCTGTGGGGATCTTCACCTGCTGACCTTGCACCAGCACCCAGGGAATTCCTGGTGGGAATTCTGGTGTCAAAAGGAGCAAAACCAGGCTGCTCAGTCCATCATGGCTCTGAACTGCTGGGTGTACTTGGCCAGCTCCTCCGTCTGCTCCCGCAGCTCCCTGCTGGCCTCGGCGTCCGGGTATTTGAGAGCCGCGGTTTTGGTGGCCAGGGCCAGGTTCTTGAGGAGGCTGCAGAAGCGGCTGCTGCTGTGCAGGACCTCGCTCCGAGCATCGCCCTCCTGGCTCTGCTGGCACAGGGAATCCACCAGCTTCTGCCCCACCATGATGATGAGCTTGCTGTGGGAGATGAAGATCTCGGGGGGCTGCTGGCTGCGGAGGCTGGCGGCGAACACGCCGATGGCTTTGTGCAGGGCAGCAAAGCACAGCCGGCTGTGCTCTGCCAGCGGGGTTTTCCTGGCAGGGTCCTGCCTGCTGGGATTCAAAGTCTTTTTCGCACATGGCAAAACCTGGAGAAGGGGTTAAAGTAAAAATAGGTTCAGCCCGGTGTCGCACGCTGGTTGTTTCTTTGGTTGCTCTCCCCTAAATTCTTGTGGTCTTCAAATTGCCCCACCCTGGAGCCTTTACAGTAATTTCTCTTTCCATAAAGTGTTGGAAATTCTCCTGATGGCCTTTTTTCCCCTAAATACAATTTTAATAATGGATAGCACAAAAAGTGCTGTAGCCAAGCCCAATCCTTTACACGGTCTGGGCTTGAAGCTTTCAAATAACACAAAACATTGATCTTTAATGGACTTAATCAGGGTTATGAATGATTAAAGTGCACAAAACAAGAGCCAGTTTTGTGCCAGTGCACGACGAGATATTTTGAAATACTGATTCTCACAGCTTTATCCCAAATGATGCTGAAAGGCAAGAAAGTAAACAGTATGACTTTAAACTGGAGTTGTTTGTTTGAGGAAAATAAGTGTTTTTCATGGGTTTTCAGCAGCAATTCTGGCAAAATGATCTCTGAGAAGCAAATCGGTCTGTATGTACAGAGATGTGTGTCTGAATGCAAATCACTCTGAGTTTTAGCAAGCACAGAAATCAGGGACTAAAAGCCCTCATAAATAATATTTTCCAAGCCAGAAATACCTTTGGGTTTGACTCTGTGCTACTTCTTTACCTGAAATGACTTTCTGTGCCTTTTGCAAATTAAAATGAAAGCAGAGTTGAAACAACTCCATAAAGTATTTAAATATAAATGTGTTTTTCTCTTATTTCATGGGGAAACAACCACTTGCTCTGCAGCCTTCATGTTACAGATAGAAATGGTGAATTTATTAGAAGGAGATCTAGTTTTTCTCCTACTAAATATGTGCCTGATCCTGCAAGATCTAAGGCTGAAACCAACATCAACAAAACATTTCAACATAACATTCCCTAGATTTTAAGGACGAGCCAGCATTTCTTTGGGAAACCAAGGGAGATATTCTCAGTAGATATTTTAGTAATTCTAAGGAGATTCTAACAATCACCCAGAATTATGCTAACGAATAAATGTGACAATTCACAGAGTTTAATTTCTATACAAACAGGACTTCTCAAGTTAGGAAGGAACATCTCTTGTCATACCAGAGCCAAACACAATATAGTGGCAGGAAAAGAACTGTGAGGGAAAAGAGAAGTAAGGAATTGCTAACTCCCAGATAAATCCCATTTCCCAAGCAAATTTAAACTGGTAAGAATGATAAAAATGTTTTATTTTCTCTGTTGATTAAAATGACTGCTCATTGTACACGTGCCATCCACAAAATCCTGGATCCACGGGAAGTCTGGAAAATGGGACATAGTGCAAACTGAATGTGGCACTGGTGCAAGGATAAAATAGTGCTGATAGTTCCTAGCCTGGTATCTGCAAAGGGTGAAGAACAGAGAGAGCAAACCCCAGTTTCACTGACCTGTAGCTGGACATAATCACAATCCTCGGTGGGATTTTCTTCTGGTTTCTCCAAAGGGAGGCGGCTTTGGGTGGTTTTATCAGGAGCCTTTCTCTGGAGTGACTCGATTTCTACTCTTCTTGGCACTGGGATTTGTTTTGCCATTTTGCATTCTGGGTTCACTTTTGGTTGCTTCGTTTCTTGCTCCTTCTCGTCCTTCCTGAAGAGCAGCTTCCCGTTGGCGATGATGATGGACACAAACCTCTTGATATCGTCTGGAACTGTCCGGGCCACCATAACGAAGCGATCCAGGTCGTCAGGGCTGCTCTGAGGCTTCCTGAGCACCAAAGCCTCCAGGGACCAGCCGCAGTTGTTGAGAGCTTCCCTCGTTTCTGTCAAGATTTTGTAGGAGTTCATGAGGATTTCGAGCTGTTTTTTAATCCTGGCCTGCAGGTTGTTATCAGTGAGGTTGGAGGCATTTCCCTTCAGGGCTTGAGCAAAGGCCAGGAACTCTCCCAGTGACACCTTTATGTGATCCACTGCTCTGTGGATCTCCTCCAGGCTTTTCTCCAGGTGCTCCTGCAACCTCCACTTGCTGCTGACAAAGATCATTAAGCTGGCAGTGGAGCTGGACACGCCGTGCTGCAGCCGAGTCAGGGTCTCGATGGCTGCTTCCAGCTCCAGTTTAATTTCTGGGACGGGCTCTGGCGATGGTGACAGCGTAGAGAATGACTGAGCAGAAGAGCTGGTGGATGAGGAGAGAGTGCTGCTTCTGCTGTCCACACTAGAGACACACAAGCTGTCATTTTCTAACGCGGCATCCACAGAGAGCTGTGGAGAAGCACCGTGTGCTCGGTCTCCGGAGCCATCACTGTTGTTTTCCATCTCTTTCTTGGAGTGCCCAGCGCTGGGCAAACCTTTGGGAATATCATAAACGTTCTCCTCAGAGCTGTGATTCTCAGCCTTGGGGGCCAGGAGACTCGAGGGCACATCACAGCTGCCGTTCTGTGGCAGGAGGAGCGCGTCCCGTGAGGGTGGAACGTCGTAAAGGGGAGTTTCTGCAAGGGTGGGTTTCCTCTGGCCCAGTGGAATGTCGTATAACTGTGGATTTCCAGCCTTGGCTTCGCTGGCTGTGGCTGCAGCCTTGTACCTGGCTGGGGGTGTGTCATACAGCACCTGCTTCTCCATGGACTGGCCGGGAGGGTTTGCTTTGAATCCGGAATTTTCAGGGGATACCGGAATGTCGTAGATCCATTCGGACTTCCGAGGGTTTGGCAAAGTGTTGTAATGGCCCCAGCACTTTTTCTGAGATTTGTTTTCTGAGTCATCGAGTTCTCTTTTGGGAGGGACGTCATACAGCTGCAAGAGAGCACAGAGGGTTTGTAAACCATCTTTTTAAACAAGAGTGAGAAACAGAACTGGATTCTCAGAGCACTTAAATGTGTGCAACTCCCCTGATGTCAATGGAACAGCACCACGAAAAGGGTTTTTTATTTCCTAAACTGCACAGTCTGCATGTATAAAAGGGAAAATATTTGGAGCACAGGTGATTAGATCATACAGCAGAGTCCTCAGCCAGTGAAATCTGTAGACACTTCATTTTTTCCCATTCACATGCACACCATGACGAACAATAAATCACCAGCAGACACCACTGACTCTGCTCAAACACCTTCCATGAATTTAAATTTGGACTTGATACCGATCTGTGTGTGTACAGCTGGAGTCCAAGCTGGAAAAGGGAAATTCAGGACCATTTGTTGTATAAGAAACAATGGGAAAGAGATGGGAAATCTGCCCCTGCTCCAAGCCAGGCATCCTGGCAGTGACAGATTATTCACCAAGCCTTACTCACATTGCCTGCTGCTGAGTCCTTCTGGCTGCCAGCTCCTGCTTTCTCTGGCTTGGATGGGATGTTGTAAAGCTGCCTCTGCTCCGCCTGGAAGCTCTCAGTGGATCTGCCCAGCACGGAGCCCTTCCGTGTGCTGGGGGGAGTGGCACCGCTCTGCTCAAAGAGGAAGAAAAAATGGTTTATTCTGATCCTTTTTAGAGCCTACTGGGGACTTGAGAGGGATCGAAGGCTTTGGGCCATGCATGAGTAGGTTTGGGTCTGAGCAGGGATCACCCACTCACACAAAGGGGAGAACTCAGGGAAATCCTTGGGTAACTTGCTAATAATGGACTGGGCTCCACCCTGCACTGCCAGGGAGCAGCAGGGCTGCGGGGAGGCTCCCTGGACGTGCTCCAGTGCCACTCACCCCTTTGTGTGGGAGGTGACAGCACAGGGCTGGGGGCTGGTGCCTGTCCCATCCTGGTGAGCTGCAGAGGCTCAGAGGTGGAGGATGTGACATTCACTGACCCCAGGGGAGTGGGACAGGACCAAGGGTGAGATTGTGTAACAGGACACGTCAGGGTGACATGACCAGATCCAGGGCGTGTTTTTCCCAGGAGGTGGGTGGTGAGGGTGACATTTAGTTTCTTGTTGAGTGTGCACTTATGACTCTTCTCTGAACACCCCCAAATCACCCTGACCAAGTGACACCACCACATTTCCTGATGGATTCCGAGGCAGAGAGGTTGGCACTCTGATACTGGGAATTCAGTAAGTCATCAGGGGTGTCAACCTCTCTACCTTGCAACCCACAGGGCAATGCCTTACTAATGAGAAAAATTGAGGTGTTTATTGGAAACGGACCAGATTTAAGACACGTTGCTCTAAATTTCTAAGAAACTCAGAGGAACTGAGGTTTTGAGCTAAAAATAGATGATTTTCTTCCCAATTTTACAAAAAGCTGACAGAGTGACAGTAGCCTTGACCTCCAGATCTGTTGTGAGGTGCTTTGGGGTGGCAGCTGCAGGGAGGAGAGGGGCAGGACTCACCTGGGTGAGCAGGGACCCGCGGGGCTGTGTGGAGGGCACATCGTACACCTCAGCCCTGATGTTTGGGGCTGAAGCCCGGCAGGCTCTCGGCAGAGTGAACAGGTGCTTGGAGGGGAGAAAAAACCAATAATAATAAAACTGCATTGGCAGGAAGCTCAGGACAGCCTTGAAAACTGCTTTAGCTGAATAATCAATCCACTGTTGGAGTAATCGCTCTTGAGTGATGAAAACCTTCAGCTCTTCACTGAAGGTGAGACACAGGAACTGACCTTACAAGCACTAGGATGTTTATTTCCAAATAATTCTCCTTTGCCTGCGTTTCTGGTACATTTTAGATGGGATCAGAACTGGCACATACATATCAAAGACAATCTGCCTTACTAACCACGGGACAGAAAAGATTTGGAGAAAATCCAGCTGCAGTTATCACTGAAATCTTTAGACTGCCCAAAAGCAGAACCACTTTAAAAAGGAAGTGGGGAAATTTTGACTTCTCCAAGCCCTCAGAGTCATTGGGTCAAGCCAATTTAGTGTAAGAGCAGCAAAAAAGTGCAGGCTGGGCATTATTCTGTAGTTATGAAAGACTGACTCATTTGGAAGGAGTAAACCTCGATGTCCTGCCCAGCTCCATAAACAGGGAAGTCCAGTATGGGAACTATATTTTTGTCTGCAGTCAGATTCTCCTGTTTGATTAAAACAT
>VYXC01006788.1:242204-253521 GCA_013397175.1 Platysteira castanea | reverse complement strand
GGGGCAGGACTCACCTGGGTGAGCAGGGACCCGCGGGGCTGTGTGGAGGGCACATCGTACACCTCAGCCCTGATGTTTGGGGCTGAAGCCCGGCAGGCTCTCGGCAGAGTGAACAGGTGCTTGGAGGGGAGAAAAAGCCAATAATAATAAAACTGCGTTGGCAGGAAGCTCAGGACAGCTTTGAAAACTCCTTTAGCTGAATAATCCACTGTTGGAGTAATCGCTCTTGGGTGATGAAAACCTTCAGCTCTTCACTGAAGGTGAGACACAGGAACTGACCTTACAAGCACTAGGATGTTTATTTCCAAATAATTCTCCTTTGCCTGCGTTTCTGGTACATTTTAGATGGGATCAGAACTGGCACATACATATCAAAGACAATCTGCCTTACTAACCACGGGACAGACTGCATTTGGAGAAAATCCAGCTGCAGTTATCACTGAAATCTTTAGACTGCCCAAAAGCAGAACCACTTTAAAAAGGAAGTGGGGAAATTTTGACTTCTCCAAGCCCTCAGAGTCATTGGGTCAAGCCAATTTAGTGTAAGAGCAGCAAAAAAGTGCAGGCTGGGCATTATTCTGTAGTTATGAAAGACTGACTCATTTGGAAGGAGTAAACCTCGATGTCCTGCCCAGCTCCATAAACAGGGAAGTCCAGTATGGGAACTATATTTTTGTCTGCAGTCAGATTCTCCTGTTTGATTAAAACATAATTTGAGCAGCTGTGACCAGATCTGTGGGACAATTAATGTCACAAAATGTGAATGCTGGGTTAGGACTTTTCTTTTTTAAAATCAACCACCAAAACATGGAATTTTGTTCATCCAGCCTGCCTTTAGCCTGGATGCCCTCGAGTAATTTATAAATGGGCCACTGCAAACCACTGACCTCCAGAAACACTGCTGGGGGTGAGATATTACAGTAAATTGTTTTAAACTGGAGGGTTTGATTCCCATCATGAAAGTCCTGCAGCAACTAAATTTTGGGGAAATATGGTAGAGGAAGAAGACTGCAGCTTCACTCTGCCTGCTTCAGCTCTCATCTGGAAACTGGCAGTGAGGAGTGGAATCCCCTCAAGTGCTCTGGGATAAAAATCACAGAGTGACAGAATGGTTTGGGCTGGGAGGGATCTTAAAGCCCATGAGTTCCACCCCCTGCCATGGGCAGGGAACACCTTCCACTGTCCCAGGTTGCTCCAAACCCTGTCCAGCCTGGCCTGAAACACTTCCAGGGATGGGGCATCCTGGGCAGCCTGTGCCTGAATGTGAGCATCTTACTTGCCATCAGAGGCACAACATCCCCGAGTGAAGTAAAAGGTCAGAGGTGTCAGGAAAGCCATCCTTAGCCCAGGGCTGCTTCCAGATGGACAAATCTGAGAATATACCCAGAAGGAAACTCACTGGATATCACATCTTACTACTTCTTGAAGTCCTTTTGGTGGCACTAGAACCAGAAGTGCCCCGTGTGTGAGGCAGAGGCGACGAGGCTTCTCTGTGGGGTGAAAACACCCAGGCTCTGAGGGGCTTCTTTTTGTTTCATTGCTTCCAATCAGCTCCCTCAAAGCCTCGGAGTGGCTTTTCCCAGCTGCTCAGAGGACAGCTGAGTATGCCAGGAGCTTTGCCAGTTGTGCCACAGGATCTCTGTGGGATGGTCTGGATCGTTCTGTGCTCCCTGAGCTCCCGGTGGCCTGTGAGCGGCGGGGTGCAGCTGGTGTGGGGACAGCTGGGACACTGTGCCACAGGCAGCCCTGCTCTGACCTGCTGGGTGATCATCAGAGGCTGGGACGTTGCTTTTTCCTTCTTAGACAAGACACAGCTTAGGTGGATAAATTCATGACATGAGAGCCAAGGAGCTCTTCTGCCAGGCCATTCATCCACATGACGAATAGATGACATTTTCCACCTGACTTGCTGGCACAACACGGAAAATTCATGCCAATCTCTGATTCAGTTTGCAAATGGCTCCTTTAGGGTCAGGAATGTGGTGAAATCAGATCACAGCAAGCACAGGAGTCCTGTAGCTGTTCTCAGTTTGAGTGATGGTTGTGCACTGCAGCTGCAGAGCTGAAAATGAGGTTTTGGTCACCAGGGATGCCCTGAGTTTATTGTTTTCCAGCACCCACCTGCCACCCAGCAGGGAGCAGCAACAAGGTTTTCATGATTCGCCTTGCACACAGCAGGAGGAAAGGTGGCTGACTGAGCCCCATAAATCAAATGATCATTAAATCAGCCTAAAACACTGTATAGCTGATTTTTCTTCCTTTTCCTTTTCCAATTAGAATTTCTAATGTGATTTCCATACACAGAATAAAGAGCCACCCAGGGCTGGAGAGCTCACAGAACTGAACAAAGCCTCGCACTTGAACTCTGTCCCCACCTGCTCTATTTCCCTTTCATTATGAAACATCCCCCATTCATTTTTTCCTGAAGAAAGCACAAGGTTTTGATCTTCATACACTTGATGCAACGTGTAATCAAAATGTTCCACGTGTTTTGTTTGAATGCCAAACACAAGGAGCTGGGAGATAGAAGAGCCAGGCCAGGGAGCTGTAATGAAACCCTGGAAAATCAGGTTGTTCTCTTTATAACTGGGGGACTGGTGGCTGCTCTCATCCTGCACACCCTGGTCACTGTCTCAGCAGCAGCAAAAACGAGCTGGGAGAGAAACTGGTTGAGGGCACACAACAAAACTTGGTGTCCTTCTGCGTGTCTGACAGGGGCTGCTGCTTTGTGCCAGCCTAGTGCCAGCCCCGAGCAGCACAAGAGAGAGGCAGCGGCACTCTGAGCTTGCTGAGCTGCTGGAAACAGCAAAAACCAGACCAAACCCAGCAATCACACACCAAAGGGTGATTTTTTTTAAAATTATGAATCACGTTCCTGTGCAGATGGATGCAAAGACCCCACATGTGCCCAGAGGACTCTGGATGGCTGCGTGCTGTGGCCCAGCAGAGGAGAAAGTTCTGTCTTGTTATTTTAACTTTGTAAACCATTTATACATTCACCCAAACAAACGGTATATTCTTTACTTCCTGCCCTGTTCTCCAGCTGTTTTAAACTGTCAGAAAGGTGAGGGAGTACAGAATATAGAGCCTCTCATCTGTTGCCCAGAGCAGCATTTCCCACACGATTCTATAAATTGATGGGAGTTTCCTAAACACCATCATTCCTTCGCTGCGAATTCCACTGAAAATCTCAAGCTTTCTTACTTCCCCCCTCCCAACCACTGCTTTAACAATAACATCTGTTATTTTCAGAGCTGCCCTTATTCTCACCTGGTGCGTGGAGCGCTTGGTCCTCTCGCTGAGCAGCTGCGCCGCCAGGGCCGGCACCTGGTACACGGCCTGGGCCGGGGCCCGCACCCAGCCCTCCATCTTCTCGTAGGTGGCCGACAGCACCGCGGCCTTGGGCCCGGAGGGCACCTGGTAGATGTTGTGTCCGGCCGGCGGCTCGGCGGGGCGGTCAGTCTGGGCTGTGCCGGCCGGCAGCGGCTGCAGGCGGTTGGCCGGAGCTAGGCCGCGGCGGCCGTGCAGGGAGCATCGCCACCAGCCCTCGCTGCCCGGCACGTGCCGCTCCAGCACCGTCAGGATGTCCCCTCGGCGGAACGCCAGCTCGTCCGAGCACTCGGCCTTGTTGTCGTAGAGCGCCTTGGCCAGGCTGTGCTGCGGACATGGAGGGACACCCACACTGTCACACCCAGGCGAGGGCTCTTCGCTGCCCAGCTTGGTGTTTCCACCTTGCTGAGAGCCACTTCCCACCTCCATCTCGGGTTAATTCACCCACCCTTTCCCCGTTGAATTTCCCTCTCTCTAGCGTTGGTTCCAGAGTTAAACTGTTGCACTTTGTGTTTGCTACATTCAGTGCACCAAAGAAATAGATAGTAATTATATTGCTGTGATATATTTCTTCATCACCTTTCCCCACTCGAGGCTCTTGAAGAGCACTGCTAATGTTCACTATTTAGATTTATTATATTAACTTATGAGCTAAAACACAAGAAGTTCCACCTCAGCATGAGGAAGAACCTCTTTCCATGAGGGTGGCAGAGCCCTGGAACAGCTGCCCGGGGAGGGTGAGGAGTGTCCCTCTCTGGACACATCCCAAACCCACCTGGACACATTCCTGTGTCACCCACTCCAGGTGACCCTGCCTAAGCAGCAGGGTTGGACTGGGTGATCTCCACACGTCCTTTTCAACCCTAATGATTCTGTGATTACTTATGAACATCCCTGTAGGAAACAGGTGATTTTCCCATTGTCATTCTGTGAAGATCGTACTTACTCATTACAAGATCATAGAATCGTGGAATGGTTTGGGTGGGAAGAGACCTTAAAGATCATCTCATCCCACCCCCTGCCCTGGGCAGGGACACCTTCCACTATCCCAGGTTGCTCTAAGCTCCGTCCAACCTGGCCTTGGACACTGCCAGGGATCCAGGGGCAGCCAGAGCCCGCAGGTAGCTTTAGTCACCCCAGGCATTTATGCAAAGGGCAGAGAAAGCTGTGGATGTCATTTTTTTAGGGTTTTTTCACTACAAGATAGATTTTGCTTTCAGCTTTAAAACGGGACCATCTGCTTCCCAGTCAGTGGGACACTGGCTGTGTCTCAGCATGAATTTCTTATCAGAAAGCACAAGTAATGTCCCGAGAGACAGCACCCAAATAGGAAACGTGATGCCTCGTATTTTTGTCCAGAGCATTTGCTGTCAAGCAGCAGCTGGCTTGAAGCTGCAGCAGAAGAAACCCAATGTGTCAGCTCAGCTGGTGACAAGGGCCTGCTGCTGGCTGCAGGCATTCCGTGGTCAGGGTGCCCCTGAACAATGGCTTTTCTGTGGGGCAGGGCAGCTGCCAGGGGGGCACAGCAGCCCCTTTGGCCTCATGGCCCAGCCTGGCTTTTGCCTTGAACGTGGGAGTGCACTTTTGATTTGGACAATGCCAAATGTTGGAGTCAGGCTCCCAGGAATCCCACCCTGGGGCGGGCCTGGGCTCCACATATTAAAAAGAAAGAGGGAACAGCCAGCTTTTGCTGTTATTCATGCACCCTGCTCGGTCCTTGGGTCTGGATGCTGCACAGACACACTTCTGAAGGACAGACCCTCTTCCTCAGCCCCGAGGAAGGCGGGCAGAGAAAAACTCTCCCTCTTTTCCAGCATGAGGAGCCTTATCCAGGCACACGCAGGAAACGGGTGAAGGGCCAGGAAGCCTGGGGTGAGGATCTGAGCCCGGCTGGGGCACACAGAGCAAGGCTGCCCTTCCTACTCGCACCCGCACAGCTGAGACAAACATTTGGTTCTCACTGTGGTTTTAGAAGGCATCTAAATATTGACATGTCCCCAGACAAGTCTTTCCTGTGGCAGCAGCACACTCAAGATGCTGCTGAGCCTCATTTTATAAGCAGAGACCCAAACCTTTCCATCAGAGGGGTCCCTCGCTCGAGGCACGGCACACATTCCTTGGGTGTGGCCAGTGAAGGTGTGCAAATCCCAGGGCCAGCAGCCCCCAGCCAGAGGCCAGGCCAAGGCACAACACCGTGGCTCAGATTTTGCATTTCTAGAGCTCCCACTGGGGCATGTGGGCTCACATCTGTAATCAACACAAAGCCAGGGAGCCCTAAAATCACCCCAAATCAAGCCAAGCAGGAGATTAATTATTAATCAATTAAATCATAGGGAATTCTGGGGAACCTGACCTAGCTGGAAAACAGATCCGTTCATGGATCATCTCATATCCCATCCCGACAGCTGGAATGGAAAAATGAACACTTTGACTAGAGAAGTGACAGAGACAAGCCTCAAACTCCAGTAGAACATGAATGAACTGAGAGATTGTCAGATCTCTGACAAGCAGGGTCAGTGGAGCTCTCGAACAGAAGAAGTTAAAAAACCAAAAACTAAGCAAAACAAAACAAAACAAAAAAACCCCAAACCAAACCAAACAAACAAAAAAACCCCAAAAACCCCAACACCAAAAAATCAAAACAACAACAAAAAAACAACAACAACCAAAAAAAACAAACAAAAAACCCCAAACCCCCAAGGTTTTTCCAGCTAGGGCAGGGCTTAATTCAATTCCAAGTTTCAGGACAAACAGGCAATACTCTGGAGTCAGAGAGCTCTGCCATCCGCTCCCGGTGTTTCGGTGTTCCAGCAAAGTGCACGGCACATCCACGGGGCTGCAGGAGGTGGGTGCCTGCTCCCACCCCGTCTGTCTGCAGGGCCCTGGGGTGCTGTGTTCTGCAGGGCTGTGGGATGCAGTGATCTGCAGGGCTGTAGGGTGTGGTGTTCTGCAGGGCTGTGGGATGCAGTGATCTGCAGGGCTGTGGGGTGCAGTGATCTGCAGGGCTGTGGGATGCAGTGATCTGCAGGGCTGTGGGATGCCGTGGGATGCCGTGGGATGCTGTGTTCTGCCGTGCAGGCTCTGGGTCACCCCGTGCGGGGCTGTGTCCTATCCCTGTCTGTGCTCCCAGCTCCCGGGGCCATGTGTGAGCCATCACCGAGGCAGCCCCTTCCTCTGGTGTCAGCAGAGCATCCCTGGCCTGGCCGTGACTGTAAACAAGCGCTGCATTCCCAGGATCGCAGGGCCCCAGGGATGCTCGGCGAGGAGGGGGCTGTGCTGGGGGGGCAGTGGGAGCTGCGGTTTTCCCCTGTGAGCTCAGGGTGTCCTCCCCAGCCAGGGCTTGTGGAGCTCTCTGGTGCTTCGTGTGTTGTGCCCTTAAATAACCAATGTGTAAAAAGCACTACAGCAACACAGGTGAGGTCAAAGTGCTTTTCCTTCTTTGCTTGCTGCTTCATCCCCATCAGCACCCTTGTAAAACCTTTCCTAAGACGAAGAACAGCCTAAAAGCCCCACAAAAAGCACCTTGAGAGGCAGTGCTGGGACTCTGCTCTCACTGAGTGGGTTTTAACGAGCTGGTGACAGAGCACAGACCTAGAAAAGAGGAAAAAAGTGTCCCCTGCAGCCCCTCCCCGAGGCACCGGGACCCCCAGAGCCCACAGCCACTGAGGGCAGAGCAAGTGGGTCACACACTGAAGGGATTTTCGGTGCAGGGTCTCTGGAACAGCTTCACTGAAAAAGTTCTCACAGAGCTGGAAGTGCATCTCCTTTACTGGAGTGTGGCTCACATGAGGAGAGAGTAATTCCCCCCCAAACTGGACTTTCCACATCTTTGCTGTTTGTATCTCCTTATCCCCCCCTGGCCCCTCTATAAAACCTGAGAGCCCCTGGGAGTCAGGAATGAAAGCTGCTGCCTCATGTTTATTAATAGGGAAATTGTAATTAGGAGCAGTAAAGCTGATCAGAGCACAGTTCAATAATGTAACACCCCACAGCCTCGGACTGACATCTGTGCTCTGTGTGCACAATAGATACTGGTGCTAAGGAGAAAACATCCCACTGGTACTAAAATCTGATCCCTCTCCTATCCCAAGCCTTATCTCAGCCTATAGGACCATACAGCCATGTAAAATACACACAAACATTGCTGGAAAAGTCCAGGTGATGCCCAGTGACAAAGAGCACGTGATAATTTGAGCATCTTAACTGCCAACATAATTTCTCCATGCCCCCTTCCCACTCAGTTTGTGTTTGGAAATCTCAATTCACTCCCACATATTATTATTTGTGAATGGCTACTGCACTATTTCACAGCATTTCAAATTTAAAAAAGTATTTTTCATCTATTGTCTTCAATTTGTTTCTTAAAAACCCCTACTGACATCAGGTAAATAAAGAGACAGTTTAAATCCTGGGAGAAATATTTATTGTGCTGCACATCAATATACGTGTGAGCTCTTTTACTGCAGGAAAGTGGGACTTAAAATATTTGAGGAGGAAGAGATACAGCAGCGTCCTGTGTTTGCTAAACAGTGCTGCTCATGCATCAGTGACACCTCTGACATGTTTACAGAGCAGCTTCCAGTTAATCTCTTCACCTCCCCACAACGCTGGGGAAATAAACATTCCCCATCATCCATTAGCTGGGAACTGGCTTCCCTGAGAATTCCCTTTTAAACCCCAGACCACGTTGAGTCACTTCAATTTTGCCCAGTTAATTGTGGAGAGTTCACATCAACATCCACAGGAAAAAGGACAATTTACCTTAAAAGCTCAAATCATTCTCTACCTGCGAGTGCAGCATTTCCTGTGACTGGCAGAAGGTCCTTCTGCATTTTTTTGTTCATGTATTTTGGAAAATAATTGTTCAGCTCATACAGAAGTTTTGTAGGAATAAACATCAGGAATGGCTTTTATTGGTTTAATTGATTTTGTGGGGGTGGAAGCAGGTGCTGATCAGCAGCTTTTGAATTCTAAATGGTCAAGTCAGTTTTTTTATCAAATACAGAACCACCACTTCAAAAATTCAAGCTTACAACTCCTGCAGCTTCACACAGGGCAGCGCTGCAGAGGTGGGAATTTCAAGCTGGAGCTGTGTTAATTTTCCAAAAACTCCCTTTTCTCCACAAATAAAATTAATCAAATCCTAGCTGTGTTAAAATCACCAGAGCTGGCAAGCACAGCCAGGATTTCACACCACTCACCACATTTTTTACATGCCTGCTCCCATGCCCAAGTTCAAGGGAAGAGGAACTTCCACTTTCCTGCTCCCAGCACTCACCGTGGCTGCATCCTTGGGGCTGGGGTCCTCAAACACTTTTCCCCCCCATTTACACCCAATCACTTTAGAGGTTTTTTGACTTTTTAAAACCTTTAAAAATAAATTTATTTCTAAATGGGGCTTCACAGATACAGAGAGCCCTGATGAGTGCAAGGACCCCTCCTCAGAGCAGGGTCCTCACCCTCCTTGCTCTCCCTGCCTGTGGATCAGCTGAAACATTCCCGGGGCAGCTCGGCAGGAGCAAAAAGCACATTTTAACTCGTGCCCTTTCCCCATGGCTGTGGCAGCAGTGGAGGGGCCGGGGTCGGGGTGGGGGTTTCTGATTCACAATGAATCAGCAGCAGCAGCACCACAGCTCCCAAAGCTTCCCGGGGCTCTCATCAGCCCCCCAAACCAGCTCTGGTTTTAACCCTGCCCTCTGGACAGCCCCGCAAAGCTCGTCTTTCCGAGCAAATGAATTAAATACGCGGCACAAATGGAGAAATGGGTGGTTTCTGAAGAAGTACCGCTGAAACTGTAATATTTATCCTGGCCAAGTGGGTTTTCCACGTGGTGTGAATCCCCGGGCAGCAGCTGGGCACTGCTGCTCCGCTGTCATTAGCGGGGCACACACGGTGCCAGCCCTGCCCTGCCCAGCCCAGCCCAGCTGCCAGGCATCAGCTGCGACCTCGCTTGTGTCACAGCCAAAGCCCGGCTCAGCACAAAGCCCGGCCTGGGGGCTGGGGGCAGGAACGGTGACAAACGGCTGGAAAATGGATTTGATCCATCGCGGGTTGCCCTCCACCAGCGGAGAAAACAGCGGTTCCTAAAAAACGAGCACTCCTTTCCTCTGCCCAGCCTCGGTTCTCGCTGCAGGCAGCCCCGCAGGACGGGGCCAGCCCTCACCCTCGGGTGCCGAGGCTTTCCCAGGCTCACGGAACCCAGACTGGCATCGCTTGGCATTGTCCCCACCACGGAGTGACCTCAGTTCTTGCAGCATTGCCATTGCCCATTTTCTAGGAATCGATGCAAAAGCATCTTTTTTGAGGTAATGTACAGCTGAACTGTTAAACTCATTTTTTCCAAGAGAATGGGGAAGTGACAAGTCTGGGTCACTCGTTAACATTTTTAATAAGCTTGTTATTACTCAAGGTACACAGAACCAACCCTCACCCTCCTCAGCCACGCTGCTGTTCCTGAGAAAGGATTCATTTGGGTTATATCGTAAAAATTAACACCACGTGCTCCGTTAGTGATGTGCAAATCAGCTGAACACACACACTGCCAAGGGACCCTGCCAGATGCAGATTTTACCCTTTGTACGCTACAAATGAAATCAGGAAAGTCTTTAAATTAACTGCAGCAGAAAGAAAAACCCCAGTACTTACACTGACCTTCATTTTGCTGCCTGCTTCCCTCTTAGTCCATCACCTGAGGAGGAGAAGGAGAAGGATCTCCCCAGCCCCGTGAGTGGATCAGGCAGCACTGGAGGGTCTGGCTGGAAGCTGGAGAAGGAAGGCTCAGCCCCTGCCACCTCCTGCTCGCTGGGAGCCCCGGAAAGCGGCTCCGGGAGTGGGGGGAGCTCATTACAGAGCAGAATTCTCTCCAGGGAGCCGCTGGGCTGCAGCTGGTGATGTGCAGGACACACAGACCGCCCTGCGGGAGTGCCTGCCCTGCTCTGAGCAGAACACCCAGGGCAGCAGGGCTGGACCAGGAGAAGGATTGGATTTGGAAGCATTTTTGCAGCAGCGTTTTTGACTCCTGGTTTGTTGGGTTTGGGTTTTTGTGTTGTTGTTGTTTTTTTGTTGTTGTTTTTTTTTGTTTTGTTTTTTTTTAATAAAAGTGGTTTGAGGTTGGATACACTTTCAACCTGTCTCCAGAAAACTGAACAGATCCCCTTTGTGGTTATTAACCCCAGCAAAACAACCTCACCCTGCAGAGGCACAAAACCCGAGGAGGAAAGCCAAACACGACCTGCACATGAAGGGGTTTGTTTCTTGGGCTAGTCTAAAAAACCCTTGAATATAATTAAGCTCTAGTGTTATTTTAAATTATTCATGGTTGCTATTTGCCCAGCTGAGTCCAGGTCATGCTGGTGCACAGGTTTTACCACTTTGGACTTGTGATATCTTGAGGTTTGCGAATTTTTACTGGTTTTGCCTTTGTACACGCTGGCTTTTCTCTGGTAAAAGTCTCTTCCTTCCTCTTTCCACAGCAGCTTCAGTGTTAAATTAGACACTGGCACCCAAAGCCACAATCATGTAGCTAGAAAAGACTTTAGTATCTTGAATAGCAAATGCTGAATTGAAAAGCCTCCTCAACAAAATCTACACCTCTGGGCTAGGAGCACACCAGCTGCTACTCTAAGGAGAAAGAATTCCTTTGTGGTTTTTCTCGTCTTTCTCTTTTGTTTAATATTAAAAGCAGGAGTTTGACCCCTTCAGACACTTCATGCAGGTGATTAAGAGCCATTCCCTTGCTACCCTGGAGTTTTTCAGGTGCTCCAGCATTTGAAATGACAGAGAAATATCAATAACAAACCCACATCTTGTGGCCACTGAACTACATTCAAACACAGTTAAATGTTTCCATGGATGAACTCCAGAGGGAATTCCTGACCTGGGCAGGGACACCTCCCCCTCTCCCAGGCTGCTCCCAGCCCCAGTGTCCAGCCTGGCCTTGGGCACTGCCAGGGATCCAGGGGCAGCCACAGCTGCTCTGGGCACCCTG
>VYXC01006788.1:231130-242136 GCA_013397175.1 Platysteira castanea | reverse complement strand
TTTCAGCAGAGACAAACTCCACACCTGAACTGGGCGTTTCAGCAGAGACAAACTCCACACCCACTTTGTGCACATCCCCTCTCCTGTTTCCCTGCAGCAGCAGCTCAGCCGAAGCTGACCCACCACAGGAGCCCGTGGAGCTCACGGGGTTGGAAATTGCACCAAGGGGTGCAACGCTTCCTGTGCTGCCACTGGATACGCAACAACAACCAAACAACAACAATTTCTGGCTGAACTCAAACTGAAATCATTTTCAGAAGGGTTTTCCCTGTGCAGGTGCAGTAGTTGGGGTGCAGGGATCAATGCAGAACAGTAACGCTGCTGGGGGTTGGTGCTTCAAGGAGTCCAGAGAGTACAAAAAAACCCCTTTGTATTTTTATATTATTCAAATACATAATAAACAGCACTGCCAGGCCATTGGGGCCTTATAAACAATTCATAAATGATGTTGCAGAAGTAAGTTTGGCTTTCTGTCACTCGGCTGACGTTGACTGGGTTGCTCTGGCCGTGTGTAAAATGCTCACAGCAGAACAGGGAATCAGTTTGCTACCATTACATTGATTTACTGACAATCCACTCATGAGAACTGGAAATGTGTCTGGAAATAGAAAATCCCTCTATATAGAGATGAAAAGTGTCCTGCCTCAGTTACTGATGACTCAGTGTGAAAAGCAGACCCCTAATCTTCACAAACCTCGATGGAAAATTCTGAGTGTAAAAAAATGACTCATTGAGGTCCTGTAAAGCTTTTCCCCCCAGTACATTTTCTACCAAATTTCCAGGAGGCAATTTATTTACAGTAAACCCTGAGATCATAATCCAGGATGGAAATCTTAATTCCATTACACCTGTTAGACTTGCAGACAGCAAGGCACTGGCTTTGAATCAAGATTTCAGCATTCTCCAACCCTTACAGCTGCAGCAGGGCCTCTTACCTGTATGAAATTAATCTAGATGGAATATGAATACAGGAATAAATGTAACAAACCTTATACACTGCTTCCAGTCTTTCAAAATAGGGACACATAGCATTTCAAAATGTTTTCTGGTTTGCACGTAACATAAAGGAATTTATGTCGTGCAGGAGGTCACCAGGGCTGTCACTGGAAGCCTCTGGCAAAGGATCTGTCTCTGGTGTCGCTGCAGCAGAGCAGAAAGGTGGAACCCTGACATTTTATCTTTGTAATTTCACAAATGTGGCCATTTCCAGGTATTTGTTGGGTTTGAATCCTGCTTTATTCAGGATCCTCCCCAGGAGGACATTTCTCCCAGTCAATGGTTTTGTCACCACGAAAAGCACAGGGGGACGAGAGCCTTCTGTGCCCCAGACACTTCACAGAGTCACAGAACCACTGAGGTTGGGAAACCCCTCTGAGACCACGGAGCCCACCCTGTGCCCGATGCCCACCTTGTCCCCAGCCCAGAGCTCTCAGTGCCACGGCCAGGCCTTCCTTGGACACCTCCAGGCATGGGCACTCCAACCCTCCCTGGGCAGCCCCTGCCAAGGCCTGAGCACCCTTTCCATGCAGAAATTCCTGCTGCTGTCCACCCTGAGCCTCCCCTGGCCCAGCCTGAGGCCGTTCCCTCTGCTCCTGTCCCTGTTCCCTGGCAGCAGAGCCCGACCCCCCCTGAGCCCCGTCCTGTCAGGGACTTGTGCAGAGCCACCAGGGCCCCCCTGAGCCTCCTTTTCTCCAGGCTGAGCCCCTTTCCCAGCTCCCTCAGGATTTCTCCAGCCCCTTCCCAGCTCCGTTCCCTGCCCTGGACACGCTCCAGCCCCTCCAGGGCTCTCTTGCCATGAAGGGCCAGAACCGGAGGGGCCTCATCAGCGCTACTTCCAACATCACCAAGAACCCCACTGAATTCAAACATCAAACCCTTCCCTACCCAGAAAACCAGCCCCACCTGTGCAGTTGTGCTGCTCCTTGGGTTTGCATCCATCGCTGTCATTCCCCAGGCGGTGCAAGGCACAGCCTCACGGCGGGACGGGGACGCCTCAGCCCCGCGCAGGCACCGCGCGCTGGGAGCTCCGCCTCAGCCAAGTCCATCTGACAGCTCTGCCCCAAGAGCAGCCAGAACCCGCCAACAAGGCTCTCATGTGAGATAGTATCTGTGACAGCAGATGAAAGGACAGAATAAAACCAAAAAAAACCCCCTGTTGGCGATTAGAAGTGAGAAAAATGATGCGTGCGAGTGGGATTTTCCTTGGTCTGTGTGCCACCAACTTGTCACAGCGGAGCAGTGGGAAGTCTGAGCCCTCTGCTCATGCTCCTGTGTTTCCTCTTTTGCAGCAGCGAGCTCAGGGCTATGGCACAACAAGGAGCTGCACAGGCTTGGTAAGACACCACTGCCACAGTCCCATCGGTGCAGGATTTCGCAGCCAGGTTTTCCTGGCTTTCCAAGGGATCTCGGCTTTCATGGCCCTGATGGGAAGGGCCAGGCTCCTGCAGGAAGCAGGAGCCCAAGAATGGGCACTCAAGGAACCTCCAGGCTCCCACAGGGAAAGATGATTCCAGAGTCATGGAATGGTTTGGGTTGGAAGGGACCTTAGGGACCCCCTCATTCCATGGGCAGGGACACCTTCCCCCAGACCAGGTTGCTCCAAGCCCCCTCCAACCTGGCCTTGGACATTAAATTTCACCCCGGGGTTGCATTTTCTCCCTCAATAGGCTGAGATCAGTTCCTCCCAGCCCTTCTTTGTCCAACAGAAACCCACCAACCTTCCGGCCTCAGAAGAGGTGTGTTGCCCTGGTTTTTGCTAAGCCTTCTGTTTTTAACCTTGGAGTCAGATTCTTTCTCACACAGTTTCATGTAAATAATGGCCAATGTTTACTTAACGGTATTTTCTGTTTTTCATTCCTTTTGTGATAGGAGAACTTTGATGAGCACCTTTCTTCTCCAGTGGGATTGAGAAGGAAGTAACATGCTCTTCAATCCCTTGTGGAATTGGGACGTGTATATGAATGACAGAAATGTGAATAATAAACAGTATTATTCCCTCTTTTCTGCTGAACCTGGCAGGTGTGAGAGCCTCTTTATTGTGTCTTCCCAGACACAGAGGTGCAGGACACAAAGACAGCACAGGGTGCAAGGGCAGGATGGTTGTGTGTTAACCAAGGCACTTTTTGCACTTGCACAGCGAGTTACAGCCCACAGAACCGAGGAAGCTCGAGGTGAGAGCTCACACTGTTCACAACCACAGCGGTGCTTTAACACATAAACCACAAAAAGAAGGCTTTAAAAGTAGATTTAAACACCAGTAACAAGTGCATTAATTATGGACGGGTGCTTCAGCAGAATTAAAACAGAGGTGGCACTCAAAAAAAAAAAAGAAAGCCACTGCTGTCACCCATCCCACATCACCCTCAGTGACCGTGTCAGGACTTCCCCTTTCCCTCCCCCCAGCTCTGCCTCTCCTCGTTTCTCCACCCAAAAAAGCCACCAGCACCACTATCTCTTGCCACCACTGCTCCTGAAGGGTCAGAAACTCAGAGGCAGAGGAGCAAAGAGGATTAAGCCTCAGAAATGTTTTGCATACAGGGAGCTTTTCAAGAGAAAATGGAATTTCATTCTTTTAGATAGAATATCCCACATTCTACACTCTGAGTCTGTAATTGCACCTGATTCAGGTGTAACACAACAAATCCATCATTCCCAAGTCCCCAAAGCCCTAGCCTCCCGTATTTGACCCACTTCTCTTTTGTTACATAGAAAACAAATACAATTCCTTCTTTATGTATCAAAGAGCTTTTGAAAAAGCAATCTTTATTTAAATACAGACAAAACCTGTACCCTCACCAGCCCTTGACAATTCCTCAGTGTAATGGGAAGTTAATCCAGCAGCAAGAACCACCTCACATTTGAAAAGCCCCACGAAGGCAAGTGCTGAGCTCTGACCAAAGGAGCTCCCAGCTGTGATGCCCAAGAGCTCTGCACGAGGAGGCCTCCAAGAACAAGTTTAAGGCTCTGCTCAGGCAGATCTCTGGGAGAAGAAGTAGTGAATTTTCCAATTTAGAGATGTTTTAAGCACAGTTTCCTAACGATGGGCACTGGGTTTGTGACTCATTAAAAAGGAATGGAATTCAAGTGCTGTGTAACAGATATAGATGAAGATTTCTCAGTCAGATGAAATAGTGACATTTCTGAGGTACATATAGAAAAATTTAGATGCACAAGTTTCTTTCTTTGAGAGGATATTAAAGGTCTCTAAGGCAAAATTATTCTCATTTTCACCTGCAGCAGCACTGTCACATTTTAGCTGCAATGTGGGTATTCCTTAAAACGATTAGAAATTTGTTTTGAGGTCCCACTTGTTAAGGTAAATTCAAAATAAGATGAGATGAAGTCTGGGTTTTAAAACCAGAACTAGAAGACCATTTCTTGGATTCACCTAAACAATTTAAAATCCTGTTTGAATTCTTACAGCACAACTCAGAACTGAAGGCCCACTTGGCCAATAAACAAAAAACACAAAAAAGAATTCACCAAAACCCCAGACCGAAAGATACAAACCAGAGCTTTACAAATAATGAAGTGTGGCTGAAGGCAGCTTAAGGCTTCATTAAGGTATCTACACCAAGTTCTGCTGCTCTTTGTGTGATCTCTTCTCTACCAGAGTTCAGTGGGATTGCACAGACACAGCTCAGAGCAGAACTGGCTCCTTCTGCCCAGTTTGAGCAAGACACGGTCCCGTCATCCTTCGTGTGATTCAGAAAGGCAGGGGAACAACCTCAGCCCTTCCTGCCGGGATCATTTTATTCTCCACCCCTTCCCTTCAGTACAACTAGAGATGCCTTACAAAAATTAAACCACGCACACCAATAAAAAAATTAGTGTGGGGTGAAGAGTCTCAATATTTTGTTATTTTCCTGCCACGCGTGACAGAATTCGAAGCAGGCCCAGCGCGGCTTCCCCGGAGGCAGCTGTTGGCTGGACAATCACACAGGAGCTGCACCACCTCTGCCTGGAGAGCTCTCCTTAGTCTGTCGTGGACCTCCTGTACCAGAACCTGGCCCTGTAGTCGTCGCTGCAGGTCATGAAGCCGGGGTTGGTGGGCGAGTGCACGATGCAGCGCACGATGCTGTTGTGCCCCAGGGACAGCAGGTTCCTGCGCTCGGCAGTTCTGGAATCCCAGCAGCACAGACTTATGGTCCTTTCATCTGGGAGCAGCACGTAATCCTCCGTGTGGTTGAACACAGCCTGAGTCCTGTGTACTTGGCGGCCACTCAAACCAGCACCTAAATATAGGCAGCAAAATAGGGACTTTAGGAAGTTTTCAATGACTTCAGAATAAATTTTCCTCAAGTATCAGCTTTCTGCAAAGGAGCTGTTATGTTCTCTGCTGCCTAACTGCTTCCACAAGCAACAGGTGATGCAATAATGAACATTCTTTTTAGTTATATCATAGGATCAGAAAGATTTGAGTCCAGCCTGTGACCCATCCCCACCTCATCACCAAGCCCAGAGCACTGAGTGCCACCTCCAGCCCTTCCTTGGACACCTCCAGGGATGGGCACTCCAAACCTCCTGGGCAGTCCCTGCTAAGGCCTGAGCACCCTTTCCATGGGGAAATTCCTCCTGCTGTCCATGTATATATTCTAAAATTCCTTACAGGACAGAAGGAACTCCAGCTGTGCCAAGCCCAATCCTTTACCTCCAAGAGTATTTTTGCACGAGGCTTTCAGCTGTGACCAAGGAGAAAGAGCAGAGAGAAAACCCCCCAGACTCTGATGACCCTTGAGGACTTCTCGGTGTATTTATCAGATGTCACACGCTGTGTGACCCACCTTGGCCATGCCTTCGGACAGAAGGTGTTTCCTGTACCCTGACAGTGCAGGGCACACCCCAGAGCCTGCCTGGGATCCCGCACAGGTTTCCCGGGACAGTGCTGCTCCCTGCTGGCCGCAGCAACGTGACCTACAAACCTCAAAACCCGACTACACACACCACCTTCAGCACCTTTTGTGCTCCTGCTGCTTAAGCACATCAGTGCTTGACCCCAAAGCCTCTCACACAGCTGCTGTCACATGCTAAGATTCCACATCCTTCATTATTCCCTAAATCCTGCTGAGATCCAAGCATGGCAACTGTCAGCATGCTCCAAGGATAACTACCTTGCACACAACTGCATCCTTGAAAAGATACACAAAAAAAACCAGCTGGAGGTACATTTCAGAGTACTGCCATGGCTATAGAGCCACAAGAGTTAATGGTTACAACAACTGCCCTGAAGCAGCTTCAGTGTTTCTTCTTACTTTTCCCCAATTCAGTGGTAACTTCCCTCCAAAACAGTGAAGTTATGATGTCAGAAAATTTTCCAAAATCTACCCAGACTTAACACATTTACACTGACACAATCACAGCTTCTCTTCTGGAATTGCTCTACAGGAACTGCTTCCAAAATCTGGGGCAATTTATCCTCAAAGCAGCAGTTTCTCCACTGCCTTTAGGAATTACTATTGTTCTGACAATATTTCCAGCCCTGCCATGGCGCAGCACCCTCAAAAGAAGGTGCCTGGAAGGTCACCAGCCACATACCTGTGTATTTCACCAGCGTCCGACCAGTGGAGATCTCCCAGAGTTTAGCTACAGAGTCTTTCCCACTGGACAAGATATACTTGGAATTTTTGGAAAAAATAGCAGAGCAGACCTCGGCTCCGTCGTGCGCCTTCTCAAAGGTGGTGATGCAGCGGTTGGAGACCCCATCCCAGAGTTTGATGCAGCCATCCTTGCTGCCTGTCACGTACATGTTGGCGCTGGCGTTGTAGTTGACGGAGCAGATGGCGTCCGTGTGCTGGTCCTGGGGGTTGCAGGACACGAAGCACTGGAAGGTGTTGATGTCGTACAGGCGTAACGTCGGGTGCTGGGTCCCCACCAGGATGAAATCCCCAGAAGGGTGGAAAGAAATGGAGCGTAACATCTCTGCTTCCTGTCGGATTGAAAATGCACAGCAGGGTGAGGAAGGAGAAAATCTGAAATGGGAGGGTCAGTTCTGGTGGTGTTAAAATGCTAAAATACTATTTAAATTATCAGCACAAATAATGGGATTGAAGTGACAGGCTGCCCATGGCTGTACTGCAGCTTTTGTCCCAGAGCAGCCTGAAGTGCCCTCTCGTTTTCAGGTTATCACACACCCCCAGCCCACCAGCACCTAATCCCAAATGCTCCTCCAAAACAAAGATTATAGAATTGACTTCCAGGTTATTCATATTAGAGTCGGTGTAATGAATAAAAAGCTGACTGGCACTAATTTAAATACAGGTGTCCACAATGCACACAATTAAGACACGATCTCTGTAATGTCTGCAGATGTTGTACCTGTGTCCCCCTGCACCCTTAACCCCTGAGGCACAGCTCAGCTCACAACACCTCAGCACTCAAACATCTGAGCTTTGGCTGCTCTGAACAGGATCTCACCTGGATATATTTGAAGGCTCTTTTGGCAGAAGGTTTTGAATAATCAAACAATTTAAGAGTGTAGTCCCTTGAGCCAGATGCCAGGATCTGCTCTGTAGGGTGGAACGCCAAACACGTCACTTCATCCACGTGATCGTACAGAGTCCGGATCACCGGGTGGTTTTCCATGTTCTGCTGGGCTGTCTCATTCATCATGACCTACAAAGAACATTCAGCATGTTGCTGTTGGAAAATAGAGCAGGTTTTTGACAAGAAAAGTAGGTTTTAGGCTTGCCAGAGTGAATGAACAGCAGCTCCTTTCTGACACAACCAGGCACACGATCTGTTCCCTTCATTATCTGAAGGCCCTTTACATGTCAACAAATAAGATCCCTGTGTCTTTATGAAGGTCAAAACAACTTGGCTCAAGGACAAACCAGTTTCAGTAGCAGAGAACCAGTGCAAGAAAACATCACCTTCACAACAGCCCAAAGCAAAACACTGACTGCTGGAAGAATCGAGGGAAGCTGCACCAGAACTGCAGCTCTTTGCTGACAATTTGCTGTGTACTCTGTGCAAAAAAATCCCATTTTTCATTGCCACCTGATACTGCCTTGGAGAAAGATAAAGAAATCAATGTGTGAAAGAGTTCTGAAATATCCAGTGAACACCTGGGTGGCCATGGGGGCTGCAGAGGCCACAAGTGGGTTCAACATGAACTGTGCTCAGAGTACAACCATGATCAGCACCCAGAAGCCACTTCTGGCTCAGTTCTCTCCAGGAGTGCTGGAGTGCTGCCAGGACTGTCCTTGCCCTGGTTCTTCTTCCTTCAAAGGGACTTTATGAGCAGCTGCTGGAGTACAGAATATGTTGAGACAGGTGTTCAGTCCAAGCCACTGAGGCAGCCACAAGGTACAGGCAAGGCATGGAGACAACTCCCAGAGTGGTGACATTTCCTGAGTTATCCCAATGGGCATGGACAGGATTACCAGAGCTATTACACTTCTTAACTCAATGGACATGGCATGGACACGATTCCCAGAGCAATTCCACTTCATTAACTCAAGAGGCATGGCATGGACAGGATTCCCAGAGCGATTACAGTTCATTCAATGGGTATGGCATGAACACAACTCCCTGAGTGGTTCCAACCCCTTACCTCAATGGGTGTGGCATGAACAAAACTCCCCGAGTGGTTCCTATCCCTTACCTCAATGGGTATGGCATGAACACAACTCCCTGAGTGGTTCCAACCCCTTACCTCGATGGGCATGGCACTCTTGGCCAGCATCCTCTCGGTGTCCAGGATTTTGATGGAGGCATCAGCCGACCCCGTGGCTATTAACTGCCCATCCCTGCTGTAGGTGGCCACCCGGCAGGGCCCTTTGTGGGATGTCACGTAGCAGGTCTCGTACTCGGACGCCTCGGGGGACATGGTCTGCACGTCGGCGTCGAACTCCAGGTCGATGCCGGTGCCCGGTGCCACGGTGTCCGAGCGGCCGATGGCGTACTGGACAGCGCTGTCGTCGTTCTCCATGCCTGGGGACACAGGGCATGCACTCAGGGCACGGAGCCTTCTCCTTGGCCCTGCCACGGCTCCGGGGAGGGTTTTGGGAAAGGCAGCCCTGAAGGGAAAGCCGGGCTGGCACGGCAGGTTTGGTGACACAGCGCTGGGGAGGAGTGAATGGGAGCTGGGCTGTGCTGGAGCAGGCACAGCTCCCCGTTAACTGTGGGGGACCCCAGTGAAGGCTGGAACGTGCTGATAAATGCCCTGGGAATCAGTCACTGGCTGTGGACAGGCCTCTGGTCAGCTTTTCACAGGGGAGCAACAAGCCCCAACACTATTAAGGGAGTTTTAAAGTAAAAACCCCAAAGGCAATTACTGATTCTTTTCCTATTTTATTGCACTGAAGCCAAACTATCCCAGCATTACAAGGGAAAAATGCTACTATTCTTCAAACCCACTTTACAGATTTTCATCTTTATTTCCAGGATGCAGCTACAGACCAGAGAGTTCAGCACTGGGAATGGCAGCAGGGCAGACCAAGTGTTTTCAGCCCAGTGGTGATCTCCTTGCTGCTTTCATCTGCTCATTCCAAGTCTAGAATTTGTATTTCAAACAGACACAAGGCTTCAGAGATTGATACCCTCAGAACTCAGCTAGTTCAGGCAGCAGAACCAGTTGAGTTACACACAGTGCATGGCCAGAGCTCTTCCAGGACTTGGTCAGCTTGTTCCAACAGCAGCTCAGGGGTTTTCCCTGTTTTCCCTACACTGCAGCACTTCCAGAGGGAGTACAGGGAGAGAACAGGTGACAGCCCTGCTGAGGCCCGAGTATGAAGCTAATTCCTGGTGACTGATACATAAAAGCCAAAAAAGACTGTCAATGGAAGGACTTGCTCCCTTTCCAACACTGTCAGGAACAACCAGATAGAAACTGTTTATTTCTAAAGTCAGCAGAACTGTGAGGGTGAAGTTTCCCTCAGATCTGTGGGCTCAGTGATCCCATTCACTGGGATATTTTGAGAAGGTTGCCACTCACCCAGGACCCTGAGTATCCTTAGAGGAGTTCAAACAGATCTGGGCAACACTCAGGGATCTGGTTTGTTTTTAATAAAACAGGAATGCCCCTCAAAAAGCCCTACAGGAGCAAAGGCTGTACTCAAACGTGCAAGTGTTGTGCTACCTTTGCATCAAAGGTGTCTTTCCAGTAACACCAACTCTTAATTCACTGGGGATTCAGAAACTAGACTTTTATGTCAGCTTTTGATTCCATCTTACCTAACTTAATTAGGTGCAGCAGTTGTTCAGAGGGTGCACAGACAGACTGTGGTTTGATCTCATTTATCAAGCCATTGGCAATGTTGATGTATCCATCATAGAGCAGCTGACTAATTATCAGTTTGTAAAGTTGCTGACGGTCTTTCAAACTGACTTTTGTCCTATACATTGTGAGCAGGGACTGCCTTGGGGGGGCCTGGAATGAAGAACAAAAATCACACACAAGAGAGTTGCATGAAACCACCAGAGCCTTGGAACAAATCTCAGTGCAGACACCAAATGTTGCTGTGGTTTTGGTGAAAAGCACAGATGGGGGGAGGAAAACGAGGGGGAAGAGAAGAGAAGGGCGGGAGAAAGGGGAGGAAAAAGGAGAAGGGGCAGGAAGAGGTGGAGGAAAGAGAAGGGAAAGGGGAGGAAAAGGGGGAGGAATAAGCAGGAGAAAGGGGAGGAAAACGGAAGGAAAGGAAGGCAGAAAGGAGAGGAAAAGAGGAGGAAAGAGGGAGGAAAAGGAGGAGGAACGGGGGACGAAAAGGCAAGAGANGGAAAACAGGGAGGAAAAGAGAGGGGAAAAGGGGAGGAAAAACCTGTTGCGCTTGTTTGCTGTGTAAATGAAAAAATCTCGGCCACAAACCGACCCGCACCGTGCTAAGCAGCACCAGAGCCGGCAGCAGAGCCGCGGCACGAGCGAACCGACCCAGCCGGTGCTGCGGGCGGGCCCGGGCTGCGATGGATGGATGCACGGGGCGCGCAGGACAGCAGCGCGCCGGCCCCGCCGCCCTCCTTGCGGAGGCCCCGCGCCCTCCCCGCCCTCCCGCCGGCCGCGGGCGGCCCGG
>VYXC01006788.1:219617-229878 GCA_013397175.1 Platysteira castanea | reverse complement strand
CGGCCCTGAGGCGGCGGGTCCGGGGTGAGCGGCGGGGCCTGGTGCGGTGGGGATGTGGACATGGGGGTAGGGCAGGGGGGGTATTAGTAAGGGGTGGTGACTGATAAGGGACCCGAGACCTCCCGTGCTCCGGTCACTGAACGCCGGTGGCTCTCTCCCGCCTGCAGCCAGACCTGTACGTGCCGCTCCCGCTCGGGCGCTATGGACAGGAACATGAAGGAGAACCACGCCGCGTACCCTGGCCGCGCTGCCAAGGTAAAGGTCTAAAATACGCGGTTTATGTTCGTCTTCCTGAGGAGTTTCCTCTGCTGGATCGTTGGTCTCGATGCCTGGGAGTTTGCTATTAAAATTCTGTAGGTCTGGTCGGTTCGGGGAGTGGCGGTTTTTGCGTTTCTCCCCTTCGCACATTAACTACAGGTTTCAAACTAGTTATTTGTCTTTCAGTAACTTTCTTCTGGACAAAACAGTTCCCAAAGCTGACTCTCTTTATTTACTATTATTAATGTTAGTATGCCTTACTAAATAGGGAAAGCCTCCTTATAATTTAAGTACTTAAGATCCTCTAAAGGTAAAGCAAGTGTGTATAATCAAATTGTTTCACATACAAGTTTTAAAAGCAAGCACTGTGTCCATGTCACTATTGATACACATGTGCAGCAGTGCTCAAAATCACCCTGATTAGGTATTTTTTCCATTTAGAAACACAGGTGCTTTCTCAATATTTTAACATAAAACCAAGTAGACCTAGTAAGGTTTTGGAATAGCATAGGCAAAACTTCCTTTTAATCAATCTATCAATACGTGATTTTTAGTGTTTCTGTTAATGTGCTTTGTGTGGTTTTGCCATCCTGAATGGCAAAAGATTCTGGTGTGCTGTTGTACAATTAACATGTTATCATTTCTCTTTGAAGGTTGCAAATCCCATTGGGGATGGCCCCAAACGTGTCCCTGTGTCCCAGCAGTCAGCCCAGAGCCGGTTACTGACCACTGGAGCTCCAGCACAACGTGTTCTGTGTCCTGCAAACTTTGCCCGGCGAGTTCCCGTGCAATCCCAAAAACCTGTGCCATCAACCCAAAAACTGTCCCAAACCCAAACAACGCAGCAGCTCCGACCCAAACTGCCCCAGCAGCCCCCTGCGAAGCCTCAGGCTGCAAGCAAGAGCAGTGGGAAACCTCCCCAGGCTGCAGGACCTGGTAAATCTGAGGATGATTTACACGTGCTCGCAGCTCTGACACTCGGGATGCTCCCTAAAGCTGCTGCTGAGCTGGAAACAGCCCTGGAGGGAAGTTCTTGGTTGTGCCCCCAAACAGAAGAGCACCACATGGTTCACCTCGGGTGTCACTGCACCATCCTCGTGACTTTATCTCTAAATTAACCATTTAGAGCCAATATGCTGTTAAAAACTTCCAGGTGCTCAGTAGGCAGCTGGGAGTTGATGTAATTGGGACTCAGGGCTCACAGGTTTTCCAAGATTCATGCACACGAATACTTTGGGGGGGCTGAATTCATGGGTTTTTATCTTCAGAAAGCTTTTAAAATTACACTTTGCCAGTGCTGTTTCTTTCCCAGCAGTCAGTTATGATAAGTTGCTTAAAATGTCATGGAATGGATTCTAAAAGCTGCTTCAGATGGTGCACAGGGGTTGATTTTCTCCCATGTGTGTCTGTGTTGTGTTTGTGGGTCTGGTTCATAAACTGATTTATTTCTCTGTACACAGCAAGAAACTCTGAAGCAGAGAGCACCTCTAAACAGAAAACTGAAGAGACTGCTAAGAAGAAAACTGAAGAGCCTAAAAAGAAAAGTGAAGAGACTAAAAAGTAAGTTTTATGCCTAAATTCTAGCTAGCTGAGCCCTGCTGGAGTTCCCTTGGTTGTGGAGCTTGGTGACCCCCACCCTTTGCAGACACAACACAAGGAAAGCTGCCTTTGACCTGGTAATTTTCAGGAACAAGGACTTGCTGTAATCTAAAGAAAACTTTGGGCTAAATGCAGAGTAGCTCTTCCCATGGGAGAACACTGATAGCTGCTGCCCCAGTCACAAGAGATAGTCCTGAAAACAAAGCCTCCCTCATCTGGGCAGGAGGCTGGAGTCTAATTTGGGATGAAATTGGATTTGTTTATGGCAACTTTAAATTGTTTTGCCATGCCCTAGTGATGTGTCTGGGTTAAGAGTATCTAAAGGAGCCCAGTCTTCATTTTGTAGTAGTGTGGTTGGTGTAGTGTCTGCAAAAGCTTCAGGAAGGAAGAAAATAGCTTTCAGAAATTCCTTTTGAAAAATCTCAATGCCTATTTTATTCTGTTGGTGTTTTCTTACAGACTAAAACCTAGTTTAGAGCCCTAAGCATCCTTTGAACAGGAATGTTATAAACTGTAAATTTCAGTCAAAGCCAACACAACTATCCAGCTTTTAACTTCCCTCTTGCAGAAGGCAGTGGTCTCTTGATGATTTTGAAATTGGTCGTCCTCTGGGGAAAGGAAAATTTGGGAATGTGTACCTGGCACGTGAAAAACAGAGCAAATTCATTCTTGCACTGAAAGTGCTCTTTAAAACACAACTTGAGCAAGCTGGTGTAGAACATCAACTACGAAGAGAAGTGGAAATACAGTCTCATCTTAGGTAAAGTTTAGTGACTAATTACTTCCCTTTGCATCCAAATAAAGTAACCTTGATTATGATAAGATCTCTTGTTTATGATAAGATTTCTTTGTGTGTTGTGAACTGCTGTGGAATGAAGTTCCCATGCTTCCCTTGAAAGCGGGGAGCAGGACAGGGAAATTAAAGGTTTTTGGACAAACACCTGGTTCAGAAGAACATTGAAATCTCTTTGCAGGCACCCCAACATTCTCAGATTATATGGCTACTTTCATGATGTGACAAGAGTCTACCTGATCCTGGAGCATGCACCTCGTGGAGAAGTCTACAGGGAACTTCAGAAGCTCACCAAGTTTGATGAGCCAAGAACTGCTACTGTAGGTTGTTCCAGCTTCCTATCCACTGCTCTGTGTATCTGGGATGTCTGCAGGATAGAGCCAGCTCTTCAGTTTAAGTTCTGTATTCTGCTGGGGAAACAGATTCCTTAGCTGCTAGCTGGCATATGGACAGGGAATAATTGGGAAGACCTAGTGCTGTGCAGGACTTGCAGTTTGTAATATTGCAAGGCACAGCCTGTATTGCCAGACTTCAAGGGTTAAAGAATAATTGCTTTAACTTAAAAATATAATTATGCTTCATAAAGGCTGTGCTGCAGCCAGATGAACTCAGGTGACAATGTCTTTGTGGCTTAAAGATTGTTCTTTCTGCACCCAGTACATCACAGAACTTGCAGATGCCCTCTCGTACTGTCACTCCAAGAGTGTGATCCACAGAGACATCAAGCCAGAGAACTTGCTGCTTGGATCAAACGGGGAGTTAAAAATTGCTGACTTTGGGTGGTCTGTGCATGCTCCATCTTCTAGGTGAGAATTCAGTCTCTCGTGCAGTGAATTCCTGCAGTCAGTGTTACTTTTTGTGTCACACAGTTGTGGAAGGGAGGTTATGTGTGAACTTCTGAAAATACAGAGGGAAAATGCTGCTACAACAGAGGTCCTAACAGTCAGCTGGTGTGGGAGCGTTGTGGTCCTGATTTTTAGGTCAAACCTTGCAGACCCTGAAAGAGATGAAGGTTGGTGTAGGGTTTCTGTGGTCCCTGAGGTGCCAGACCAGCACTTGGACTCAAACATTACACTGGCAATTTGGTTATTTCTTAGAGAGTGTGAAATTGTACCTGACAAGGGAGGAACAGATTTGTTCTAGCAAGTGGGGTGAAGAAAGGAGCTAAGGCTGATTGATTCATTGCAGGGACTGAGATACTTTCAGGAGAAGCAGAAAATGCTTTTCTTTCCCAGCTGTTCTGGGGTGCTGAGTCCATTCAGGTGGATGCACTGAGGAACATGTGATTGCCAGCATTAGTCTTTATCTGGCTCTTGAAATAGATCCTGTAATTATCTTCACTGATGATTAACTTTGGACTTTACTTCAGGAGAACGACTCTCTGTGGGACACTTGACTACCTGCCTCCTGAAATGATTGAGGGAAGAACACATGATGAGAAGGTGGATATCTGGAGCCTGGGAGTTCTGTGCTATGAATTCCTTGTAGGGAAACCACCTTTTGAAGCAACAACCTACCAGGAAACCTACAGAGCTATTTCCAGGGTAAGTGCCAGTGCTTATCTAGGTTGTGCTTTTAGTTCTAGAAAGGTTTCAGCAAACTTAAGTTTGAAGCATAACGAAAACAAACACAATAATATGCGAATACTTCCAAAAGCAGTGAGAAGCTTGTTCAAAATTATGATGAAATTATTTGATCTCATCTCAATAGGCAGAAGGTGCACAGCCTGCAAGGCTGGCACAGCTTTCAAGGTGTAACTTGGAGGTTGAGCAGAGCCCTTTGGTTCTCTAGTTTGGTTATTGCTAAAGAACTTTTGCATAATTTTTCATGTCCTTTTTCCTTAGGTGGAATTCAAGTTTCCTCCATTTGTAACAGAAGGTGCGAGGGATTTAATTTCCAAGCTTCTCAAGCATAACCCCTTCCATCGCCTGCCCCTGAAGGATGTCCTTCTCCATCCCTGGATCACAGCAAACTCTACCAAGATTCCCAGCAGCAGGAAAAGTGATGGTGCTGCCCCATCCAAAACATAGTTTTAGGAGGGTGACTTGTGGGATCAACAAGAGGAGCCTTGTACTGTGACTACTGTAATGCTTACAATAGGAAAAGCAGGTCTTGGAATCTAGTGGCAATTGGGATGCAAATCCTTGGGTTGGCTGATGTCTTACACTCGAATTGCAGCATCAAATTATTTGACTTCTAGCTGGAGCTTGGGGAATATTTAATGTACTTGAAATCAGTTCCAAGTGGGCCAGGTTTGCTGATGTAAGTACGAAGCTGTTGCAGGCTCTTGTGCTGAAAATGGCTCTTTGTTCCACCAAGAGAAGTTGTTGTTCTGGCTTATTGAACAGTGCAATATCCTGGAGATGCCTGCTCCTCCCTCCCTGGGCTGCTCAGGGTCCTACCTGTGGTGTAACCTGAAAGTGAGCGGGGTGTCTGTGTTCTTCAAGTGTTCTAAAAATGATGTGGCAATTGGTTTTGTCTCGAGTTTTAAATGTGAGCACTCAATTTGTAAAATAAAGACTCCTTATACTGCACCAGCAGGGTGAGGGTCCTTGTGGCACTGGTTGGCTCCTGCACAGCTGAACTCCTCCTGGTCCCACAGGTGAATTCCCACAAGGGTAATTCCCACCTCTGTCAAAAAGGAAGCTCCAAGTGCTGGTACCACACACTCCTTTACTATCCCACAATCTCAGTGTAGGGTTTCAAGGTAAGTACCCAGTGTGTTGCTATTTAACCAGGTTGGTTTATTGACAGCTTGGCCTGCTCTGTCCTTTTTCCACTGAATTTATTCAAAGATCTCCCATCTGGTAATATTTTCCAGCCCTTTCTCTCAGAAGTGCTTTCAGATGTGTAACAGGAAGTAACAACGCCAGCTGCTATAAGAGATTCCTTAAACTGGACCAAGGGTCAGGCCCCTTGACACCAAAACAGAGACCAACTCTTTTCCAGTAAAACACTTCAAGCCAAGTAAGAGAAAGCATTTTATTGTCTTTTCATTTGAAGACTTTGCTATTTTACAAACAATTTAAAAAATGATCCTTCTACAAGCAAGGATTCCAGAATTCAAAATATATTCTCAAATTAATTTAAAATATACTTTGCAAAAAAACTTCATCTAAACAAACAGCCAGTAGTTTATACAACCATGTTTCTCTTAATCAAAATTCTGGCCATAATTTATATGAAGCTGTTTCTTTACAGCAAGAAAACTCTAGTTTAGTGCTGGTGCATTCTACTGACTTTTAGGTACATTTATTTTAAATGATTTCAGCTTTACACACGATTTTGAAAAAGAAGCTTTGACTATTCCTTCTCTATCCAGTTTAAGACAAAACATCCTTCTCACAAATGATTCTAACTGAAGTACACAAGGCCGCCTCAGTTATTTTGGAATTCTTACCCTTGGTACATGGGAAAGCTGGGCCTTTCTATGAGGGGGAAGGAGTTAAGGTGCAATTTAACATTCTGGCTGAGGGGAGGCAAGAGGCTGCTCATTAGAAGTTATTTGCTCCTCCTTTCCTCCCTCAGCCAACTCCTATTACTCCACAATTCCTTCCTCTCTATTCACTAAATTTTAGCAAAAAACAAAAGCATCAGGCTATTTTCCTGCTATTTTACTTAAATCAGAGTTCTGTATGAGAGATCTGTCAGAGGCACCTTGGGGTAAGTGCAAGCACACAGATCATGGGAAAAGAGCAGACAGCAGCTCCCAAACACCCCCCAGATCTGGCTCAAACTCTCACAGCAGCACAGGCCTGAGCCTAAAACCCAGGCTTACCCCAGTGTTACACTGATTTATCTGTTTTGGGATCAGCCTTTGGGTTACCTGGAAGGTGGAATAATGTGGATGTCCACACATCCAACTACATTCTAACACAACAGTGTCCCCATCAGGAAAGGCAAAACCTCCTCATTGCTACATTCACCAGTCTCAGCCCAAAGCACAGGAATTCTTCCTGGGAAGCTGCAAATTGGAATGTTTGGACTTCAGGTGTGCAGATTATCTCTGCCTTGATGCTGGTTGGGGTATGTTCACATAGGTAATTCTGGTTACACTGATTTCAGTAGACTCAACATTCCTTCTCGGTCTATAGACATTAAAAAAAAAAAGTTGAGTAAGGCTGGCTCCCAGCTAGCATATTTTCAAACAGTAAAATCTTGGGATATGGAAGCACTATGCACAGTTTGAGAACAGTCATTGCATCATCTATGCATCATCTATTGTGACTAAACCAATTATGATGTGCAGTAATCCATCACATGGGTACTCCTACCAAAGTGAGTTCAGTGCCTGTGCTGTACTGCAAGACAGGCTATGATAAAAGCCTCTCCTAACAAAAGAAACACCCACCTAACTCTTTTGATTCCAATATATACCCTTATCAAGAGAACTACCCATGTAGTGAGATACTGTTTTTTCCAGTGGAAAAAGAATCTCACCGTTTCCCAGCTAAACAGTAATAAAAGAATGCTATGACTCTGTTTTGAAAAGAAAAAAATGAAGGCTCAAAAAGCCGGATTAAAAAGATCGAGAACTGTCTTCATTGTCAAGTATTTATATACCCACTTGAAGTGCAAACCAGCTCTCACTTGAACAGGTTTTTCCAAAAAATAAGTGGCTAAAGGGAAAGGCGACAAAGACTGCCCTTTTCTCAGTGACATTTACCTGAAAGAACAAGTCAGAAACGCAAGATGAGGTCAACCTGAAACCAAATAAGTCCTTTAAAGAAACTTTGCACCTGAAGAGCTACGTGGATGTGGAGCACTGGGGAACAGAAGGCCAGGAAGGGCTCATGGGTTGGAGGCGGGGGGTTTGAAGAAGCCGACCTTGCGGCAGTAGCGGACGATGAAGGGCACGGACACCACGGTGATGCTGATGCGCACAGGGGCAAAGAGCTTGTGCACAGCATAGGCCAGCACGAAGGTGCTGGTGCCAGCTGCCATCCGGGACTGCAGCGAGGCCTCACTGAAGCCCAGCTTGAACAGAACTGCGCTCATGTCCACGCCGCTGCGGAAACAGGAAAAGAGTGCTTTAGTTTAAGTTAAAAATATAAAGCGCTGGTTTGTTGTTCAAGGAGTTTAATGTATCGTGCTTCCAACTCAGCCTTTAGAGGTGAAATTTCTCTGCACAGTGGTTCTCAAAGAGGCGCTGTGAATTTGTGTTGGAATTTCACCTTCCCAAAATTTACATTAAATCCTGTTCTGTGTCTTAGGGAAATTTATCAGCTAAACATTTATCAGCTATCAGATCAATGCAAACCAAATGAGGTACCTGTTGTTAGGCTTAGTGTTCTAAAACAGGTGTACAAAGTTGTTAAAATGACAAATTATCTAAAATCTAGCAAATAGATGTTATGGATCTCAAATGAGCATTATCCACCAAATTCATTAATATAGACAGCAGATTTCATCAGGGATTCAACCATACCTGAAGGAAAAAAATAGTCAGCACCCTGTGCCACGATGTAGTGAACAGGAGAAATCAGGCATTCACGTATTCCCACTGGAGTCAGGAATAACCAGCAGGGAATGTTTGGGGTAACAACACATTCCCATCTCCTCAGCTGGAACACCTCGTGTAACGGATGCATTCTCACAAAGCCACACACAGAATTCCCCACGACTCCCGTATGGTTCTGCTGCATTTTCTTTTTCACCCTAATCCTGTTCTAGTGGCTGTTGTTTTCTGCAGTTCCCCTGCACAAACTGTGTTCAACACCCAGAAAAATAAGTTTATCTCTAAGGCCCAGCACTTTTGCATGGCTCTATCTCTCCAGACCAAGCAAGAACAAAAGATATCTGCAAAACAAATACATTCTCTGCCCAGTCAGTTATGCTGCTGCTGTCTCTGCTGTTTTCACTGCTGATGAACCTGAGCAAAAAGACCTTGTACAACTCTCTTGTCTCATGCCTGATGGGAGATCAGGTCCATTTACTCAAAATGCAAGAGGTGTCTGTGTACAGATCCAACAGGCATAAGGTACCTGTCTCCTGCCAGAGATAAGCACAATAATGTAAATGTATTTTACTTTTACCACTACCCAGAGGTGACAGACAGCTGTACAAACCTCACCTTGACACAGCCAAGTAGAAGATTCCCAGAGATACTAAGGAAATGCCAACATGGAAGGAAACTCCTACAGCACCATATTCTTTAAAAACTTGTTTCAGCTGCTGGGATTTGTTGAGTTTCTTGTTTTCAGCACTGGGATCAGTAGCTGTCTTTTTGACGGGTTCACCTGCATCCTAAAAAGAAAACAATTAAAAGTATTTATTAGCATTAAGCACAAGATCATATTCCAGTTAGTTGAACCAATCTGAAATAGTGAAAGTGTCTTGCACACAGAGGGATTTGGGAAGTCAGTAACTCCACTTCTGCTCCTCCACATCAGCAAAGCAGATGCTGTGGAGAGCCCAGACAAGCTCCCTTCTCCCAGCTATTCCTGCCAAAGGGATGCACTGAGCTCGGTGTAAATTCCTACACAATTCAAGTTTCATAATTCAAACCAGATTATTTGATCCAAATGTGTGCCAAGGCACACCCACACAGCTGCTTGAGACATGAGACTGAGGTGTCAGAGCTATTTGCTTCCACCCACTGCTCAGCTTTACCCAGTGACTCCTCGGAGCGCAGATTTTTGTTCCAGGGCTAAGCAGCCAGTGGCACTGGAAGCCCACCTGGTACCACTTAATAACAACTCCCTGATGGAAGAGATCCAACCTTTAAATTCCAGTAAATCACCCTTAATGGATGAGCTGATCAAAGGAAGGACTGGGAACTTCAAGCGATGACAGCAACAAGCAGCTCTGTTGCCACGGTGTAGACAACAACTGCAGGGACATGCCAGGGCTGGTGACAGTCCAGCTGCACTGAAAATGTTTGTCACAGCCACAGAAGTCATTGATAGATTTTTATTTGGGTACATTTCAAGTGCAGAACTTCACACCAAACCATATCCCACAGCAATCTGAAAAGAAATCAAAGGATGTTGCTATGTTGGTAGCACTAAGGCACCCCTTAGAAACCTCCCATGCTCGCCAGAGAAGAAATATTGACAGGAAGAAAGTATTTCCACAAAAAGCTCAGGATTTGTCTCTAATTAGTCAGCAGTTGTCAGGAAAGATTAGAGGAGTCCTTTCTTTCCAGCTGAGCTCAGCAGCAGTCGTGACAACGTGACAACCACCACAGGACAGGTACAGCCACCAAGTGCCTGCCACCACTGTCCCACTGTGGTTCCAAGGCACACAAATTAGAAGAAAAATATTCTTGTTTAATTCTTGGCCTTCCTAAGACTGTAAATTAGGATACAAGACAGTTTTACAACCATTATGGTAAGCACACGACCCGCCCAAACTCTAACCGCTCATTTGTTTGCTGCTGTTTTTTCTCTCTTGTAATCATAATTTCTGTTACTCTGTATTTCATTTTGACAGGAAGTCATAGTAATACATAAAGAAGAAATTGTGTGGCTCAGCTTATCCTGATTCTTGCATCTAACTTTTTAAGCATAATGGATAATTTCAGATTTTTCCATTGTGGCTCGTGAGTTCTGGGACTTACGGATGGATCACAAGGGCTGAAAAATTGCTTGCTCTGATCTTCCAGGTCCA
>VYXC01006788.1:195863-219249 GCA_013397175.1 Platysteira castanea | reverse complement strand
GCCGGGGACAGCAGCGGGGACAGCCCCGGGGATAGCCGCGGGGACATGCGGCACAAGCGGTACATGGCGGCACCGCCGGCACACGGCAGCAGGGCGGCANACAGCCACCAAGTGCCTGCCACCACTGTCCCACTGTGGTTCCAAGGCACACAAATTAGAAGAAAAATATTCTTGTTTAATTCTTGGCCTTCCTAAGACTGTAAATTAGGATACAAGACAGTTTTACAACCATTATGGTAAGCACACGACCCGCCCAAACTCTAACCGCTCATTTGTTTGCTGCTGTTTTTTCTCTCTTGTAATCATAATTTCTGTTACTCTGTATTTCGTTTTGACAGGAAGTCATAGTAATACATAAAGAAGAAATTGTGTGGCTCAGCTTATCCTGATTCTTGCATCTAACTTTTTAAGCATAATGGATAATTTCAGATTTTTCCATTGTGGCTCGTGAGTTCTGGGACTTACGGATGGATCACAAGGGCTGAAAAATTGCTTGCTCTGATCTTCCAGGTCCATTCCAATTCACTCGTGTTCCCAGGCTCACACACCAGGAACGGTATTGAAGCAAAATGTCAAAAAAGAACCACTTCAACACATACTATTTGGAGTACTCAGGGCAGTAATGTGCGGAATAACGTACAGCTTAGCAAGTAAAGCTGCTGCCTATTTCCTTGTCACTCTGTGACAATATTTCAGCTAAAAAGCCGAT
Organism: Platysteira castanea; assembly: GCA_013397175.1. Classification (NCBI taxonomy): domain Eukaryota; kingdom Metazoa; phylum Chordata; class Aves; order Passeriformes; genus Platysteira; species Platysteira castanea. Next base: position 218,540 of record VYXC01006788.1, on the reverse strand, counting down.
TTTATTCGCATCATTCAGGCGATTTAAAGCATGAAGACACATCTAAAACACCCCACGATGCTTCGCAACGAGGCAGCAGAAATCACGCCGCAAATCAAGCTGTAGAAATTAAACTGCAGACCAGGCATCCTGGAAAGCGCACACTGACAATGTGACCACCGGCAGGTGCAAACCCCACAGAAATCCGGGATATGCACGATTTATTGCTCCCACGGGGATGCGAGCGGGGATGGAAGTGAAGACACCTCTAAAAAGCTGAGGAACACTTTGAGATCGGGGCATTTGGCGCCGTTCAGCGCGGCCCCGCGGCCCCTCAGCCCTCACCTACCTTGGCGGCGGCGCGGCGCGGGCCCGGCCCGGCCCCCCGAGCGCGCATGATGGGCCGGGCACACGCCCCGACCGCCTCCTTAAAGCCGCAGAGCTCCCCTTCGTGAGGCGTGGGCATCTTGTGGGCAGCGGGCGGCTACAGCGCTGTCCTGCCTGGGCTTGGGCACTTCCAGGGATCCAGAGGCAGCCACGGCTTCTCTCGGCAACCTGTGCCCGGCACACCTAAGAATTTCATCCTAATATCCAGTTTAATCCTTCCCTGTTTCATTTTGAAGTCATTTCGCCCTCCTCCAGGCACTTGTAAATAGTCGCAAGGGTCACAGAATGTTCTAGGTTGGAAGGGGCCTACCAGAATCGTGTTCAGCACAGGACAGCCCAACAATTCCCAACAAACGAGAGGGATTCTTCCTCAGGAAGTGGAGTGACACAGCAAGGGGGAAGGGCTTCAAACAGAGAGAGGGGAAATTCACACCCCAACAACCCCACCCTGGGCATCCCTGGCAGCGCTGTCCAAAGGCTCCTGGAGCTCTGGCAGCCTCGGGCTGTGCCCATTCCCTGGGGAGCCTGGGCAGTGCCCAGCACCCTCTGGGGAAGGAACCTTTCCCAATATCCAGCCTGAGCCTGCCCTGGCACAGCTCCGGCCGTGCCCTGGGCCTGGCACAAGTGCAGCACCTTGCACTTGGCCTTGTTGAACCTCACCAGGTTCGCACAGTCCCACCTCTGACGCTTTTCCAGGTCCCTCTGGATGCCATCCCATTCCTCCAGTGCGTGACCACCCCGCACAGCTGGGAGCTGGCAGCAGACTGGCAGAGGGTGGCCTCAGAAGTGTGATCACAAGGGTTTCATCCCTGCATTATTCCTAAATGTCTCTGTGCCACCGCTCATGGCAGCGCGAAGGGTGAATGTCCCAGCAGTAAAATCCTGCCCTGTCCCAGCTGCAAAGCCTTCCAGAGCCATGTGAGCACACAGGGCTGGGGACAGCAGGAGAACTGTGTCGGATGAATAGGACGGGTTCTGTACAGAAGAACTCGCAGTTCAGGAGCACAAAGTGGTGCTGCACAGGGCAGCACAGGGCGGTGCTGGTGGGTGGCTGTTGTTAAGTGCGAGGCACCACAGAACAGATGGGTTTCAAGGAGGATCTCAGGGGAAGAGAGCGAGAGAGCTTTGCCTGCACTGAAATGGTCTGTTCTGTCTCAACAGCACCGCCAGCTCCAGGGCTTTACACTGCCTTTAGTTCTTGCTTCATAAATCCAGCCCCTCTCTGAATGCTTTGGAGAAGAATCGTTTCTCAGAACACAATTTCAATGTTTATTACTGCTCCAAAGCAATTTGCTTTGTGTTTTCTGTGACACACACCTGCACCACCGGAGCAGACAGATGATACTGGCATGGCAGTGCTCTGAGCAGAGCAAGCTAGAGTTTTGTCCTTTTTATTTCTGAATAATAAAATATCCCAGGAGTTAATTCTGGTCTCAATAAAGGAGATGTCGGTGGCAGCTCTGGGCTCTGCACAGGGACATTGGGCACTTGCCTGTGTTTGTCTGGCAGATCCATCACAGCTGTTGTGGGACAGAGACCACGGGGCTGCTCTCCTGACACAGATGTGTTGCTGCTGCTGGACATCCCAAAATCGTGGGCAAGTGCAGAAAAGAGCAGGAGGTCACTTAATGAGGCATGAACGCATTAGGGCTGGCAGTTGGACATGCACGGCCTGGCTGTCTGCTGCCTCCAAATCTCAGTGGGAGGTTTGGCTTGGAAGCAGGAAGGAAGAATATGATAAACAGCCGGTGATAAATGCTCAGTGAGAAAGGAGCGAACACCCGGGCGGAGAGAGCTTAATGTGACGATGGTTTATAAGTGCAGGGAAAAAGACATTAGCTCTGTCCTGCTCATTGTAATGAAGACAAAGAGGAGAAGGTACAGCTTTCAGAAACAGCTCAAGAAAATGCTTCTGCACAGACACACATATTTACAAACACATCTCAAAATGTCTTGGTATCTACACTAAATATAAGATAAACTGAAAAAAGGGGTGTTACAAAATGCTAAAAAATACAGATCTCAGCAGTGTGTTCTGCAGTCCTGAAACAAGAGCGTGGGGTGTGGAGATGTGAACCCCAAATCCAGATGGCTCAGGGATCTGTTATTTAAAAATAAACCTAAATTTCTGATGCACTTTATCTCACAGATAAAGCATTCGTGCTCTGTCTGAAGCCCTGTTCCATCTCTCAGCCTGTCTCTATCTAGATTTACTCTTATTTTCCATTTGCAATTTTCCAACAGCCAGAGAGTGCTGCTCTGGTTTTGTCTTATTTGTGTTATTACAGTCACTGTTTATCATCAGTGAGAGGAAAGCTGGGAACTGAGCTGAGAGCTATTGAAGAGGCAGCAGGTATAATGTCACCAGGAGACGCATTTGAATTCCTGTGAGGCAAAGACTTTTCCATAATGGCCATTCTCTGTAATTTGTCAGGAAGGTTTGTCATGTTTTTATCAGGATGTGTATAATGTAGTAACATAAGGGGTACTTTTTATCAAGGTATCTATTATAAACCTCTTAGATAACAATTTCCCTTCCATAATTTGACTTTGTGAAGTCAAAATCTCTCTTGGTTTGACAGCGCTGTGGGAACAGTGACAAAACTGAAGTGTGCTTTACTGTGCAGTTCCTGTAACCAGAAATCCAGGATGCAGAGTTGTTCCATCTCTGGTTTGCTGAGAGTCCAAGCTAAATACAACCACTGATGCCTGTGGGACTGTGCAATGAGCTGGTTCAGGAGTTAAATCCATTTGCAGGGATAAATGTGACAGGTAATTCAGTAACAGCTTATGAGAATGCCTTAGCCAAACTACAAGGATGTTTTGATGATGAAGAAATCTTAGGAGTCTGCTAAGTTTTCTAAATTGTGTGAGAGAAGATTCATTACGTGTTTTTTCAAATCATTTAATGTACAAATAATTCAGGGATTGTGGATGTGCTGGTACCAAAATTTAATGCCTTCTAATGGACACACAGGAATTAGTTCCTGTGTGAGAGTGGGAGGCAATTTCTTCTTCGTGCTGGAAGCTGTGTCATTTAGCATTATTACAGATGTAGTAATGCTGTGCATGTAAATATAATGAGAGGAGCTGGGAACTGATCATGAACCTCATTTAGAACAGAAGCAAAGGTAAATTTTGTCATATTATAGTAAATTAAGGGCATGGCATGTGAACTAGTTTTAAGTGGCCCTGTTCTTTAGTACATTGGCTTTTTCACATCATGTTCCAAGAGTGTTTGAATCATGAAGATGAGATAGGGGCTAGTTGATAAGCTGAATAAGAATTAAAATTACACCAGGAAAGGAATATCCATATGCAGTTGATAAATATATTTATTAGGGAAGTTCTGTGTCACGGATCCTTGAGCACATACAATCAGCTTTCAGGGACATCTTTCTTCTCAAGCAAAACCAGTATAAAATCATTAAATCTTGGTATCTTCTCTTCAAATGGGAGAAGACTGCAGTGCTAGGATTGCTAAATCCAAGGAAAGCCAGACAGGATTTTCATCTTTGAGAGGACTTCAGGGAGAGAAAAATTTCTAAACAGGACAGTAAAGAAGGAATAACTTGTTTAATTTACCTGGAAATCCCTGAAGAGTGGGGCTGTGTGGGCCTGTCCTGGAGATGTGTGGGGATCTGTGGTTGTCCCAGCAAGGGGAACCCAAATCCTGCTTAATCAGGCAATTTTTGTGATGACTTGTGGGACCCTCTGCACAAAGGTGAATTTCCCCTACTCAGCAGCTCTTGCTCTTTAACCCCATAGTCTGGTTGTAAAAAAGGGGTGTAAAGTAAAAACAGAAGAAAATAGAAGTGAGAATACCCATATTGCTCGTGTTGGTGGGATCTGCTGCTGGTTCCCTGTGCGTGTGTGAGGGAGCAGAGTCGTGCTGCTGAGCGGGGAGGCTCGCTCCCTTTCCCATGGAGGGAGCAGAATTCTTGCAGCATCTTTGTCCCTTGGTTGGCACAAGCCAGCAGCATTAATTCTCCTCTGCACAAGATCCTCCCCAGTGATCCTCTGATGAGATATTTTTCCATTTGGCCGGTGTGATGTGCAGCCTTTTGGATGAGTGTGAGTGCAAATCACATCCTGCCGGGTGTGGGATTGATGGCCCCAGCAAAGCAGGGAGGTTATTTTCTCACGGAGCAGCTGAACCGCAGGGAGTGACAGCAGAAGCCTCTTCCTTGGCACCCCGTGTGTGTCACCCTGCTGGGGTGGCTCAGCTCCGTGTCCAAACAGCTCCTTCTCCCTGTCTCCGGGAGCACTGAGGACACACAAAACTCCCTTCACTGCAGCACTGGCAGCTCTCAGCTTGGTGTAACCATTCACCTGGGTTACGTTGGAGGAGCAAGAATTGCTGTACCCACTGCTGGTTCCCTGAGATGTGTTTGTCATGGACCCATTCACCACCAGAACATGAGCTTTAATGTATAACTCATCTTTTTGGGTATCCAGCAACGTTTGCATAACTCCTGTCTGTGAAGAATTTATCATCTTCTACCCTTAGACTGATGTTTATGTTGCAGTGAAGTGCAAACAGTCACTCCGGTACCTGGGATTTGGCATTTGGAGAAGATTTTTGATGGTTATTTATTTGTCATTCAGTGCAGCCCACTCTGAGGAGAGGTGTGTGCTCTAGACCTGCACCTCTGGAAAGAGCTTTCAAACTTCTACACCAGATGAAGTCGAGTAGCCCAGCAGAAGTGCAGTGTCTTGTGCTGGTGACTAAACACAGAGAGGAATGCAAATGATGCTGTTTGCTGAGTTTTATTTAATGTCTGCTGCCACTAAAATGGGCAAAGTGGTATTTTGTGAAGTGAAAAATGATGGGGCCACATTTGGAAGCTGAGTGTTTAAACTGCTTTGCGCTCAGCTCCGGTTTCACCCCTCATCTGATTCCCATGGATTTTCAAATTTGCACAGAGATTCTTCTTTAGGTTTAAAAAAATTCCTATTCAGGTTTAATTTTTGATGCCTCTCACTACTGATGATAATTTAGCTTCCTGAGAACTTAAGAAAAATTAGGCAAGAGATGTTCTGGGCAATTAGGGAACAGATTGTCCAAGGCCAGGTTGGACAGAGCTTGGAGCAACCTGGGATAGTTGGAAGTGTCCCTGCCCTCGGCAGGGGGTGGCACTGGATGGGCTTTAAGGTCCCCTCCAACCCAAACCATTCCATGTGGTTTGTATTTTTTTCCTAAATGTTCAGCAATTTCAAATAGTTTCCACAGTAGAAAAGCCAGCTGTCCTCTTCCCCTTAAAAGCTGTGTAAATAGTTGATAACACCCTCTTGTAGCAGCCCATAACTCACATTCCCAAGGGCAGATTTTCCTGCCCTTTGCTCCTTAGCAATATTGCTGTAAACCCAATTGTCAGTCCATTTAGATGGAGCAAGGAACAGCCAAGGCCAGATCCCCTCTTTTCCACCTCTCACTGCATAATGCCATAATGAGATTCTGGTCGAGCGCTTCGGAGCGATGCAATATTCAATCTGCAGCGTGCTCAGAAAGGGCTGCTGTGAATTGCTGGGCACGCTGATGAGCCCCTGCTCGCCCGAGGTTACTGGAAATTGCTGCCACGTCTCGCTGTGGCTGTGCTGCTGCGCTGGGACGCGGCCTTGGCGGGAGTGACACACGGAGGGGACTGTGCCTGGGGCTCCAGGACAGACTTTGGTTTGCAGAACAGCTTCTGCTGGGACTGGCCAGAAGGAAAAACCCACCTGAGAATTTCCTTAAAGCAGGAGAAAGAGACCAAAAGGGTCCTCGAATCCTGCCGGCTCTACACTCAGAGAACAAACAGCAGGAGTGTTTTGCAGAAGAGGAGGTCCCCATGCTTGTACCTAATCTCTGTTCTTGCATCTGACAGAGAGCAGGTTTAGATGGGATACTGGGAAGAAATTCCTCCTTGTGAGGGTGGGGAGGCCCTGGTACAGGGTACCCAGAGAAGCTGTGCCTGCCCCTGGATCTCTGGAAGTGTCCAAGGCCAGGTAGGACAGGACTTGGAGCAGCCTGGGACAGTGGAAGGTCTCTCTGCCCATGGCAGGGGGGGTTTTTAAGTTCCCTTCCAACCCAAACCATCCCCTATTTCTCTGATTCTAAGTATCCTGAGACCAGCAGGAGAGGTGCCTTCTCTTGCTGTCTTCTTCTGCTCTTCTTTTCAGCCAGAATTTGAGATACACCAACAATTGTAACTACTTGAATGACCAAACTTTGAATAGTGATACTATTTTGCATCTATACAGGCATTTCAGAGGTGTGAGCATATAATGAGCCCATAGCTAGGGAACAATGTCAATTACAGCCACAGCTATAAGCAGCTTTTTGGTCTGCTGATCTGTCTAACATTTAACAATGGGGAACATTCTTTTAAAGCATCTAAGCTATCATTTATAAAAGATTTATGTCATATTTTCAAGTGTGACTTGGCGAAGTAGAACCATTATAAATAGAGCCATTGTGTCTGAGGTTGTCGGCTTTGAGATCTTACAAAATAAGGAACCTTTCCCTGGGCTCTGGGCGTGTGGTGCCCTATCACCAGCTGTGCCATGGTGCCATGAGTGCCTGCTTCTGATCTCGCTTTGTGGCGGTGTTTATTAAACGATCTCAGGAGGAGGAAAGAGCCTGTCCTGTGGCTCTGGGAGTGTGTCCACCCTGTGACTTGCTGTGTTCTCCGTGTGACACTGGCACAGGCACCATCCCTCACGCTGGGCATGAACAGAGATGTTCTGGCTGTATCAGTGGAGTCCCTTAGCATGCCTGGGATGCTGTTTGAGATCAGGCATTGCAGGAACTTGTTTGGGACCAGACTCCAACACGGGAACACTTTGCCGAATGACCTGCACTAGCAGGAGGGCAGAGTGGAGGGATACTCCTGCCTGCTGATGGATATTTCTCCCCTGCCAGGCACACGCGTTACATCCTTCAGTCAATGGATGGCACTGCTGGCTTTTCACAGCTCGTTTGGGAGCTGCCTTCTGGAGTGCGTCCATGACTCATTGCTCAGTTTCAAAACACGCCGGTGGAAAGGGGTCACTCCCCTGGAGCAGGGATGGAGCAGAGCCCCTCGGCTCTGTCAGGGGATGTGGCAGCCCCCGGGCAGCCCTCGCTCCCCACTGCCCAGCTGGGAGCAGGGCTTGCTGTGCCCCGGCTGGGTGTGCACAGTCCGGAGAGGGGCTCTGGCTTGCTGAGAAGGCCTGAAGCACATTTTGCTGGTGGGAGCTCAGCCTGCGTGGGCTCAGCCTGGAGCCACTGCCGAGCACGAGCAGATCTGCTGGGAATATCGTGGAATCACATCAGAGAATCGTGGAGTGGTTTGGGCTGTAAGGGACCTGAAAGCTCATCCCATTCCACCCCCTGCCATGGCAGGGACACCTTCCACTGTCCCAGGGTGCTCCAAACCCCGTCCAACCTGGCCTTGGACACTGCCAGGGATGGGTCAGCCACAGCTTCTCTGGGCACCCTGTGCCAGGGCCTCCCCACCCTCACAGCCACCAATTCCTTCCCAATATCCCATTATTCATTATTTCTTATTAATAATGAGTAATACATTCTTCATTATTTGTTATCCTATGGGATAGTGCATGAGAATTCACTTATTATTCATGGATTTAGCAATTTTATTGGTTTGTCACAGAGTAGTTCTCACTTGAGCTTGCTGAGGCAAATTCTTAATTATGCTGTTGTGACCCCAGAGTTGGTAAAATGGGAGAGAAGAGCAAGAGGACAGAGCAATGTGAATTAAAAAGGGAAATCAGAAAGGAGAGCTGAAAAATTGAAAGCTTTAAGGATCTTGAATGTTGTACAAAGGTTATTAAGCATTCAAAGTGAAGAAGAAACAGAAAAAGTGGAAGGGGAAGGTTAGAAGAAAATCTGTCTGTGAATAGATCTTCTTGTACCAGAAGCCTGGATAAGTTTTAAAAACTAACTCGATTCCAAAAGCTCCTAAAGAAACTCAACCTGAAAACACTCGGGGTTTAGCTGGATGCAGCTCAGTGACATGAATAGTGTTGCAATTATTAAATGGATGTAAATCAGAGTGATCTGTGCCTTAATTACCAGTCTGCCACAACAGCAGATCCAGTCCTGTGGAAACCCCAAGTGGTTTCTGTGGTGTATCACCCCACAGACTAATTGGTCACTTGCCTTCTAGAAGTGCTTTCGAGATAATTAAGAAAAATAATAAATTGGGAGAATATTTTGCTTCTAATTGGGTGTCAGAGGTATTAAACCCTTGAAAAACAGAAGGTTTTGCTAATAACCAGAAACCCTCAGCTTTCTCTGGTGCTGCCTGCTTTGTTCTGAGTTGTTTGTGGAATACTCAGATTTTAATGGATGTGACATTCACCACAGCTAACCAAGAGGCTTTGGTTTGGGAGAAGTTCTGCTGCTCCCAAAGCGGGAATGAATTTTGCTGGCCTGAAAAGAAAGAATTCCTCATTTTGGGGTTACAAACCCCAAGTTTTCCTGTTATTAGAAAAGCCTTCAGCTGCCTCTGACAGTACTGCAGGCCAAGTAATTGCACTGGAGAAAAAGGCCTAAAATATGCCTTGTCTGCTTTAAACTTCTCTGGGTTAAGCAGCTCTGTTTTCTGCTGGCTTGTGAGGTAAATAAACATCAGCGTGTATCAATTGCTGGGAACGGGCCTTAGGAATTCAGCCTAGTGATGCAGCCTTGGGATTTGGAGTTCCTGGATGAGGCTTGAACCCACGAACATCGGGCACGTGCTTGTAAGTGGTTTCCATGGAAATAACATTAAAAGCTATTTAAAGAATGGAAGAACAATGTACACATCTTTTATGGATTTTTATGCCAAAATAATTGATTCTAAAGGCTGTTGTGAAGCAGTTCACACACTGACGCAACAGGGCCCAGAGCTCTTTAATTCTGGTTTTGTGAGGGGTGAAGCGTTTCTAAATGCTTGTGACAGGAAAGCACTGTGCAGACAGAAGTTACATGAACATTTATAATTCTGTTTTGTCTTCACTTTACTTGCAGGGGAGCTGTGCTGATGAACATGGCAGTCTTTTGTAAGCCAATATTTAATATCAGGATTTAATTCTCAGTGAGCAGAAAGGGCTCGGGCTTAGTTCAGATTCCTTCTTTTTTTGTTTTCAGAATAAACTCAAGAATTTAGGAGGAAATTATGAACCTTTGGTCCATTTAAAGTTGAGGAGATGGCACTGAAGTCACAAACCAGAGCATTCAGCACTCACAGAGACCCCAGAATAACAACCCAGCCTGTAAAGCAGATGGGGAAAAAAGGAGGAAAGCAGCCTGGAAAAAACCTTCTGCCTTTTCCTGGGTAAGTGCAGGGGGCAGGGAAGGGAAGAAGAGCGTGGGAATGGGGGCAGGAGCGATTTGAGAAGCAGAATCCCAGTACAGCTGCCAGGGGATAGTGGCCACACAAAATGCCCATTATTGATCCAACGAGGCTGAAAGTGCCTGGGCAGTGTCCCTTTGAGCTGGGTCACTGTTGCTGCAGTGGGAGATCACCACCAGGGCTGGCTGTGACAAAATGAAGAGAAACTGGGAATGTTAATTACGAGCCAGATCAGCTGTCCTCAGCTGTGAGTGACAGTGACATCCAGCTGTGATGCCTGAGTAGATTTTCTCACACACCAGGGGCAGACACGAATTTTTAGCAGCTGATAGACCCCAGATCAATGACTTACATAATGCAGCTCCTGAGTCACCTACAACAAGTTTACACATGTGAAATTGGGAAGAAATGATCTTGAGCTTGTGCTAGCCTGGAATCAAAGAGTGGGGAAGGTTGAGAGGGGCCCCAGTGGCTCATCTGGTGCAATTCTTTTCTCCATTCTCCCACAGCTGTTGCATTTGGAGCCAGATCTTCTCCCCAGATGTTTCCCACAGCTGTTGCTCTTGGAGCCAGATGTTCTCCCCAGATGTTTCCCACAGCTGTTGCTCTTGGAGCCAGATGTTCTCCCCAGATGTTTCCCACAGCTGTTGCTCTTGGAGCCAGATGTTCTCCCCAGATGCAGAGGCCCAGCCCTGGCTCCCTTGTGCCCCTCAGGCAGCATCTCCCACCTGCTCCTCTGAACTGCTCTGCACTGAGCAGCACCAGCAGCCCGGAACTGGAATTCCCCTCCTTTCAGAAAGTTTCCCTTTTAGGCTGGAACAGATATAAAATGTGACCCTGGGAGCACATGGCAGCATTTGCCCTGCCCACGTTGCCAAACACAGCTGAGTAGGGCCTGACCTTGTAGCAAATCATGGTGTGCTCCAAGAAATGCTTTAAAAACCTGGGGACTTTTCAGATTTTTAGTTGAAGGAATGAGGAGATAATTAGTTCACAGGAAATACTTCAGTGGACAGTACCAACCCAGTTGAAATTTTAAGCTGTGTATTCATGCTCAGCAGTAGATTTATCTTTTTTTAAATGATGTAAGATGCCAGCTGGGAAAGTGTTTTCCATCTAGGTTAACAATAGGGGTTCTTGCATAAGCCACTAGAGCTTTCAAAAAATGCTTAAAAATAATTTCCTGAAAACTTTAACTGGAGCGGACTGAAGAGAAAATTTGGAATAATTTCCTCGGGGACCTACATTATGTTTAACTTGTTGTTATCAACATCTGCATTGAATTTCTAAGGCAGCAGCCATATATGCTCACAAATTAGGGTCTGTATTGCATTTTTGTGGTTAGAAATGCTCCAAATGAATGGAGGGACCTTTTTATTTTTAGGAAAAAAATTTCTAATGTAAACCTAAAAAACCTCACCTTGTCCAGCTTTTTATTTCCTGCTGTACAATACCAGGGGCTGCCTTTATATTTTTCTTCTGTAGCTGGAGCATTTGTGTATTACAAAGGTCAAGAATGTCCAATATTCAACTTCCTGGACATTTTTTGAAGATCACGAAACACTACCAACTGCTTTTCTCTTCTAAATATACAGTTTCCTTCTAAACATGCAGTTGTACATTTAATAAAGACAGAATTTGTCACATTCCCATTCCTGTATCTGTGTTCATGTGAAAGGACCTGAAGGTTGCACATTTGAATTCTCAGAGGCTGGCAACTAGAAAACAAACCCAGATGAGTAACCTGTACTGAATACTGGTTTTGCTTTGGGTTTTTTGGGGTGTGTGAGCACTGAAAAACTCTCATTAAAGGATTTGTCTTCTGATTTCCAAACAATTCAGATTTTGTTGTCACTTTCCTTCTCAAACCATGGTGTAAGACTGCTGTGAGCTCTCAGGCTCAGGTTTAATTGTACCTCAGAAGAATTTGGTGGCTTTTTGAACATTTCTTCAAACACACAAGATAAAAAGAATTCTGGTGGCGAGCAAGTACTTTAAAGCCGTATTTGGGGCTCTGTAAAAAACCCAAACAATGCTTGTCCTCTGTTGTAAAATAGTTTGAACGTCGCTGCTTCCTCATTCATATGGAATTTTATTTTTTTAACGTGCTTTATAATGAGCACCGTGGGCTGTTTGTGGCGCTGAGTTCTGTCACCCTGCTGCTCGCACCTGGGGACGTGGGACAGCTCCTTGCTGGCCAGCTGCTTCCCAGCATTAATCCCATATGCAGATCCCGAGCTTTAATGAAGGGCTAATTAATGACCTGGCGGTGGCAGAGCCTCAGCAGCCTGGCTGCACCTTCAGGCTGGGTTTCATCCCCGGAGCTCCTGGCTCAGCTCAGTCCCACTCCTGGTACCACCAGGCCCGGGAGGTGGAGGAGAATGACATCCAAGTCCTCTAAATTTCCCTCGGAGTTCAGTGGCAGCCTCAGAAGGTGCAGCTGCTGATGACCCAGAGGTGATTCATCCATTATCAGGTAATCTGTCCTTAGCTGAAGAGATTTAAATCCGGAGAGCTGAAGGCAAAAACCTCATCTCCTTTAGCAGAGAACTGCCCGTAGAAATGAGCAGAGAATTTTAAGTTAACAGAATGCTCTCAAAATTAAAAAACTCTGGTTGCTTTGGACTGCTCAGTGGAAGCAAAGCTGAAGGAAATCTGATTTCCCGTGGCTTTAGATGGGCTTTGTGGGTCCTGGGATTCTGAGTAAGGCAAAGAAGAGGTTTACACACGGATATTCTGTACATCCAAAATATCCCGAGGGAGGAAACAGGTTGAGTGCCTGATCCTGCAACTCTGCTGACAGCAAAGCTCATATCAAGTCCTGTCTTTTCCATGAAGAAGTCCTAGCCTGGCAGATTATTAAAAGGTAAATAAATCATCTCTTGGCTTTACAAAGCTGACAGTAATGGATGAGCAGTTCCATGTCTCATTCGATGTACCTGGATGAGAATGTAGCCTGGAAAGTGCTCTTAAACATGGCTTTAGTGCTGAAGGGAATACTTATCATTTCAGTTATTTTTGTATTTATAAAAGAGCACACTGATGAGATAACCTTTTGGAAGAACCAGTGAATATTTTAAATTTTGTTTTCTTTTTCCGAGGCTTCACATCTCTCTTTTATATATCCTGGATGTGAGTCACCGTGTCTGAAGTTAAGTATTACTGATGAATTCTCCCCTGTATCACTCATAGGTCATTTGTTTCTTTGTCTGTTGTGTTTGGTTTTCATCTCACATTGATGAAACCTTGCACAAGCTCTCCAGAGTGGCAAGCCCAGCTTCCAAACTAACACAAACTGAGCGTTTTTCTCCCTTCTTGTATTTGCCATTTTTAATTTAAGCAGCCATATCACACACACGACTGGGATGTAACAGCCCAGTGACAACTCCCTGCCTGCTCCACATCCATTTTTTGGTCCCTTCTTCCATTTTCTGTGCTCCTGCAGTTTTATGTGCTGGGGTGACAGAACTGACCTCTGCAAGCTGCCAGTTCTGGAAGAGTCCTTACAAATCCCTGACTAAAGAGAAGTTCCTGCACTGAGCCCTTGGTGACTTTCTGCCTGCCCAGAGCAGCAGCCCCCGAGTGCTGGGACCCGCGGAGGTTCGGTGCCCTGGATGTGGCAGGGCAGAGTGAGAGGAGGTTTTGGAGAGGGATCCTTCCCGTGAAGAGAGCCCCTTCCCGTGAAGAGAGACTGTTCCCCGGCAGAGGGCAGGAAGGGATTTCACTCCACTTGAAACGGTGGCTGTTTCTTTGAATCAAGATGTGAAGTTAGCCAAAGAGATGAGGAGGAAAGAAGAAAGAAATAATCTGTGGGTTTCTTCCACCCACCTTGACCGCCTGATCAGGGAATTTTTTTTGTACTTTTAACAAGTATCTGTGGTTTAAAAAAGCCCAGACAAACAACCCACGACAAAACAACATAAAAAACTTCTACTAGAAAAAGTTCCTTTCTTGCTGTTATGCTTTTCTAAGGCTGAGATTAACAGTGCAGCTGCCGGCTTGGGGGAGCTCTGTGTGGGTTTGGGAGTTTGGAGGGATGAACTGCAGGAGAGTTGGGGCTGGAATCTGCACTCAGGGGCCCAGAAACCACATCCAGGCCACAGCAGGGCTGTTTGTCACAGCCAGGGGTGATCCAGGGAGGGGTGACAACCAAGCAACAAAAGTTTCCAGTGTGCCACGTTGTTTTCTCTTTCACACCCAGGCTGCAGCATCACCTCACACCCCCTAGAGCAGTCCAGTGCGTAATTTAAGTGAAAAGTTAAGTGATACACAACAGATGATCCAGAACCATTTCTTCTTTTAAATTCTTATGAATTCTCCTGAAGTCCTGCCTTTTGGTATAGGCTGGCTCAAACTTTGAATTCCTGGCTCTGGGAAACTGGACCTTAACCCCACTCTGAGACTTCCCGTGTCCTGTTGACTGAGGGTCGGAATCCCTTCAGCGTCCAGCAGGATTCCTCTCGCCTCAGTCTTGCCTCCAATCTCAGCAGCTGAGAACAGGACAGTTAGGACATGATAGTTTCAGGTTATATCAAGATGAACTCTGTACTTTCAATCTAATATAATGTTTGATCTTTCCGACCCCAAATCAAAGCTATTTTCTGAAGCATTGCCATGGTGATGCACAACGCGGTGTGTTGTCATTGCCAGGGCTTTTAGAGCTTTATTGAAATGCTTTTGAGCTGCAGAAAAAGATCTATGGGAAATAATGGTACATTATGTCGCAGATTGATTTACAATGGGCTGCTCTATAAAATATTTAATAGAATCTCTAAAATTATATCAAGACAAGTTACCAGAAAATTAAAAATACCGAAGTATATAGAGCTGCAAACATAGGCATTAGTGTGTGAGTACAACCAGGCCTCTCCTTCCAGAGCTCGGAAGGAAAATATGTTTGCTGGCAAATTGAGTAATTGTTTCTGAAAATTGGCAGCTCCCTCGTTTCTGGGTAAGCCTCCAGCATTACCTATTCCTGAGAAACTTCTTTGTATTCACAGAGTGCTTACCATTGTGAGGCTAATAGATATGTTTTTGATGTACACATTTTTCCGTTCCAATTGTGAGAGCAGCAACCTTTAGCCATCCACAGACAAGATCATTTAAATTCTAGGCTCAGTGCAGCAAAATGGCTCGATTCAGAATCTGATATGCACATTGGCTTAATTATTTTTGAGTTTGGCGCTTTTTTTTTGTTGTGATGAGTCTTGTGTGATGATCAGATAGTGAAGTTTATTTTATCTGTGTGGTAAATTCATCTGTGGTCTGATGAATTTATTTCTTCCCTGTTCAACCCTGCTCTTTAGAAATATATAGGATTGCTTTTACTACTTTTTCAGAACACCCTTGGTAAACATCAGAATCTGCACATCCAATTCCATCTCCCCTGAAAACCAGCAATGCTGTTGGATGTGAAATCCTGACTCTGCTGAGGATTTGGCAGAATCTTTAACCATTAACAGGTAGTTCAGACTCCTCTCGGTGGAAATGAGGGCCAAACTCATCCCTTTCCCAGGTCAGGCCAGGGTCCTACAGCTGTTCCTGGGATGTGGGAGTTGAACCAGTGTCTGCTGGGATTCAGGCTGCTCAAAGAGCAGTCAGTGCTCTGCCTTTCCCCTTGTACAGCTTTAATTTGAACATATCCTGTCATTGCCTCTCAAACTTCATTAATGGCAATAGAAACATTAAATTTGCATACATCAATTGCGAAGCAGTTACGTTAACCAGATTGTGAGGAACATTAATACTGCTTGAAAGCAGGGCTAATTATATCCTGCTTCCCATTTTGGGCGTTGTTTCTGTCTGAATTGTAATGTGACTAAATTATTGTTTTGATTATGCTGATGAGTTAGTTCATTCTCATTTATCTCCTGATTCCTTGCATTCAGAAACCTTTCAGCTCTGCACAGCTGCCCCAGTCTGAGAAGCCTCCCACTAAAATTCAAGCAATACAGTTCTGTTCTTCCCAGGACAGAGTTACTGGAAACTGGGAGGAGGAAGAGAATGGGACATTCTCCATCCATAAGGATATTTTAGGTCCTAGTGCTGGGCTTTCTGAGTGAGTTTGGGCACGTTATTACAAATCAATGCAAATTAGTTCAGCTTGGCATCCAAACAGCCCAATAAATGGGTTGAAGCAGCAGATTTGAACTTGCTTGTGCTAACAGTTACCCTGATCAGCTGCCTTTTTTCCAGCAGGCAGGTCTGGAAAAATCCAAGGATCTCGAGGACCCCCAAGGGTCTTTGTTTTCCATTCCATGTGAAAAATCCTTTTCCGAAGATCTCTGTTTTCCATTCCTGTGTCATTTCCTGAGCCTGATGCTCTGCCAGTCGGTAAAATCTCTGTGTCTCCTGAAGGAGGCACCTGTCACATTCACGGGTCCAATTCCTAAAGAATGGCAAAGATTGTTCAAGTCCTTTGATGATTAACAAGAGCTCTCATGGCGAGGCTGACAAGGCACTCCTGCCTGTTCTTATTCTCTCCCTGTCGTGTCAGTGGAGCTCCATGGAATCAGGAGGGAGCAAAGAATGAAGCTGAGTGCCAGGGGAGTCTCCAATCCAGCACGCTGTGTTTGATTACCTAAAGAAGTGACACAGCTTTTCATCTCCTCATCCATTGACAAGGCTCGTTAGCACTTGGTTTACTATGGAAAAACAGAAGAAAATGGAAGCACAGCAATTGAGGAACAAATTGGGAATTATGGCGGTTGTGTCAGAGCATTGGAGCTCATTTGGTCACTGGAGGGCCATGGCTTTACATGTCTTGGTTGTACTGGGTTGGTGCCACTCTGCTTTTCCCAGCCCTGGAGGTGTCTGAGGAACACCCGGACGTGGCACTCCGTGCTCTGGGCTGGGTGCCCAGGTGGGATCAGGCACAGCTTGGACTCCGGGAGGTCTTTTCCAACCTCAGTGATTCCATGAATTGGTAACACCACCGAAATTCTTCAGATACTGCTGAGCTTTGCCTGAGCTCTCCTCTTGCTGGCTGTGACACCCAGAGTAGCCAGGAGCTACAGAAAAGTGGCACAGGCACCACAGCTTCCCTTCCACACCCCGGGTCCCACCTTTGTGTTTGTGCCACTGACTTCTCCGTTCTCAGTGAGCCATTACCACGAGGGCAAAGTCCCAGCCACGACAACTTGTTAATTAAACCAGGAAATGGATTAAACACTGCACTGCTTGTACACGAAAAAAATAAATGCTTCAGATCACCAAGGAGTTTTTTGGGTTTTGGATATCTTGAGCCCAGTCCTGCTGCCGGGGTGGTTACAGTCAGGTACTCTGGGGTTGCAGGCTGTCTTCTCCCACAGGAAGAGCCATTCCTATTCCCATTCCTATTCCCATTCCTATTCCCATTCCTATTCCCATTCCTGTTCCCATTCTGTCGCTATAGGACTCAAGAAAGGAGACAGACTCTTGCTAGGTTGAGCAGGAAGAGAAAAAAGGGGGAAGTTTATTTTCATTTCTCATACTTATAGGTTTCTCAATTCCACAAGGGATTGGAGGACATGTCACTTCCTCTTCAATCCCACTGGAGAAAAAGGATGCTCATCAAAAATTCTCTGATAGTACAAGAATGTAAACAAAAGAGGACAGTTAAGTAAACATTGTCTATTATTTACATGAAAATGTGTGAAAATTTCTGACTCCAAGGTTACTACTCAGAAAGTTTAGCAAAAAGCAGGACAACACCATTCCTATTCCTATTTCTATTCCCATTCCTATCCCCATTCCTGTCTTTGTTTCTGGCTCTCTCCAAGCTCGAATGCAAGCTGTGCACTATCCCTGTGTCCCTTGGCAGGCTGGATACAATGCAGAGTAACTTAATTAAGGATGCTCTGGGGGGAAAGCAGAGTCTGCAGCAGCCAGACGAGAGCACATAAAAGCAGAGCATCCTCTGCAGCTGAATGATCAGTTATACTGCAAAAGGAATAACAGATCCAGCTGGAAAAAAGGCAGCTTGGATAAACTCAAGGATCTCAGGCTATGCTCAGAATCAGGACTGAGCTCATTATTCTGCAGCTCATTAGAAAAAAGCAGTACAAGTGTTGTGCCTTTGTGCATTGCTTCGCTTTTCTAATTGGGCCGTGACATTTAATGAAACTGTGATTTTTTCCCTCATTAATAATGCAAAATATTTAAACAGCATGTAGCAGTGCTTTTAGAGGCTTGGCCGATAACTTGTGTTGCTCGAAGCAGGACTGGGCACTCTCAGTGAGAGAAAAAGCTCGCTCTGGTCGTGTCACACAGTTTAGAAGCTGCAGGGCTCCTGCAGGAGGATCTGCAGTTCTGTTTCAGGGTCCTGATTTCCCCCAGGGTGTACAAATGGCTTTGCTACCCTGCCAGCAGTGCCCAGCACCCTGAGTGTGGAGCCATCCTCGAGGAAACCTCGGTGGCAGTGCCCAGAGATGTGTACACGCCTTCCACTTTGGCAGGGATTTATTCTCCTCTTTTTAAGACTTTTATCTCTGTGTGTGGCACAGGATGGTGGGTCAGAGATTGAACAAGTCTCCATTTTGTTACTTTACTTCTCTCATAAAACTTCCTGATCCCCTGAGGCTTTTAGAGGGAGAAATGGCCTCTACCTTGATCTTGGACAGAAAATAAAATGCCCACATTCTCTCCACATTGTCTCTCTGCTTGGGGCGTCATTAGAGCAGCTATAATTGCACTGATTTTAGTGGAAAGAAACCTACTTCAGCTCCCTCATTGCAGCAGGAATTTTGAGATTATTGTGATGCTGAAATAATTTTAAAAGTTAAGTACTGCAGCTGTTTCAGAAGCTGGCTTAAAAAACTATAAATCCAAACTCTAACGTTAATTGCACTGAACTACGTGCTGAGCTAATTGAAAGCTTTTAGCTATTTTGGTTGTCCATGCACTCCCCACTTCCTTGTCCAGAAGTCCCAAATTACATATAATGAAAAAAATGAAAGCATTAAATGGTTGCTGCAAGTGCTTAGAGAGCCATGTGCCACAACATCCACGTCACCAGCACAGGAAACAGAAAATGGTATTGTCTGGAACATTTCCATTCATAGCATGAGCTGGTTTGAGAGGGAGCCTAAAGAACATCTCCACTCCCTGCCATGGCAGGGACATTTCCACCATCCCAGAGTGCTCCCAGCCCTGTCCAGCCTGGCCTTGGGCACTGCCAGGGATCCAGGGGCAGCCACGGCTGCTCTGGGCACCCTGTGCCAGGGCCTGCCCACCCTCTGAGAAAGTAAAGAATTTCTTTCTTGTAATTAGTCCCAGTCTGCCCTCTGCCAGCTTGAAGCCATCCCCTGTCACTCCATGTCCTTGTAAAAGTCCCTCTCCAGCTCTCTTGAAGCCCCTTTAGGTACTGGAAGATGGAATAAGATTCATCTGAAAGACATGGGGAAGGATTAACACTTGACATGAAAAATTCTTTTATCTTTAGATGCCACAAAATAAAAAGAAAAAAGAGTTTTCTTAGCATGTTTTTTTTGCTTCTGGAGGATTTCTGGAAGCTGTAAATTTGCAGTTAGATTGGACAGTGAAAAGCCTGAGGAAAATAACAGAAACTCCTCCGTTTTGGTGGTTAATGTTGAAGCACCACGTTTTGACACAGGAACAGGATCCACCTCATTGTCACTGTGTGGTGAGGGCGCTCGTCACTGGAAGCAAACAAGGACAAGGACTCCTTGTTCCCTCTCGAAGGAGGGAACTCATCAGTGGCAAGGCCACCAAGCTATTTCTTTCTCGAGGCCTGTGCTGATGGGAGAGAAGCTGGCAGATTTGCAGGGCAATCAGAGACACGGAACCAGCTCTGCTTTTCCTGGGAAGGGCTGACTCACAGGCTGCCGTGACCCAGCCTGCGAAAAGGCCTGGATATATCCCAAAACTCCACCAAAACTGAGCTCATCCCGAGCTGCTCAGTGTCTGCAACACATTTTACCCACACTCAGCACCACAAGGACCTGCCTGGTTTTCCTGTGCAAGTGAATTTCTGGTGCTGGGCTGCAGAACTGAATGGCTGCAAATATTGCCCCAGCTTTAATTTTTCCGTGATTATCCAAGTGGTGCTCGGCTTGAAGCTTCTGTCAAGAATCACATTTTTACCATAATGAAAAGCAATCTACAGGAACTGTTTGTCTTTGCTCGTTTCTGCTTCCTACGTGCTGGTCTTGGACTGTGCAACCAACACCAGGTGGACACGGAGAAGTTCTTCTGTGACTGCAGCAAACCAGAGATATTTGCTCGTGATTTATGAATGCAAAGATGATGAAAGCAGCCCCAGCAGCTGTCAGGGAGCAGAACAGTCCCTGCTGGGGGGCTGTGCCTGCCCGGCTGTGTCAGCACAACCACGATGAGTGTATTGATGGTGCTTGGCAGGTACCTGAAAACAAGTTTTCCTTGAAAACAGTGCTGTGTCCTTCAATTATCTCCTCCTGCTGAACCTGCTGTGAGGAAGATCTTTGCCATGGATAGTTGAGGTGAGAAAATGAAAAAAACACTCCATCATTTTGTGCCAGTAGGCCCTAGGAAAGAAAACCATGGAGTGTTGATGGTTCTTTGAAATTTCGGTGTCCCCTGACTCTTCTACTCTGTAGTTACACCCTTATCCCAGTAGCATAGAAATATCTTCATCAAACACGAATTCATCTCCTGGGGGAGAAGGAAACTGAGTGAGAAGAGAGGGAAGCATTGAGAAGTCTGCTAAAAGAGGATAAAAGGTGTGTGCTTTTATCATCTGTGGCCTGCAGCTGCCCCTTATCTCTGTTAAAACTCTTCCCAGTCCAGATGTGGAGCTGCTGGTCTTTGGCGTGACAGGAACTTTGACACGAGCTGCACCATCAGGGAGGGATTGGGAGCAGCTGTGCTTTCCAAAGGGGCTGTAACCCTTTGGAGCTGTCAGGGTGGAGTTTGTGGAGCCGTGGAATTATTGAGGTTGGACCAATAATGGTGAGGGTGCTTTGAGGTCATCGAGTCTGCCTGCACCCAACACTGCCAAGTCCACCTCGAAACACTGAAAACGATCAAGAGCTTTGGGAGGGGGCAGAGAAATGATTGATTCTTCAGTTTCTGAAGGGGCTGGAGGGGCCTCTTGCCTTGGGCCTCTCCACTTGCTCCAACAGCAGGAATTCCCCTGCCGCTGCTCTTGATGTGAGTTACCTCAAACCTGTATGGAAAAGTGGCAGCTGGAGCAAGATACTGAGGAAAAGAGGTCTCTTAGAGAAATTCAGCATGAAATTCTCACCATGTGTGGCACAAGCCTTCCTCCTTTACCTTATTTAACACTGTTCTCAGACAGTGCTTGGAGCAGCAATCACAAAACCCTTCCGTGTTGTTCATTTTGAAAAGTGTCATGAAATCTGGGAAAAAGTGTATGAAGTCTGTTTTTGACTACAGAAATAGCAGGATTTTTCCAGTCTTCCTTCCTTTTATTATCTGGAGAAGAAAAAAAAATCCCTTTCTGGTTCATTATGGCAAACTTTAAGCAGCAGCATATCTGAGGTGAAAATGTTATCAGGCTGGCACAGCCAGAGAAAATTGGAGTGAGCTTGGCTGCCCTCTTCCTATTGTTCAGAAACACCACTGTGAGCCTCACAGCTGGTTTCCTTTTTGCTTTGCAGGAGTCCCCCAGAGAGAGGACAATCATCTATTGTCCAAAAGTAGCACATTTTCTAACGAGAACAGGAGGATGAGAGGCACGGATCTGGAATGATGGCAGCGTGTCACCAACGAGAGCAGCCAGGAGACAGCCAGTGCACAAATCTGCACAGGGAAGGTGCAATTGGCATCATCCGAGACAATAAAAGCAGCATGAAAAGAATCACTGATGAGTATAAGAAATGCTGATACATTGGAAATATCTTGCTTCTCTTTCATTCTCCATGGACACTTCCTTCACTGTCCATGGCCGTCAGCTGCTGGCAGTTTAGTTTTATTTGGAGAATGTAAATGGAGATTTGGAGTTGTAGATATTTGCATTTTAGCAGCCAGGCTATAGGGGAATGGGCCACTTGTGTTGCTGTTGTGGCTTGTAGCTGCTCCCAGTCCCACTGCTCAGGGTTCTTCTCCCAGTGAGGTTTCCAGCAGCAGCCTGAGCCTGCTGGGAAGCCCTCTGACAGATTTTGGGAGCGGTTTTTGGAGTTTAAGTGACATTCTCGAGTGTTTTTGTTGCTGAAGTGGGCCAGTGTAACACGTCAGGGCTTGCAGCATTTTTCAGACTAGAAAACCCCTGCCAGTCTCTCACAGCGTGGCATCAAGCAAGCTTTAATTATCATGTGCTTGACAGTAAGAGGTAATTGGTTTGTAATTTGTCCTGTGTTTGTGGTTTGGTTTGGGGTTGGCTTTTAATAAGGAATTTCTCTAATTGCCGTTTAATGTGCACCATTCCATCCAAGGCTTATATTTTTCCACTTGAGTGACTCTTCCCATAATGGTGTCTGTTTAAAAGGAAGTTTTTTGTCAAAGCAAGATTTGTGATGGGCCATAATCTTCCTCCCTCGAAAGAAAGCAATTACTCAGCCAAAATATGTACACTTTGGTGATTATGTCAATGTGTCACTTCCTGCTGGGTATTAAACTGTATTATTCCTGGAGTTAAACTGGGAATATGATTAATAACAGGTTCTGATACAGAAGATAGCAAATGAAGGCCGAGTAATAGTAATTTTTCATTTGAATCACAGCCAAATTGGCTGTTTTGCAGTACTGGTCTATGGCAATTATTTGTTGTTCTGCTTCCTAATGCTGATTTCCTTCCAGAGTTTATCAGCGTGGATCTCAGGGAAACACTGGCACATTGTTTGTGTCTGTAAACACTTGTGGCCAGCTGGGGAAGGCAGCTCTGCCTGAGCTGCTGATTAGATCTGTTCGAATCCAGGCCCTCCTGCAGGACAGGGCTTTTCTGGAGTGCCTGTTTCTGCTCCTGTTCCTCTCCTGTTCCTGCTCCTCTCCTGTTCCTGTTCCTGCTCCTGTTCCTGCTCCTGCTCCTGCTCCTGCTCCTCTTCTGTTCCTATTC